>CM029014.1:194881484-195481484 GCA_016801055.1 Panax notoginseng
TGCAAAATAACCTTCTTATCGATCCCAGGCATGTCACTAGGAAGGAACACATGCAAATATGTCTGCGTAACCCCGAAGTAGTTCTACCAAATAGTCCGAAGGGTTCCTGTAGTCCCAACCCGATCTTAATGTCTTGTCTTCTTTCCCAGGTAATTAGCTCAATGTCTTCTGTCTCTTCATCACGCATGGCGAGAGGCTCTGTACTGCCTTCGGTAAATGGCTTAATCTCTATCGCCTGCTTATGTTTACTGACCCTACCCCAAAGAGATTAACGCGTTCCAATAACATCTTCTTGCCAGGTCAAGGTGTGGCGCCTCCAAAATTTGTCCACACAACCCATTTTGAGCGCCAAATATATACTACAGGATTCAAATACAAATTTTCCTATTTATAACTATTAAACTGTTGTGCAAAATATGACAACACAAATACTGTGAGTTTTGATACAAATATTATACCGTATCTAGTACGAAAATATCCACACTCAACTTAAATTCTCAATACAATTATTGTCACACTGTTTTATAATGCATTGATATAATTCTATAGTTTCGGAACATCACTCCATTCCCCGGCTAGTCCCAGCTACACTCTTATTTCTTGAGAAGAACAATGGAACAAAAAAAAAAGGATGAGCTTAAATAGCCTAGTAAAGTAATATCATGACTACGATAATAAAGAATAATTATCTTTAGTCTTCAACATAATAAATTAAAGAGTTATGATAGTGCAATTTCAATAATAACTACAGCGGAACAAAACAATCCATTAGAAGAGTCAAGTAGAACATAATGTCTACTATCTTCTCCTATTTGAAAATTCACCATCAATATTTTATTCCTGTAACAACAATCAACAGTACTTCTTTGCACTCAGTCCCAAAGAGAACTTTCACTACCTGACTTTGCCAGTAACACTAAAAAGCATGATTTTACCAATACACAATTCCTGTTAATAATCATACAAATCAACAGTTTATCTTTCTACTACGGGCCAACGATATTCAATTATATCACCAATGGTTATAATCATGCCAATCAACAGTCCATCTTTGCACTACGGCCAAAGAGAACCTTCACCACGTGCCCTCGCCATACCGACCAAAGACACCAACAATTAATTCGTCTTTGCACCCAGGCCAAAGACGTTCACCATAACTTGATTCTTTGATGATTAGTACAAGTAATTGTTAGGTTTGTAATATTTGTAAACACAATCAAAGTAGCGAAAGTATGGTAAAAATAGATTTTAAAATTTTACAAATCATATACCCGGATCATCCTTATGCATAATTATTAATTAAACGAAAGAGAAGAAGAATCAAATTCATACCTTTGATGATTCGAGCTTCCTCAGGTACAAGTTCAGCTTCTAGTCCTTTATGCTCTCCTTGAATACGCGGGATTGATTCATTCCTTTGAACAATGTTAGCCACCCAAGCGTTTGGCCTCTAGATGTGATCCACCAAGGAAGAACAAAAACTCAAGAAGAAGGGTGTTTGGCTAAAACCTAGTTTTTCCCATCTATAATAGAAAAGGTGTACTTTTCCAACTCTTGGAATAAAGTGCGTAACTTATATCACCCTCTCTCCATAAAAAGACTTTCTTATTTATAGATTTAGGGAACCCTCCTAACCATTTAAAATAGGGTTTTGATTTAATTAATTAAACTCCTTTAATTAATTAGGCTTCCTAATCTTATTAGGAATAATTAATTAAACTCTTTTAATTAATTAGCCTCCTAATTATATTAGAAATATGTTAGAGTACCTATATTAATTAATTCTCAAACCCCTTTAGGAATTAACTTAATAATAATAGTAATAATAATAAGACTCCTCTTATAAATTTATATTAATATTTTCAAAATAGTAAACAATAAATTATTAAGCTATTTAATTTAATCTATCACCGTAGATTAAATTAAATACACTTAACTTATTATTACGATTATGCCATTTACTTCTTAAATAAATATTCTTTCTTTTATAGTGTGACCCTTTAGGTTCTCCATATTAAACCAGTTGTGAATAAATTAATTAGAACAATTCTAATCCTATTTAAATAAATAAATTAGACTATTAATTCATTTAAATAAATAATATTTATTCTACTATAAGAAAAAGTCTCCTTAGCGATTTAACGACTTTCCAGATAATATAGATTTTAACATTAATCATAAAATAACCTTTGAGTAAATAGTTATCGTACAATTCATCCTTCCACCTTACAATGTCCAATTAAAATATAAGACATAGAATTACTGTCAAGTCTTATTTTATTTAATTATATGTATTTTGATTCCCAAATGCAAAACTCCGAGTAAATGCAAATTAGAAACTCCTTTCTAATTTTATTCTACCTTGGCCAAGGATTCTTGGGTTGTCATGTGACGCCCCCAAAATTAGGTATACATCACCCATCTTGGGTCGTCAGATACATAGTACAGAATACAAATACAACTTAATAATACAACTGTCGTGTACAATACGACAAAACATAAACTGTGAGTTTGAATACAAATATTATCTTCAGAGAGTATTCATACTCAAAAGGATCCTCATTACATTTATTAACACACCATTACATAGAATAGTGAGGACTACTAACAATACTATCATTCGGACCATCACTCCGTACCCCGACTTGTCCCAGCTACGTTCTCATTTCCTGAAGAGAACAGTGAAAGAAAGGGTGAGCTCAACTAGCCCAGTAAGAAATATATGACTAAGATAATGCAGAATAAATTATCATTAGCCTTCAACAATGTTAAACTGATAAAATAAATAGACATCAAGTTTAACTGCAGCGGAACAAGCAATCCATTAAAAGAGTCAAGTAGAAAATAAACTCTACTATCTTTTATGATTAAAAGGTTTTTCAAACACTGCGATCGCTGAGACTCAGCTTAATAAAATAATCCACATCATCGAATCACCCCTGCACTACGGCCAATAATTCGTGTATTCATTAATGGTCATGATCATGCCAACAACTGTCCATCAATGCACTACGGGCCAATGAGGACTTTTACCACATCATTTGTAACATTACGGTCATGATTATACGAATAATCCCTGGTCATAATCATACAATACCATCTATGCACTACATGCCACAGATGAATTTCAACATTTTATAAACAGAGGATGATGACAATGATATAAGAATTCAATAAAACAAGTTCAAGAATTATTTTATCCAGGAATTAATAACGTCCAAATTGTCAACATGATACTGTTTTGTGAGTAAACTTCAAGAATACAGGAAATATTTTCAAATAATACTAGATGAAGCACAAATATCAAGGATATTCACCAATTTCATGGAGTATAGAAGTCAAAGTTTTAATCAACTGAGTATAATAAAAAAATGGAATAACAAAAGAAATCACCATGCATGCGATAGACCGCACAGTCAGGTTATTCTTAACAAATAATAATAATGGAACCAGGTCTGGCGTAAACGCACAACAGGATATTTCCGACAGAAAAATAAATAATGGAACACAGGTCCGTGTAAAACACACAGACAGGATGTTCCAACAGAATAATAACAATACGAACCAGGTCCGGTGTAAAACACACAGACAAGATGTTTCCAACGAATAATAATAAAAACGGAACCAGGTCCGGTGTAAAACACACAGACAGGAGTTCCAACAGAATAATAGAGAATGTCACCAAGTAATGGGTAGACCGCGTATACAGGTTATTCCAACAGAATAATAAGAAATGGAATAACAACAGTTCTCTTCATGAATAAGAAAGAATAACACCCCTTTACCGTTTTAAAGAAGAGCTGAAGTAAGGAAAGTAGTTAAGTAGCAGATACTCTTCTCTCTCTCTCATAGTTTCTCTCTATAGTTTCTCCTCCTAAAGTTCAGTGAATTCGTAAGAAATAATTAAGGAATGAGCTGCTATTTATAAAAAATAGAATGCATAGTAACTAATCCATGAACGGTCCAGATTGATAACTTAATCTGACGGTCCATATTTAAAAAAAATCTTTAAATAAAATATAATATATTCTATTTATAGAATAACTTTAATAAAGTATTTTGTTTTATATAAAAAGATGTTTCTGTTTTATTACGTAAATAATACGAATAAAAACAAAACGTCATTATCGCTAAATAATTCATATTATTAACTGACAATAATGGAATCAAACTGAGTGACTTCTCACATAAGCATTAATAATCATACCGAGTGCTACTATGCAACCACAACGTATTACTGTACTTTTACTACCGAGTAGTTCAACAGTAACAATGGTAAAACTTCCGCCTTTATTTTTAATAAACTATCTTTGTCATTTTCTCAATCCGACAATAATTCTGTTGTGGGGTCCACCAATGATTGTGTCGTGTACGAATATTCCCTGTTAAAAAACGAATATTCCCCGACCAATATTATATAACAACTTGCGTACTTTGCAAAATTTATAATATTACCCACAACTATAAACATTATATCAAATAAACTCCATAATATTCAAATATGATATTTATAGAAAATTCATCTTTATTTATAAAAATTAATTGGGGTCTTACAACCAATGAGGACTCCTTTAATATGAATACTCTCTAGAAGATAATATATTGTATTCAAACTCCAGTTTATGTTTTGTCGTATTGTACACGACAGTTGTATTATTAAGTTGTATTTGTATTCTGTACTATGTATCTGACGACCCAAGATGGGTGATGTATACCTAATTTTGGGGGCATCACATGTCATTTATCGAATCAAATAGGACATCTCTTCTTTTACTAGAAGTGGTAGATTCTTTATTGAACATTCATTATCTCCATATATAACTTATTACACCCAATCATATCCTTTGATAAACCCTAAGGGTCTTAAGGGACATGTCAAAATATAACTTATTATACACAAGATACTATGCTGATCTCAAGTCTAAGGATTACTTGTATTACTATCACTTCAGGAATTCCTATTGACAGACAAGTAAAACTCCATTAGGTATTCCTTAGTGTGACACCCCCAAAATAGGTATACATCACCTATTCTGAGTCGCCAAATACATGGTACAGAATACAAATACAATCGTTAATATACGACAAGAGAGCTGTGAGTTTTAATACAAATACTGTCTTCTAGACAATATCCACTCTCAGAATAAGTCCTCGTTACATTTATTGTCACACTATTTAACAGAATAGTGAGGACTACTAATACTATCATCTGGTCCATCACTCCGTTCCACGACTCGTCCCAGCTATATTCTCATTTCCTGAAGAGAACAATGAAAGAAAGGGTGAGCTCAACTAGCCCAGTAAAAAATATTATGACTAAGATAATGCAGAATAAATTATCATTAGCCTTAAACAGTGTTAAACTGATACAATATAACAAACATCAAGTTTAACTGCAGCGGAACAAGCAACCCATTAGAAGAGTCAAGTAGAGAATAAAATCTACTATCTTCTATGATTTAAAAGGTTTTTCATGACTTTTATCGCTGGGACTCAGCTAAAAAATAATCCACATCATCGAATCACCTCTGCACTACGGCCAAAGATATTATTTAGTATCACGACCACAATTATCCATGCACTACGAGCCAAGAATATTTGTGTATTCATTAATGGTCATGATTATGCCAACCACTGTCCATCAATGCACTACGGGCCAATAAGGACTTTTACCACATCATTTGTAACATTACGGTCATGATTATACCGAATAATTCCTGGTCATAATCATACCAAGTCCATCTATGCACTACAGGCCACATATGACTTTCAACAGAATATAAACATGAGGATGATGACAATGATATAAGAATTCAATAAAACAAGTTCAAGAATTAATTTATCCAGGAACCAATAACGTCCAAATTGTCAACATGATACTGTTTTGTGGAGTAAAATTCAAGAATGGACGGAAGAATATTTTCCTGAAAAGATACTGGATGAAGCGTAAATATCAAGGATATTCCACTAATTTCATGGAGTATAAAGTCAAAACTTTAACCAACTGAACAACTGAATAAATAAAGAATGGAATAACAAAAAAAATCATCATGCATACGATAGACCGCACAGATAGGTTATTCCAACAGGAAAATAAATAATGGAACCAGGTCATGCGTTAACGCACCGACAGGATATTTCGACAGAGTAATAAATAATAGAACCAGGTCCGGCGTAAACGCACAGACAGGATATTCCGACAGAATAATGAATAATGGAACCAGGTCCGGCGTAAAATGCAAAGACAGGATATTCCAACAGAATAATAATAAAGACGGAATAATAGAAGAATGTCACTAAGTATAGGGTAGTCCGCGTATACTGGTTATTCCAGCAGAATAATAAAGAATGGAATAACAGAAGTTCTCTTCATGAATAAGAAAGAAAGAATACCCTTTACGAGTACAACAAATAATATCCCTTACCGTAAAAGAAACTTGATATCGGAGTAGTGAAGTAGCAGAATATTTTTCTCCTTTCTCTCTATAGTTTTTCTCTCTAGAGTTTCAGTGAATTCGTAAGAAAATAATGAAGGAATGAGCTTCTATTTATAGAAAAATGGACTGCATAGTAACTAACTTATGAACGGTCTAGATTGATTTACTTTAATCTGACGGTCTATATTTAAAGCAAAATCTTTAAAATAAAATATAATATATTCTATTTATAATCTAATAAAACGAATAACTTTATAAAAGATTTTACTATGCAAATACTATGCATGCACTATGCAAATACTATGCATAATAAAGTATAATATATTCTAATTATTGTCTAATAAAACAGATAACTTTATAAAAGTATTCTGTTTTATATAAAAAGATTTTACTATTAGCCTAATAAAATAAATAACTTTATAAAAGTATTCTATTTTATATAAAAAACTTTTCTGTTTTATTACATTAATAATACCAATAAAACAAAACTGAGTGACTTATCACGTAAGCATCAATAATCAATACCGTGTGCTACTATGCAACCATGCGTATTACTGTACTTTTACTACCGAGTAGTTCAACAGTATTAACGGTAAAACTTCCACCGTTATTTTTATAAAGTATTTTTGTCGTTTTCTCAATTCGAGAATAATTCTGTTATAGGGTCCACCAATGATTGTGTCGTCGTACGAATATTTCCTGTTAAAACGAATATTCCCCAACCAATCGAATATTATATAGCAACTTGTGTACTTTACAAAATTTATAAATATTACCCACAACTATAACATTATATCAATTTCACTTCATAATATTCAAAAATGATATTTATAGAAAATTCATCTTTATTTATAAAAGTTGGGGTCTTACAACCTCCCCTTCTTATGAAATTTCGCCCTCGAAATTAGGGTACGTACCTGGTATATCGAAGAGGTAAGGATACCTTGACTTCATTTCAGATTCTGACTCCCAGGTCATTTCCTTAACATCATGGTTTCTCCACAAAACTTTGACTTGAGGTATAACCTTGGAGCGTAGAATATGTTCCTTCTTATCCAAGATTTGAACAGGAACCTCTTTATACGTTAAATCTTCCGCTATTTCGTCCGATTCTAACTCAATAATGTGGTTCGGATCTTCCACATATTTACGTAATATAGATATGTGAAAAATATTAAGAACACGAGATATACTTGGCGGTAAAGCGAGTCTATAGGCCACAGTTCCTACTCGATCGAGGATTAAAAATGGGCCAATGAATCGAGGATTGAGCTTTCCTCTCTTTCCAAATCTCGTAACTCCTTTCCACGGAGTAACTCGTAACAACACATGATCTCCTATATCAAATTCCACGTCCTTTCGATGAAGATCAACATAACTCTTTTGTCGATCTTGTGAGGTTTTTATACGTTGTCGGATCGTTTGAATCTTTTCCGTAGTCATACGTACCGACTCTGGTCCCAACAACGTTGCTTCACCCACCTCATCCCAGCATACTGGAGAACGACACTTTCTTCCATACAACGCCTCGAATGGAGCCATGCCAATACTTGTTTGATAACTGTTGTTGTAGGAAAACTCCACCGATGGTAAGAACTTATCCCAACTTCCCTTGAAGTCAAGAACACAGAGTCTTAATAAATCTTCAAGAGTTTGAATAGTCCTCTCTGATTGTCCGTCCGTCTGGGGATGATATGCCGAACTAAATCGTAAATCCGTGCCCATAGCTTTTTGCAAACTAACCCAAAATTGTGAAGTGAATCTTGTGTCTCGATTAGAAACTATGGATACTAGCATACCATGCAGTCTTACAATCTCGTTTATGTACATACGAGCAAGACGTTCAAGTGTATAAGTTTATTGTATTTGTAAAAAATGAGCAGACTTGGTCAATCTATCAACAATGACCCAAATTGCATTAATGCCTTGAGAAACCTTGGGAAGACCAGTAACAAAATGCATGGTAATGTGCTCCCACTTTCATTCTAGAATTTTAAGTGGTTGCAATGGACCTTTTGGTACTTGATGCTCCGCTTTGACTCGTTGACAAGTTAGACACCTTGAGATAAATAACGCTATCTCTCTCTTTATATTGCTCCACCAAGATGTATGACGAAGATCACGATACATTTTAGTACTCCCAGGATGGATTGAAAACGGTGTGTTGTGCGCCTCCATCATGATTTTATACTTTAAATCAGGGTCGTTAGGAACACAAAGTCTGGAGTTGACTCGAAGTATTCCTTCTTCATCGATTCTTGCTTACGGCATAGCACCTTCTTGCATTTTCTTCCTCATACGCATCAGCTCCAGGTCTGTAACTTGAGCAGCGTTAACTTTATCAATTAAAGTCGGTTCTACTCGTATATTCGCCATCATCACATGGGTCCTTGGAGTCTTTAACTCTATCTCCATCCTTTGCAAGTCACACAAAATGGGCCTTTGCGTTGACAATATCGCACTTGTACTTGCATATGATCTTCTACTCAATGCATCAGCTATCACGTTCGCTTTTCCAGGATGGTATTGGATGGCATGATCATAATATTTCAACAGTTCCAGCCAACATCGTTGTTGCATGTTGAGTTCCTTTTGAGTGAAGAAATATTTGAGGCTTTTATGATCCGTAAAGATCTCCACTTTCTCCCCATACAAGTAATGCCTCCAAATTTTAAGTGCGAAGACAACAACTGCCAACTCTAGATTATGAGTAGGATAATTCCTCTCATATTCTTTGAGTTGTCTTGAGGCATAGGCTATGACTTTTCCATGTTGCATGAGAACACATTCCAACCCTTTGCCCGAAGCATCACTGTAGATGACAAATCCCTCTGAGCCAGATGGTATTGTCAGAACAGGTGCTGAAATGAGTCTCCTCTTGAGTTCTTAAAAACTCTTCTCACATTCTTCGCTCCAACCGAACTTTGTATCTTTCCGAATCAGCTGAGTTAATGGAGTAGCGATTCGAGAAAAATCCTTCCATGAATCTCCGATAATAACCAGCTAAACTGAGAAAGCTACGTACTTCGGTCACTGATTTAGGTTGCTCTCAGCTTTGAATTGCTTTAATCTTTGTCGGGTCAACAGATATTCCATGACTTGATACTACGTGCCCAAGGAATGCTACTTCCTCAAGCCAGAACTCGCATTTCTTCAACTTGGCATAAAGCTTGTATTCACGAAGCTTTTGGAGTGTCAGCCTCAAGTGTTGCTCATGATCTTCACGACTTTTGGAATAAATAAGGATGTCATCAATAAAGACGACCACAAAGTGATCCAAATATTCCTTGAATACTCGGTTCATCATATCCATGAAGGCAGCAGGAGCATTAGTCAATCCAAAAGACATGACTAAGAATTCATAATGCCCGTACCGAGTTCTGAAGGTAGTCTTTGGAATATCCTCAGTTCTAACCTTCAGCTGATGATATCAAGAACGAAGATCTATTTTTGAAAAGAATTGTGCTCCTTCCAACTGGTCAAACAGGTTATCAATATGTGGCAATGGGTACCTATTTTTGATGGTGACATGATTCAACTCCCGATAATCAATACAATGTCGCATACTCCCATCTTTCTTCTTCACGAATAGAACAGGAGCACCCCAAGGAGAAGTACTAGGACGAATAAAGCCAATGTCTAACAATTCCTACAGTTGGGTCTTTAACTCCTGAAGTTCAATAGGAGCCATTCGATATGGGGCTTTGGAAATGGGTTTTGTACCGGGTTCAAGGTCGATACAAAATTCAATTTCACGCTCTGGGGTAGGCCAGGAAGTTTTTCAGGGAATACGTCAGGAAATTCATTAACAATAAAAATATCATTCAAAACTGAAGTATTTTTGTTTAGATCCGTGACATGAGCTAAGAAAGCTTGACATCCGTTTTTCAATAAACGAATAGCTTTATGGCTTGAGATGACAGTGATTGATTTTAATGGTTTGGTTGTTTGAATTCGCATAATAGGTTGATTAGGAATATGAAAGCTAACAACCTTACGAAAATAATTAATTTTTGCATGATGAGTAGTTAACCAATCAATCCCTAGAATTACAACAAATGCAAGTATTTTCAATGAAATAAGATCGATAGGTAATGTGAGGGTACCGATTTGAACCAAACAAGACTTATAAACAGTGGATGTAATGAAGGTTTCTCCTAACAGAGTTTCCACAGATAAGTCAAAGTCTAATTTCTCCGGAGTCAAATTTAATCGTTGAGCGCAAATAGGAGAAATAAAAGAATGGATAGAACCGGTATCAAATAAGGTATAGACTTCGCTAGAGTTTATGATAAGCTTACCCGTGATGACCTCGTTCGGGTTCCTTGCTTTCTGGGAGGTCACAACAAATGCTCTCCCTTGCACTACCGATTTTGACTTTTCTGGGACGTCCTTTGGTGCCTCCATCCTAGCTGAACTTGTCTTCGGTGAACGACAAAATTGGGCTAGGTAACCTTCTCTTCCACAATTATAACATGCTTTAGACGACATCACGCAGTTTGGACTGATGTGTCCCTCCCCTTCACATTTGAAGCATATAATCGGTGGTCGTTCTCCTTCCTTAACCACGGGTGCTGGTGCTGATGTCTTTCCATTATTGTTGAATCTCCTCTTCTTAAAATGTCCATTCTTATTGTTTTGGCCATGATTACCACTAAAGTGGTTACCATTTCTGGCCTGCTGATTCCCTCCACGCTTGTTGTCACCACTTCGATGACTACTTTCACTGGTATTATCATTTTGCCTGTTGCTCTCTTTTGGTTGCGTTGACTCGTTATCACGCTCCACTAACTGAGCCCTATTTATAACATCTGAATACAAACACAGTTTATGAGAAATAAGATGTTGACGTATCTCCGGCTTCAAACCTTTAAAAACATCCGCGTCATTCTCTCTTTATTATCCACCAAGTGGGACGTAAACCGGGACAACTCGGCAAACTTAGCTTTGTACTGCAACACAGTCATATTATTCTGCTCCAACTTGATGAACTCTAACTCTTTCATGTGACGAATACTTTCGGGAAAGTACTTTTCTTTGAACAGTTCTTGGAACTTCTCCCAAGACATCTTCAGTGCAGCAGGTTGAGTACGCTTTACCGATTATCATCAGTAATCTGCCTCTCCTCGCAACATAAAGGTGGCAAAGGGAACCTTTTGCTCCTCGGCGCATCCCAAGACATCAAATATCTTGGTGATATGCTTTATCCACGTTTCTGCCTTAAGTGGTTTTGGTTCTCCGATAAACTCCGGTGGTCCCAGCTCCTTGAACTGTTTAGCGGTGACCGTTCGAGAGTTTTCAGTGTTTCCACCTATATTTTGGACAGGAGCCGCTCTCGTCTGCTGTTGTATGAATTGCATAAAGCCTCTGAACATTCCATCATTCATCATTTGGTCAGTGTTGTTGTTTGCATGAGGATTATCACCTTCCTGATGCACATTATCCTGATTATTGATATGTGGTGAATCAACGGTCACCTGTGCTCCATTGCTATTCTCAACATTCTCGGATGTCATTTTCAAATACTGCCACAAAACAAGGGTTAAATAACATATCACATATTATCTCTATACTCTGACCGACAAATTAAATACCAAATAAACTTAGGTAGGTCATACTGGCGAAGGAACTCCCCGTCTCTCCCTCCTAGTTCTAGTCTCACATCTTAGCCAGGGATCATATCCCTAAGCTTTGATACAACTGTGACGCTCCCCAAAATAGGTATACATCACCTATTCTGAGTCGCCAAATACATGGTACAGAATACAAATACAATCGTTAATATACGACAAGAGAGCTGTGAGTTTTAATACAAATACTGTCTTCTAGACAATATCCACTCTCAGAATAAGTCCTCGTTACATTTATTGCACACTATTTAACAGAATAGTGTGAGGACTACTAATACTATCATCTGGTCCATCACTCCGTTCCCCGACTCGTCCTAGCTATATTCTCATTTCCTGAAGAGAACAATGAAAGAAATGGTGAGCTCAACTAGCCCAGTAAGAAATATTATGACTAAGATAATGCAGAATAAATTATCATTAGCCTTAAACAGTGTTAAACTGATATAATATAACAAACATCAAGTTTAACTGCAGCGGAACAAGCAACCCATTAGAAGAGTCAAGTAGAGAATAAAATCTACAATCTTCTATGATTTAAAATGTTTTTCATGACTTTTATCGCTGGGACTCAGCTAAAAAAATAATCCACATCATCGAATCACCCCTGCACTACAGCCAATGATATTCTTTAGTATCACGACCACAATTATCCATGCACTACGAGCCAAGAATATTTGTGTATTCATTAATGGTCATGATCATGCCAACTACTATCCATCAATGCACTACAGGCCAATGAGGACTTTTACCACATCATTTGTAACATTACGGTCATGATTATACCGAATAATCTCCGGTCATAATCATACCAAGTCCATCTATGCACTACAGGCCACATATGACTTTCAACAGAATATAAATATGAGGATGTTGACAATGATATAAGAATTCAATAAAACAAGTTCAAGAATTAATTTATCTAGGAACCAATAACATCCAAATTGTCAACATGATACTGTTTTGTGGAGTAAAATTCAAGAATGGTCGGAAGAATATTTTCATGAAAAGATACTAGATGAAGCGTAAATATCAAGGATATTCTGCTAATTTTATGGAGTATAAAAGTCAAAACTTTAACCAACTGAAAATAATAAAGAATAGAATAACAAAAGAAATCACCATGCATGTGATAGACCACACAGACAGGTTATTCCAATAGGAAAATAAATAATGGAACCAAGTCATGCGTAAACGCACTGGCAGGATATTCCGACAGAATAATAAATAATGGAACCAGGTCCGGCGTAAACGCACAGACATGATATTCCGACAGAATAATGAATAATGGAACCAGTCCGGCGTAAAATGCACAGATAGGATATTCTGACAGAATAATAATAAAGACGGAATAATAGAAGAATGTCACCAAGTATAGCGTAGTCCGCGTATACTGGTTATTCCAGCAGAATAATAAAGAATAGAATAACAGAAGTTCTCTTCATGAATAAGAAAGAAAGAATACCCTTTACGAGTACAACAAATAATATCCCTTACCGTAAAAGAAACTTGATATCGGAGTAGTGAAGTAGCAGAATACTTTTTTTCTTTCTCTCTATAGTTTCTCTCTCTAGAGTTTCAGTGAATTCGTAAGAAACTAATAAAGGAATGAGCTTCTATTTATAGAAAAATGGACTGCATAGTAACTAACTCTTGAACGGTCTAGATTGATTTACTTTAATCTGACGGTCCATATTTAAAGCAAAATCTTTTAAATAAAATATAATATATTCTATTTATAATCTAATAAAACGAATAACTTTATAAAAGATTTTACTATGCAAATACTATGCAGGCACTATGCAAATACTATGCATAATAAAATATAATATATTCTAATTATTGTCTAATAAAACAGATAACTTTATAAAAGTATTCTATTTTATATAAAAAGATTTTGCTATTAGCCTAATAAAACGAATAACTTTATAAAAGTATTCTATTTTATATAAAAAGCTTTTCTATTTTATTACATTAATAATACCAATAAAACAAAACTGAGTGACTTATCACGTAAGCATCAATAATCAATACCGTGTGCTACTATGCAACCATGCGTATTACTGTACTTTTACTACCGAGTAGTTTAACAGTATTAATGGTAAAACTTCTGTCGCTATTTTCATAAAATATTTTTGTCATTTTCTCAATTTGACAATAATTCTGTTGTAGGGTCCACCAATGATTGTGTCGTCGTACGAATATTCCCTGTTAAAACGAATATTCCCCAACCAATCGAATATTATATAGCAACTTGCGTACTTTGTAAAATTTATAAATATTACTCACAACTATAACATTATATCAATTTCACTCCATAATATTCAAAAATGATATTTATAGAAAATTCATCTTTATTTATAAAAGTTGGGGTCTTACACTTAGCGAGCCACGTTCAGTGAACTTATTCTCCAATAAGCACCTACATACTTGCTTTAGTGTCTCTACAGAAATGATTATGAGATCAATCATCCTCATCCAATGAGCAAAGCAACGTATGTACCAATCTATCCGGATTCACTAATCCTCTTTTTAGTAATCCATCGATTGGGAACATTTTAGTTTTTAAGCTATCAAAGAATTTAGATCTCATTAGCATGATCTCATCATGATTCTAAAAGTATTGCTTAAAACTATGGGTTTATCACATATTATTAAAACATCACCATGTAGATAATTAAATGCCTTTAGTAAATAAATACTTTTATTAATAAATGAATAAGATTGTTTACAAAGTATATGCTTTATCATCATACATGATTGGCTTGTATGCATACTACTTTCAGTAGCAATAATATAAAGAATGAACATAGTTTGTATGAATAATGAGATAAAAGAATAAACATTCAAGGTTTAACATTTAATTTGTTAATAATCCAATAATGTCCAAATTGTCAACATGATGACCAAAATGTGGAGTCAAATTCAAGATTCATATTTCAAAAATAACGATTAAAATTCAATAAGAAGAATCAGGTAAATGAAATAATACTAGATGAAGCGCAAACCTCCAAAGAATTTATAATCATTTCAAGAATTATAGAAGCAATACTTACCATAGTAAGTTTAGATTTAAGAGTGTAAAAGAAATTGATGTCCCTTATAAATATGAAAGAAATGATATCCATTTTACGAATATGGAAGAAATGATATCCTTATAAATATGAAAGAAATGATATCCCTTACCTTAGTAGGAGACTAAATCTAACTGGTATAAATGAGATTATCTTGAGAAAATCTTACACTATTAGCTACATTCAAAGTATCCTTATACTCAAAAGAAATACGTTCAATATTATAGAAGAAGAATTTTGTGATTCTGGTGCGAGTTTAATACTTTAACTAAGCAACCTATTTATAGGAAAATGGTTAGCACACCTTGTTTGACAATTATACAGGCTAAGCACACCAATTGTGAAAACCGTTCGATCATTTGAAATTATTTTAAAAAAATAATATAATATTCTAATAAAATAGATAACTTTATATATATATATTATAATATATTCTAATAAAACAAATAACTTTATAAAAGTTTTTTGTTTTTTATATATATATATATATATATATATATATGTATATTTGTTTTATTACTATTATTATAATAATAAAACAAATACTGAAAAAAATTTATGTCGACGGTTTGACAATTTGGCAAGTGGTGAGTTCATGGAATAATAAGTCAAACTTACAACATACGTCCCATGCTAAACCCCTCTATTTGTAACAAAAATTGGACAAATATTTATCACACAATAAGTGTCCTTAATCAACACCTTTTATTTTTCAATAATTATTCACAATTAATATTACAAACTCGCAACATTGACAAGTAGATCGTTCCTAGGAAAGAGGGGGCCTTCCGTATAAACGGTGCGTAATTAACTAACCACTTTTCACGACAGAACTTCTAGACATTGTCAATAATGTTAACTGATTTAATAATATCATATCAAATAATATGAGTTATTGTGTCATATCAATTATTGATTTAATAACATAAAATAATATACAGATGTTACTGTAACAATTATTGAATCAATAATATGAGATACTATGTAGTAATTATTGTGATAATTATTGAATAAAATACTGAGTGACTTCTACTGTAGCAATTATTAAATTAATAATCAAATATTGTGTGCAATACCATGTGTTATTGTGGAATATCGCGTACTACTATGGAATACTGTGTATTACTGTACTTTTATCACCAGTTATTTTAATAGTTATCTGTTAAAGTTATGCCGACAATTTTAAAAAAAGTTATTTTTTTCGCTTTCTATATCCGACAGTTATTCTGTTGTGGGGCCCACTAATGATTGGTTATTTTGGTGTCGTCGTACGAATATTCCTCGACAAAAAGAATATTCCCTGATAAACCAAATATTTTTTGATAAACTGTTTACTTCGTAAAATTTGCACATATCACCCATAATTATAACATTTATTAAATCAACACCTTACTATTTAGAAAAAAAAATTAAATCTTATTTATAAATAGTTGGGGTCTTACAACCTCCCTCCTTATGAATTTTTGTCCCCAAAATTGACTGACGTACCTGACATTTTGAAGAGGTGAGCATACCTTGCTCTCATTTAATATTCTAACTCCAAAGTCATTTCCTCAGTATTATGCAGGACTGAGTAAAAAACGGATAAAACCGAATTAATGAACACAATTAAAATTTTTTAACCGAATTATTTCAGTTTTTAATTTTTTTTTCTAATTTCGGTTATATCCGATTTATTACTCGGTATTCGTTTTTTGGTTCAGTTTTAAAAAATAAGTTGTTCGGGTATCTAAATTACCGAACAAATATATATAGTGTTATCTAAAGGTGAGTTGCAGTATTAATATAGAGAGAGACATGAACAAAACGACAGCGCCTACTACCCGCCTCCTCCTTCCTCCCTCTTCCAACTCTCGACCCACCAATCACCATGTTTCCTTCCACCTCCTTCCTCCCTCTTCCAACTCTCTGTATCTGTTTGAACCTTATCGAAACTCCCTTTTTGATCTATGCTTTTACTTGATGAAGGAGTTATGATCTGAGGGGTGGCTCTATTTTTGTTGGGGGTTACGAATTTTGATGGTTATATGCTGGTGTTAGTTTTGGAAGGAGGTTTCTCCTGATCTGAGTTTCTTTTTCAGGTCTCTTATAGAGCTTGCCAAAATCTGGGTTTGGCTCTACTCATCTCCAGTGGTTTTATGGATTCTGGGATTGATCCATGCCGATCTGAGTTCATGCTTGCACCTACTGCTCTGAGCACTTCCCTGATGGCGGTGTTGACGCCTCACTCTCTCCAATTCCACACCCAGCACCAAAAATAGGGGAAAATTCACCATTGACAATAGTACAGGCCACTCTCCAATGAGCACACCTACCAGCAACTTTGATTCAGGATCCGTTTCCAGTTCAGACATTGGTTCCGGGTCATGGGCACACTTATTGTATAGAGGGTTCGTGATGTCATCCACTGTGATGGGTGGTGAATATGGGTTCATGCTTTACTCATTTGGGTTTGTTATTTGTGATTGTAATCTTAAGTTTTTCATCTCAGTTCAAATAGGGCACGATTTTATTAATTTTTATTTGTCTAATTTGGTGAATTTTCTTTCAATCAGTTTTAATTTTGACTGGTTCAGTTATTAACCAAAATACTTAAATTTACAATTCGATAATTTGGTATTCAGTTATTTAGTTATTGCCAAATTCAGTTAATATTTTGGATAGTAAAATTATGAATATTTCGGTATCCGGTTATAACTGAATAGCCTATTCAGTTCGGTTATAACCGAATGATCAGTCTTACTATCATGGTTTCTCCATAAAACTTTGACTTAAGGTATAACATTTGAGCGGAGAATATGTTTCTTCTTATCTAAGATCTTGACATGTACCTCCTCATACGTTAAATCTTCTGCTATCTCATCTGGTTCCAATTCAATGATGTGATTTGGGTCTTTTACATATTTTTGTAGCATAGAGATGTGAAAAATGTTATGAATACGAGACATGCTTGGTGGTAACGCGAGTCTATAGGCCACAGTTCCTACTCAGTCGAGGATTTCAAATGAACCAATAGATCGAGGGTTGAGCTTTCCTATCTTTTCGAATCTTGTAACTCCTTTCTATGGAGAAACACGTAATAATACATGGTCTTTGACATTGAATTTCACGTCCCTTCGATGAAGATCGATGTAACTCTTTTGTCAATCTTGTGTTATTTGTGTACGTTGCTGGATCGTTTGAATCTTTTCTGCAGTCATATGTACAAGCTTTGGTCCCAACAATTTTGCTTCGCCTACTTTATCCCAACATACTAGAGAACGACACTTTCGTCTATACAACGCCTCGAATGGAGCCATGCCTATACTTGCTTGATAACTGTTGTTGTAGGAGAATTTCACCAATGGTAAGTACTTGTCCCAACATCCTTTGAAGTCTAGTACGCTGAGTCTCAATAGATCTTTAAGAGTTTGAATTGTTCTTTTCGATTTCCCGTCTGTCTAGGGATGGTATGCAGAACTGAATCGTAATTCAGTGCCCATAGATTTCTACAAGCTGACCCAAAATTATGAAGTGAATCTAGGGTCTCGATCAATATTGGCATATCATGCAATCTTACAATCTCATTTATGTACATACAAGCAAGACGCTCAAGTGAATATTTCTCTCGTATGGGCAAGAAATGAGCAGAATTAGTTAATCTCTCAACAATGACCCAAATTACGTTTAAGCCTTGCGAAACCTTAGGAAGACCCGTCACGAAATCCATATAGATGTGTTCTCTCTTCCATTCTGAAATCTCAAGTGGTTGCAACGGACCCTTTGGCACTTGATGCTCTACCTTGATACATTGACAAGTTAGACAACTTGTGTAAGACCTCAACTTTTATGAAATAAAAGTATTCAATTTTCCTTATAATTATTATTCTATTCATTAAATGGTTAAATTGATAAAAGGTTAAAGTTAAGGGTGATATGTGTAAATTATAAAAGTAGGTCAGGAAATTTTCGTTTTGTCGGGGAATATTCGTTCTGTCGGGGAATATTCGTTTTGTCGGGAATATTAGGTAAAAGTAAGACGGCACCGAAATAACCAATCATTAGTGGGTCCAACAATGAAATATTGTCGGATGCAGAAAATGACATAAATAACCTTTTTAATAAAAAAAGTATAGTCAACGGTACTATCATTTTTACTATTTAAATACCTGGTCATAAAAGTTTAGTAGCACGCGATATTCTACAGTGATACGACATTCTACAGTATCACACGGTATTGTACAATACTTCATATTATTGATTCAATAATTGTTACTATAGCAACTGCATAATATTTCATATTATTGAACTTAATAATTGTCACAGTAACAAATTCATAGAATTTCATATTATTATAATTGACACGACACATTAACTCATTTTATATGATATGATATTATTAGGCTAATAAATATTATTGACATTGTCTAGAAAGTTCTGTCAAGGAAAGGGGTTATTTAATTGCGCGTCGTTTATAAGGAAGGCCCCCTCTTTCTTGGGAATGATCTGGTTGTCAATATTGTAAGTCTATAATAATTATACTCAGAAGAAATTAGTGATCATCAGTCTACTGTAGCAAGCACATGGATTTAGGGATGTCATAATAACTGACATCGTAGCAAGGGTAGTAATGGATAGTTGCATAAATGGAAGTCACGGGTTTTAAATAGTTAGGTCGACTCATTATTTGAAGAACAATAATATCCGTGATATTAATACATTAAGTCAATAATGTAGAAGACATATAATATAATTAAAATGGTATAATCTTTTTGATAATGGATTTATCTTTTTGAATAAATATTGATAATTGATTATTCTTTTTGAATAAAGTAAAGATAATGGATGAAAATAGATAATTATTATGTTTAAAGTAAAGATAATGGATGAAAATGGGTAATCATTATGTTTAAAGATAATGATAATGGATGAATAATATATTTATAAAATGTGGGATATTTTGGCTATAAATAGGAAGGGTTAACATAAAAAAATTCATAACTTCCTTGGTTATACTTCCTTCCACTCTCTAAAATTTTCTTAGTGTAAGTTCTCTCTAAGCGTGTTAACCTATTATGAGTATTTGTGAAGATCAGTAAGAGTACGAGTATTGATCAAGTAAGTATTTTCTATAAAAGTTGGTCAAACACTCACACACATCACACGATGTTTAATTCTTCCTTTAGAAGAGTTATTTTGAAAAACTTTCTTTAGATGATTTTATATTTAAATATTATTTTGAAGCTTATTTTGTACACTACACAAATTTATACTTGATAAGTAGGTTTTATACCTACTTATCCGGTATCTATTACTTGAATTAGTTGCTTATACTCATGTTTCTTAGTTACTTTTCATGCATTTCGTATTCATTTTGTAGATCTTATGCTTGGGAACGGTGTGAGCGACTATTGGTATGAAAACGCAAGGAAAAACAATCCGGGCATCGTTTGGGCTTTCATGTTCATTTCATGTTCTTGGCTTGGAACTTAGAATGTGTTGTATAGCTTCTTCTTAGTTTTTCAGAACATCTTGAATCATTCCAATCGGAGTTCGGATGCTAAAGTTATGACCTTTGTACCAACAGACGTCGAACTTCAATGTTTTGGGTGGCCATTTGCATAGCTGTCACTTCCAACCCAATTTCAGCCTTCATCCGTCCATTATTTCTCAATTGTCAAAGAATGAATATTGTAGAACTCGTCGAGAGCTTCGATTTGATAGGTGGCAGGCCCCGTAACTCTTCCCAGATCAAAAGTTATGATCGTTTTACTAGAGGACACTACAGCAAAAAACCAATAGAGCGGGTGCACGAATTTGTAGTGCATTTCCTGCGCAGCCGCGCGAGTCCCTGGACCAAAAAAAATGAGTTCTGCTACTTTAGCGTGGGCGCGCCTAACTCCAGGCCATTCCTAGCGCGGCCGCGCCACTTCTGATGTTGACCAGAGCGGACTTTTTCACTAAACTGTGCAATTTAAGCGTAATTTGGAGGAGAGTTTTATTAGGGCTTAAAAAGAGACGTATTTTTCATTATGTAGGGGGGATTCCACCCCTTGGGGGATCACGTAACTATTGTTACTTTCTCTCTTTAATTTCAATAAGTAGAATAGAGTAGATTAGATTAGAACCCTAGATTATATTAGAGTTGAAGATTGAAGCACTTGGAGAGCATAGGAAATTCAGAATTGGAGCAAGAGAGATCAGATTTGCATTCCCAATTTCCTAACTTCTCTTTACTTCTATCTTTATTTCTCAATGTATACTCAATTGTGGATTATGGATTTTGATTTTATGATGAACTAAACTCTATTTTGAGATTACAATAGAATCTATTGCCTAGTTTATTTTGACATACTTCATTGTTAGTCTTATTGATTGTTATGAGATTGTCTATTAAGATTCATGCTTATTTGCTTAGTTGATTGACCATCAATTACTGTGATATTCCATATGAACTTGAAAACGAAGTATGGGTTTAGATATGATCTTGATAGCTTGTGTTTGTATGTTCTACATGATGATGGAATGTATGATTCATGCTTAGGATAGATATATACCGAAGCACCACTCGTAGTTAATTGAGAACTTGGGCTTAAACCCTAATTATTTGTAAATCACATAGACGTATAGTGGTTTAGGTAATGTGGGTGTTCATGTGTATTCTATCAATTGTGGATTATATATGATATGAGTATGGTAATTCGAGAGATGACTATGTTTCACTTTCATGTTCTCGACTAACAATCCGATAAAATTAATTTGGCTTAACAAGAAGTGTGTTGATTTAAGTGATTCAATAGGTGAAATTGTAATCTCAAGTCTTCATTATCTAGTCTCACTCTAGGGATAGTTAGGCTTATTTAATTTCATAGTTTAAATATAAAATATCAAAGCAATCGTTTAAATAAGACTGAAATGGTTATGGACTAGTGCTTGGTGAACTTTATTAGTTAATTCTCCGTGGGAACGATACTTTACTTACTCTTTATTACTTGTTGACCGTGTATACTTGCATGCATATATTGATCGGTAAAACGACCAACAAGTTTTTGGCACCGTTGCCGGGGAATTATTTTAATAATTTTTGCCAACATTAATTTCAATCAAATTGGTCTTAATTTAAACATTTTTTTTAATTATCTTCTTATATTTATTTCTTTTCAGGTACCATGGGTGACTTTGCTTATCAATGGCCTTATGCAAATATGACTCAACCAAGGAACACAAGAACTGAAGAACTCAATGTATTTTCTACATTGTCAGCACAAAAGGAAACACTTTCGGAGAGGTTGGATGTTCTTGCAGCCCAACGCACTCGAGAGATAGCAGTTACATGTGAATTTGTACTGGCGAGCATCCGAGTTATCAGTGCAACATCAGTGTTAGACAAGTACAGTTTGGTGATGATTACCTCAACAACTATGTTTATCCCAGTTATCATCAAGGTTGGGGGTATCACCCAGATTATGAATGGAATTATAACTATCAAGACCAAGACTACGTTCCAAGTCCAACATATCCATCGGATTTCTCATATGCACCTCCAATGCAACAAGAAGAAAATTCAAGGTTGAAGGAATTCATGTCAAAAAGCATAGCAGACCATGAAGAGATGATGATGAGTCAGGAGTTATCAAGCCAAAATCTTAACAGACAGATGGAACAACTCATTAACTCCTCAACGAACGGTCCTCAATACATGGATTTTGAAACTGAACAAGATAATTTAAGATTGGAGGATTGGTGGTTCAAATTTGTAGCATCGACTGAGGAGAAGATGATTGAGTAAGAGAGGTCAATTCAAAATCTTCAGAATCAGATGGATCAAATGTTCAAAGCCTTGAACAATCGCCCTCCAAACAATTGGTGCTATGAAATGGACGATGAAACTGATGGAGAGATAGAAGTGTACATGCCACTGAATGAACTGAAAGGAGTGGACATTGAGGAGACAACTGGGGATATGGAAAATGAAAAACATGAGCTGACTTGTATAATACCCCAAGTGACTTCTCAGACAAAGTTAGAAAATTCAGTGAACTTTGCACACCCATGTCTCCTTGGTAGTCACATCCAAAGTAAGAATTTGTACGATTATGAGGCCTCTTACAAACCATGGTGGACTGAGGAAGAGAAAATGGAAGAAGAAAAGCCTGTTGTATCTTTCATGCCTCAATGCAAAAATCTATTCATAGATACAATGGGAGAGGCACCTGACGATGCAATGGAACTGGGGACATCATGTACAGGAAATAAGCTAGGTGGCTTAAATCCGAAGACTCTCATGATGGGGAACCTACCAAAGCACATAGCGGTTCTAATGGATGGATGGTTCCTAGCTTTTCGTAGAGGAATTGGATAGCGGTCAAGAACAGAGTCCAGCTAACAGACTATAAACCGAGTGCTAGATGGGAGGCACCCCATCCAATCTCTCTCCCTATTTGTTTAATTCTCCATTATCTATAGTCTATCATTTTTCTTCCTTTATGTTTAATTCTTTCTGCTTTAATTTGTTTATTATTATTATAGATAATTAAATTTTTAGTAGTAAGTATTGGTTATAATTAAATAAAGTCTAATAGTTCATGTTGATCCTTTCCAGGGGTAACCAATTGGGCAGTAAAGTTAGAAGTCCAAGGGTCAGGCCACAACAATTGCAATATGAGAGACGAAGTTCAATCCAATTTCTATAAGCACTCATGATCAAACAAAAGTCAAAAATACTAAAGCTGCCAGGGTACAGGGTAGCGCGGTCACGCCCAACTACAAGCCAAACACAGCGCGGCCGCGCCATATCTCAGTCATAGAAAACAAATACTGCTCAATTTTTAGAATATCTAACTCAAGCATTCAGACAGTTAGAAGCCCACACTCAGTTTCCAACTATAAAATATCTCAAACTTATTCATCGCCTAATATACCATCTGTAAGGGGGGGAGAATGTAACGGGTCGAATTTATTGAGTCGTGATTCTGGGGACAGAATCCTTTTAAGGGGGGAAAGATGTGACGAACGAGACTTTTGTAATTTAATTTTAATATTTATTGAAGTAAATAAATATTTTCGATGATTTAATTATTAGATTAAAGAATTAATTGATGCAATTATGGTAGATTAATTTAATTATATGTGTTACATTTATTAAATTAATGAGGAGAATTTTTATTATCGAAGTTTGTGATTATGTGAGCTTATTGTATTAAAAAAAATATTTAATAAGCCTATTGGTATTTTAATTATTTAATTATTAATTAGAGAGTTAATAATTTGACATTATTTATTAATGAGAAATTAATTATATGACTATGTGAAATTATGAGAAGTTATTATATTTTATTTATATTAAATAAGATATATGAAGTATTGTGCAAGTGGGTGTGACATGATTTAAACTATAGTATAAGAGGTTTTATTAAATTAATTGGGTATAAGTCTTTTATACTAGCCAAACATGGCCTTAGTGGGAGTTATGGACAATTACCCATGACTGGGTTAACTGACCATAATGCGCCAGTTCTTATATCGACGTCTTCTTCATTCATTCTATTGTTGCTAAGTCTAGAGAGCTTTCACAGAGAGAGATACAGAGTATTAGTTGAGAAGTCAGAGAGAAATTGATATTCATCTCTTATTTAAATCTACACTACGCTTTGGGTAATCACTTCCTTCCCAATTTCTATTTTACGTCATTTAAATTCCATAAACATGGCTTTCAAAGTTTTTGGTTTAACCTCTGTAATTGGGATAGGAGTAATGATTATGGGTTGTGTATGTGTTATGACATATCACATCGTATTTAATTATATATATTATGTAAACCATATCATCAGTTTCATGAAAACACATGTTGTATATGTTTTTCAAAAACTTACAGAGTTTGGGTTTTGGCCATATGGCCTTATACGTGATATTTCATGTGTTGATCATATATTATCCCTAAATTTTACACTCGTATTGTATTATGCATGCTGATACGAAGAGACCAAAGTTTAAATGAACGGATTCGGTGTTATAACGAATCAGTAGTGACAATTTTTATGTTTTATTTTCAAAACCTTCAAGAACATGAAAGTCAGTGAAATTGCATGCTTTAATTCTGTAATTAAGTGTTTAAATTGGTTAAAGTCATTATATAAATGTTGGGTTGTGTTTATGCATGAATTATATCATATGGGTATGTCTAATTTCGAGTAGAAAATAAGAAATTGGCATGTTCTGCGATTTTCGCGAACTGCCATTTCTGTGTCTGGTACGCCGAGCCGCAGCGCTGGCTACCTGCCTATTTCCCGCGCCACAGCGCCACCGCACCGCAGCGCCAAGTCTCGAGCCGCAGCGCCAAGAGTCTAGCCGCAGCGCCATCGCGCCGCAGCGCGAAGACCAAGTATAACAGTGGCGCCGCAGCGCCACTCTCCAGAAAGTTCAGAATGAATTATTTTTAAAATGTTAAGTCTAGCAATGTGTTAGTAACTTAATGTAATGAACATGTAAACATGTTAGAAGTATAATGAGATGTAAAATAGATGTGTAATATGTAAATAACATAATTGCATGTGGATCGAATTATTGAATACATAATTAAATTATTATTCATGAAGTGATATTATGTGACAGTGAATGTGATAAATTGACTAAGTATATTCCTGAATTCGAGATTAGACAAAGAATAACTTATGATGTTTAGTACGTTATTATTGACTGGCATTGTGAACATAATTAATATGTAGGATTTAATTCAAAGAACGAGTTAATTAAGTGTAATCTACGCACGAGGCAAGTTTCCTAACCCTACTTGTTATCGTTATATAAGTTGATTAATTCACCTTTCTACATTGAGCAAGTTCTCATTATTATTAATCAAGTCTGTTTTGTATATTAAAGTTTATAAATCTTTCAAGCATGATGCTGTTATACAATACTTATTCTATTGTATACCTTTTGAGATTCTATTCAATTAAGTTATCAATTATTGTTAAACCTTGTTAGACTAGCGAACCCTTATTGATTCGACTAGTCCATAGTTGATGAGCGTTCTAAATTTCAGAACCCTTGATGAATTATCCAAACCAAACTTTCTTTGGTGCGGACTCAAATGTCAAACTGAGATGAACAACCCTGTATAGGGGATTATTTACACTTTAGCGTTAAGATATTGTGCACAGTATGGTACTAAGGGCTGATCCCCCCAAGTACGAGAAGAAATGTCCATAGTCTTATGACTGTTAAAGGTTTCAAGTATAACCCTTGACAACGTAGGACATAGTTCAAGGTCTTATGTGATGCCCCCAAAAGTAGGTATACATCACCCATCTTGAGTCGCCAGATACATGGTACAGAATTCAAATACAACTTAATAATACAACTGTCGTGTACAATACGACAAAACATAAACTGTGAGTTTGAATACAAATATTATCTACTAGAGAGTATACAAACTCAAAAGGAGTCCTTATTACAATTATTATCACACTATTTCACAGAATAGTGAGGACTACTAATGCACCATCTAGGACCATCACTCTGTTCCCCGACTAGTCCTAGCTACGTTCTCATTTCTTGAAGAGAACAACTAGCCCAGTAAGAAATATTATGACTAAGATAATGCAGAATAAATTATCACTAGTCCTCAACAATGTTAAACTGATAAAATACAATAGACATCAAGTTTAACTACAGCAGAACCAGCAATCCATTAAAAGAGTCAAGTAGAGAATAAAATCTACTATCTTTTATAATTTAAAAAGGTTTTTCATGACTTTTATCACTGGGACTCAGCTTAATAAATAATCCATATCATCGAATCACCCCTGCACTATGGCCAAGGATATTCTTTAGTATCATGACCACGAATTATCCATGCACTACGGCTAAAGATAATCATGTTTTCATCAACGATCCTGATCATGCCATAAAATAATTCATCTTTGCACTACGGCCAAAGAGAATCCATAGCCATAATTATACCAAAAACTGTCCATCAATGCACTACGGGCCAATGAGGACTTTTTCCACATCATTTGTAATATTACGGTCATGATTACACCGAATAATCCCTGGTCATAATCATACCAAGTCCATTTATGCATTACAGGCCATAGATGACTTTCAACAAAATATAAACATGAGGATGATGACAATGATATAAGAATTCAATAAAACAAGTTCAAGAATTAATTTATCTAGGAACTGATAACGTCCAAATTGTCAACATGATACTGCGTTGTAGAGTAAAATTCAAGAATGCTCAGAAGAATATTTTCATAAAAAGATACTGGATGAAGCGCAAATATCAAGGATATTCCACTAATTTCATGGAGTATATAAGTCAAAGTTTTAACCAACTCAGTATAATAAAGAATGGAATAACAAAAGAAATCACTATGCATGCGATAGACCGCACAGACAGGTTATTCCAACAGAAAAATAAATAGTGGAACCAGGTCATGCGTAAATGCACCGACAGGATATTCCGACAGAATAATAAATAATAGAACCAGGTCCGGCGTAAATGCACAGACAGGATATTTCGACAGAATAATAAATAATGGAACCAGGTCCAGCGTAAAGCACAGACAGGATATTCCGACAGAATAATAAATAATGGAACCAGGTCCGGCGTAAACGCACAGACATGATATTCCAATAGAATAATAATAAAGACAGAATAATAGAAGAATGTCACCAAGTATAGGGTAGTCCGCGTATACTGGTTATTCCAGCAGAATAATAAAGAATGGAATAACAACAGACTTCACCAGGTATACGGTAATCCGCGTATATAGGTTATTCCAACAGAATAATTAATGGAACCAGGTCAGGCGAAATTCGCACCGACAGGATATTCCGACAGAATAATAAAGAACGGAATAATAGAAGAATTTCACCATGTATGCGGTACTTCGCATAAACAGATTATCCCAACATAATAATAAAGAATGGAATAACAGAAGGATTTTACCAAGTATAGGAGAGTCCGCGTATACAGGTTATTCCAACAGAATAATAAAGAATGGAATAACAGAAGTTCTCTTCATGAATACAAAAGAAATAATACCCCTTGCGGGTACAACAAATAATATCTTCGACTGGTAGGGCGAGGATATACTCGAAGAAAACTTGCACTACGCTCAAAGCTTTCTTAAACTATAAATAAATACGCTCAAGATTATAGAAGAAGAACTCTCTCTATAGTTTCTCTCTCTAGAGTTTCAGTAAATTCGTAAGAAATAATGAAGGAATGAGCTTCTATTTATAGAAGAATGGACTGCATAGTAACTAATTCATGAACGGTCTAGATTGGTTTACTTTAATTTGACGGTCCATATTTAAAGCAAAATAAAATATAAAATATTCTATTTATAATCTAATAAAACCAATAACTTTATAAAAGATTTTACTATGCAAACACTATACAGGCACTATGCAAATACTATACATAATAAAATATAATATATTCTAATTATTATCTAATAAAACAGATAAATTTATAAAAGTATTTTATTTTATATAAAAAGATTTTACTATTAGCCTAATAAAATGAATAACTTTATAAAAGTATTCTGTTTTATATAAAAAGCTTTTCTGTTTTATTACATTAATAATACCAATAAAACAAAACTGAGTGACTTATCACGTAAGCCTCAATAATCAATACCGTGTGCTACTATGCAACCACACGTATTACTGTACTTTTACTACCGAGTAGTTCAACAGTATTAACGGTAAAATTTCTGATGTTATTTTCATAAAATATTTTTGTCGTTTTCTCAATTTGACAATAATTTTGTTGCGGGGTCCACCAATAATTGTGCCATCGTACGAATATTCCCCGACAAAAATAATATTCCCCGACCAATCGAATATAATACAACAACTTATATACTTTACAAAATTTATAAATACTACCCACAACATTATCTCAAATTCACACCATAATATTTAAAACAATATTTCGAAAAAATTAAATCTTTATTCATAAAATCTGGGGTTTCACATCTTATGACCCGCATAAATTCTTTTGATTCTTGTTATTCATTCTTGATTCAAAAGTTGAGCTTTTATATTCGAAGTTATTATTTTTCTCTCATGTTATTATTCATTGTTATATTGTTATACTTGTGGGCAATCATGCTCACTCTTGCGTAATAATAATATTACAGTTAAGAATAAAAGAGCAGACGAACCTTCCATTAGTAAAGGCAAGGGCAAGCTTAGCAAGTAATGAAGACTGTTCTATTATTGTAGTTATGTAATTAGAATTGGTGTTACTTAAGACTTATTTGTTTATGTTTCCGCACAGATAATTTAAGGTTAGAGTGACCTGGGATTTATTTATTATGAAGTTGATGTAACCCCATAAGGGGAGAGATTTATTATTATTTCTATCTACTGCATAGTTTTGCATTTATTTATGGGTAGATAGATATATGATGTTGTATCGTGAACACCAAATCCTATGGGAATGGAAGTATCAAATTTGGGGGTGTCACACCATCGGATCATGAGGAGGCGAACGGAGATGACATTGCCACTTAGGGGAGTATTCTTTCACTTTTAATTACAATGAGGGCATTGTCAATTTTAAGTTTTGGGGGTATTGGGTTGTAGTGAGTAGTTGTTGCATATCGTTAGTTGCATATAGTTTGATTGTATGTTTAAGTTGCATAGTAGGGTATTTTAGTATCTTTGTAGTTAAATTCTACATGATTTTTTTTTCAGTTTTCTTTTGTCTTGTTTACTTAGTATGTATTTAGTTGCATTACATAGCATATTCCCATGTTTTTAGTCGGTTGAATTCCAATATGGCCATTGATGATATAGAAATTTGATGGATTCTGGAATGTGGTTTATAGCTTGAGTTTAATTATAATGTTATGCATGATTTGATCCATGCTTGTTTTTTAGATGCTACCGGTTAGCACATAAGTGTTCATGTTTGCTTGTTGGGAAAAGATTAACTTGTTTGCCTGCTGAGATGAAAACACTATTTTTAAAGATAGAATTGTGTAGGAAGTGAGCATTGACTATGAAAATACTAAAATTCAAACTTCGGGAACACATGGGTATGCTTGCTATATTAAAAAAAAGAAAAAGAGAAAAATAAAAAAAAATTAAAAAAAAGAATCAGAGAAAAATATGAAAAATTACTGTTGCTAGTCTTGTTTCGGGGCCTTTGTTACTTGAGCAAGTACGCCCGAGGGGATTGTCTTTACACCTAGCACCCTAAGGTCTTTTATGGTCTAGGAGTCGTTGGTTGAAAGCTCGCTAAGGGGTAGCACTGTTACCCTAATGGAATGAGGCATTGCACAGTCATGGAAAAAAGAAAAGAAAGCAATAAACACCGCGATAAAGTACAAAAATCGCCCTTGTGTGTAAAAATAATGCAGAATAAATCCATTGTTGAACCTTAGTTTGTATTGATGTGTTGGAGTAGTTGTGGTTTCATTTGTATGCATAGTTCTTGATTTGAACCTCAGGTTTCTTTCTTAAGCAGTATGGCATGTGGTATCTTCACCTTTGTCAAGCTTATCTGTGAACACAACACACACACACAACATCTTTATAGCAAGTTGATATTGTCTGATTGTATGCCATTATGGATTTAACTTAGTTTGATGCTTTGTTCTTGGATCTTGATATTTCTCTAAGGCACATCTTATTGGAATTCATATTTGGCTGGAAATCTTGGGATTTATTTGCATAGTAGCGTAGCTTACGCATGTCCATAGCATAAAGTAAATGCAAAGATAGGATACTTGCCTGATCTGCTGCTTACACAACTTAGTTTTATCTTTTATACCGCTACCTATTATTAATAAGATCATTTTATCGATTAGAATAACATATCGTAACACGTAGTACTGCTATTTGAAGTTAGCACATAACCTAAATACATTATCACATAGTTATATCAGTCATTGGATCACAAATAATCACCTATCTAGTCAAATTATCTAAGTCCAAATCAATTTCTGAAATATTTCGGTGTACCGACAGCTTTATCGGGTAATTATCAAGTCTAAAACTCTATCGTGTAGTTCAATATTATTCTGGATATTTTAATTATCAGTCATATTATTTTTCAATGGCTTATAATAATTTTTATAATTTATCATAATTTTTCAAACTCTAGAATCATTATTATATGATTTAAATATTACACAATTATATTATCATTAATATTTAATTAATATTAAATTATTAATGAAACCATTGCCAAAATATTAAAGTTATTTATAATAACTCAAAATATTTTTAAAACATTAATATTACCCTTAAATAAATTTTAAAACATTTAAAATCATTTTTAAATAATTACCATTAATATTAAATATTAATGTATTATTTATCAAAATATTAAAAGTTATTTATTATAACTTTAAAATATTTTTAATTCATTTATATCCTTTTTAAATAATTTTTTAATTAATAAAAATATTTTAAAACTATTTATTTAATATAATTATTAAATAAATTTAATATCATTTAATATTAAATTATTAATATTATTTACCTTAAAATATTAAAAGTTATGTTTTATAACTTAAAATATCTTTAAACACTTTATTTTCAATTAAAATAATTTTTGTAATATTAAAATCATTTTTAAACTAATTTATTTAATATAATTATTAAATAAATCTAATATCATTAATATTAAATAATTAATGAAATTTATCTTAAAATATTAAAAGTTATGTTTTATAACTTAAAATATTTTGAAATACTTTATTATCATTTAGAATGATTTAAAATCATTTTTAATTAATTTATTTAATACATTAATTAAATAAATTAAATATCAATAATATTCAAATAAATATTAATATTTATGAAAAATATGCCAAATTATTAAAAGTTAATTTTTATAACTTAAAATAATTTTTAAAACTAATTTTGTAATTTTCAGAATTTATTTTCTATTTTTAATGAATTTTTCAGAAATTAGAAAACTAAAATAATTAAATCCGTCGCTAAAGGCTTCAGCGACGATTTCTGTCGTGGTTGGTGTTCTTGAGGCTCAAGAACACTGTCAGTCAGTGTTCAAGAGGATCCCCTTGACCGTCATTAATTCAAAGTTTAATGTGTTTCTGGGCAAGCTTAAGCATCTAACTTGTAGTATATGTGTAACACTATAAAATCCAACCATTAGTTTGGTCATACAACCTCATATCAAGGAGATCCGAGTCTCCAATGTTTCTGTCAGAGGGTTCCTGGGTTTTCTGGGAAACCCAAAAACCCAAGCAGTTTCGAGTGTCCAGTTTGTTGCTCGATTTTCTTTAGGTTTTATGTTCATTAAATGGTCGATCTCATGGTTCAAATCTATAGCTCTCATGCCAAGGAACATAAACATAACAACATATCAGTTCAACTATAACAAAATCATAAGTTATGATTCGGTCAAAGCCTGTCAGAAGGCATGTTCTTATGGTTTCTGGAAATTTCAGAAACGCTACCCGTGATCGACTAGCTTAGTTTGACCAATTACTATGCTCGATCTACTAACTGTTTAAGGGATTTAAAGACATGGATCTAGAGTCCATATAACACACTACAATCTAGATGCAATAACATCAACAAAGCTCTTAACATATGACAGATCAGGGCGATTAAAAGCGTTGTCAGACACTGGATTTAAGTTTCTGGATTACCCAGAAACTCCTTGGTCATGCTTGGTCAACGGGGTTTGACCATTAATAACTTACAATCTGGATATGGAATTACAATGATTCCACTTTCAGATCACAGACCTCATATCAAACCACAAATTTAAAACATAAAACACACAAAATCATTAACAGAGAGGGATCTACAACCTCCGACAATTGTTTGTCAGACACAAATTTAGGGTTCATGGCAGTTTTGAAAAACTTTGATTTTAAGGCACTTTGATGCTATAGATCTATGATGTAACAACATAGATCATCATATAACATCTTCTAGCATGCATCTAAACACTTAAACACAAAATTTACCCTAGCATGTAAGATCAAATAGGGTTAGGGCTTTATACCTCTCTCTTGAAGATGCTTTGATCTTGCTCTAAGCAACTGGTCTTGGTGTTCTAGAGGGTTGTTTAGTGACTGAATTACTTAGAGATTTCGTGGGATAGAGAGAGAGAGAAGAGTTGGTTGAGTGTATGAGAGCAAATGAGCTAGCTTTTTGGATTTTCTCTCACTTGAATCTATCTACAACTTGGATGCAATGAACTTGTATGATATATGTGGTTGATTTGTATTATTTAGAGCACATGGGCAAGTCAAGGGTTGGTCACCAACTAAAGTGTTGGCAAAAATACAAGTTATCCAACAATAATGCAAGAGGGGCAATATGGTCATTTGTCTAACAAATTTAATGGCATGATGGTAACTTGGCAAACCCTTAGGGTTTGACCCTTAGGATTTAACCCTAAGGTTTTATAAAAATCAATTTTCTAGGATTTGGCAAGTAGGGCTAAAATGAAAAATTAAAGTTTTTAAAATGAAAATTAGGGTTTCCTTAATTGGATTAGGTTTTCTAATTACTTAAAACTTACAAATTAAGTTTAGGAATTTACTATTCACAGTTAGCTTTCCAATTTCACGATTAGGGTTACCAATTTAGGTGTTAGGGTTCCTAACTTAGTAATTAGGGTTTTCAATTTGATAATTAGGGTTTTTAATTACTAATTAGGCTTTTCCATAATTAACGTTAAAACCTACAATACAAATCATATATATCTCATAACACAGTGACTTAACAAATTTTAAAGCCATATTTGACTTTCATATTAGGGTTTATCAAAGCAATGCTAGGGTTTTCTACTGTCATACCATAATTGGCCAAACATTATCAGTCTACACATATACTGTACATATTTATAGCACTGAAATATAAATAATATTATATTATTATTCTCATTCCTTAATCAAAATCCAGAATTAGGGTTTGGACTCTATATCTAATTTATCTTTCATATACATACCATTATTAATTAAGTTATAATAATTAACTTAATTAATCTGAAACAAATTCATATAACAAAATAATTATTATAATAATTCTATAATCATTCATATATTATTGAAATAATATATAATCATATTTTCATAGAAAATAAATAATAAAAACATTTCTACTGTAACGCCCCAGAAAATCGTACCTTTTGTAAATACTTTTATAATGAATAAAATAATATTATTTGTTATTATTATGTGCTAGTAAGATGAATGTCGTTCTATAACCTAGGAACGTCGGAACGTCGTAGTATTTTAACTACGTGAAGGAATTAAAGTGTTTGAATTTCTAAGATGAAAATAAAAGATTTTCGAGAAATTTTTTGAAAAACACTATTCATCATTTTTCGCTCGGGAATTATTTTTGAACTTCCGAGAAATACGTAACGTTATAATATCAAGGTGAGATTGATTATGTAATAATAATTCAAGTATGGAAAACGTAATATTTCGCTTGTGGACTTAATTTGAGAACGTTAAGTATTAAATCCTAATGAAATGGAATGACCTTGTGGATCTTGTAGGAAGTACAAGTCCAATGAGAATTAAGGGGCAAGCCCATGTTGTAGGAATGTTTAGCTAAGAGTTGGTTAACATGAAGCCCAAACTAAATTAATGAAAGCCCACAAGAATAATCTAATTAGTTAAACCCAAGCACAAGTAATGATCCATTAGCTAATTAGGATCCATGGGGCAACCCATTGAAACAACCCGATAGGATCCCGAGTTTGGAACAAATCTTGGGTCAAATCCCAAGTCCGAATCGAATCAAATCCATCAAAATAAGGCCTCAAACTACTGGCCCAATAGTATCTTCTTGGGTCATCGTAGCCCATCACAGGCTCACCCAAAAGGTCATGACTTGAAGGTACTATTGGTAGTAACTTATTTCCTTATAAGTAGACAAATTTTTCTTTTATCTTTCGATATGGGACTGGGGTGTTACAAACTCCCCCGCTTAAATTTCTGACGTCCCCGTCAGAACCGATCACACACACGGCCCCAAAGATCTTTGCCTCTCTAACCATTGTGGGATTAATACCGGCTGGCTTCGTGTCCCCACCTTCGGACCTCCATCTCTCCATTGTAGGATAATACCACCAGCCTTCGTGTCCCCACCTTCGGTAACTTGATGGGATGACAACCCGAGCTTTCGAGAGTCGGCTCTGATACCATATGAAACAACCCGATCGGATCCCGAGTTCGGAACAAATCTCCGATCAAATTCCAAGTCCGAATCGAATCAAATCCATCAAAATAAGGCCTCAAACTACTGGCCCAATAGTATCTTATTGGGTCATCGTAGCCCACCACAGGCTCACCCAAAAGGTCATGACTTGATGGTACTATTGGTAGTAACTTATTTCCTTATAAGTAGACAGATTTTTCCTCTATCTTTCGATATGGGACTGGGGTGTTACACCCATGGGTGAACTTGTTGACCAAGAACTTTGTGTGATGGGTAAGAAAGTTGAGTGGTTAGAAAGATTACTTAGAGCTTAAGTTATGAATAGTAAGGAGGTTTGTTAAGGAGATGGATGATTTAATGACTCTTTTACCCTAACCTTGGAAGCTCTATAAATACCAAGCCTTGCAATTCATTTGTTGTTTGTTAGTTTTCATCCAACTTTAAACAACTTATTGGTTAGAGAGAATAAGCACTTTTAAGATAAACTTCCATTTTTGTTTCAAGAAGGAGAAGAACTAGTTCATCAAGGGTAAGACTCTTGTCCTATATTCTTCCATCTTTATCATGATAGCTTGATAGAGAAGTGATGATCACGTATGCTAAGAAAACTTAAGAAGGGATAAGCTAATGACTTAAGTATTAATAAGTCGAAAATAAGCACTTCGTTCATGAACAAGTTATGCACTTATGAAGAACCATGATGAATTTGTTCTATATTTACCTTAAGAAGTTAGTATGTTTGATAAGAAGTAAATAATGTTGTGTAAAGGACTTAGATCAATAAAAAGTCATAAGGAGATGAAATATTTTAATCTATAATTTGTTAAGTTATGAACTTATGAGGAAGAAGCCATAACCTAATTTAAAGATAGTTTGTTGTAATATGTATGTTGAGATGTCTAGATAATGGATTGAATTCATTTAGAGCGATGAACAAATCGTTAGTAACGAAGTGTTGCCGGAAATCACAGGATTGGACGATAATCGTGGAATTCATGAAATTCTCGAAATGGAAGTCGAATTTTGTGTTTGAATTCGAAAACATTGGTTTTCGATGGAGACAAGTCTTATTTGGCATTATAGAGTTGTGGACTCGAAAATGACCGAATTCCGACTTAGAACGAAGAAACGAACGTTTATCGTTTCCGTTAAAAATGGACTAATAGGAGAATTTTTAGTTAGCGAAGTCAAATAGAAAAAATTCTTACATGAACACGTAGAGTATGTGATTTATGAACCATAGGCTCTTGAACGAGCCAATTCGGACTTATAACGAAGAAGTTACGACCCCGGGAGTTTCACAAAATTTAAAAACTGTCCAAGTTATCTGGTGCACAGAGCTAGCGCCGCGGCGCCAGCCCAAGGCTTAAAGGTGGCGTTGCAACCCCAGTGCCATGCTCATACATAATGTAGAGTCACGCCGCGGCGCGGCTAAGGGAGCTAAGTGTGGTGCCACAGCGCCAAGGTCGGGCTCTGGCTACTGCTAACCCGCGCCGCAGCGCGAGTTGTATAGGGATGACTGGCGCCGCAACGTCAGCCTTAAGAAGTACATAGTGAAGAAGGTTTACAAGTATATAATGAATGGTAATCGTATGGAAAAGAAGAAAAAGATTAATTATAACATTGTAAGGCATTGTTAAACCTTAATTATGATACATAAAGGTTGAAGATAAGTAATCAAACATAGACGTAATAACAATGTAAGCGATAACGGCAAGCCGGAACTAATAATAACAAATCTAATACGTAATTAGATTGAGAAGAAGGGTAAGATTCTTTAGGAACCATGTATGTTATCATATACTGTAGAGACCTTAAAGACTTAAAGTGCACGTGTTGTAACTGTAGCAGAGGCTAAAGGCAAGTATTCTAACCCTTGTTCCAGTTCAATCTGGACAAGCTTTGTGATTCATGTATTCTTTCGCATGAGTTAATGTCTGATGATGTCAACGCCAATTCTTTCGGCTAGACTTACGATATGTCGAATTTCTTATAATCTACCAAAGTAATGACAATGATTTACCAAACTAATATTGGTGTGGTTTTCAAAAGGAGACTGAGTATGCTAAATTATTTTGTCGTCAAAACGACAGGCACGTGAGGTTGCCACAACTTAAACGTACATACGTTTAATGAATGTAGTGTTGATCAACATAGAGTACTATAGGTTAATCACCTAGACGTGCTCGTAAGCTATGCTGGACTTACGGACTTAGTGCCGGGATGTCCTTTTCAAAGTACTTGTGAAATGCTCATGGTCTTGGACATGAATTGATGTTTTACTGAATATCGTTATTGTAAAACGTTTCGAATGAAAAGAAATGCTATTTTGAATTATCGATAGTACTTCATAACTATTGTTCAGTTATTGAAGATATACGATTCCTATGTTTCAAGCATGCTAGTTTTATGAGAATTGTTGTACTTGCTGAGCTAGTTAAGCTCACTCTTGCTTGAACCATATGAATGCAGTGAAGATCGAACGGACTGATGGATCTGGCAAGGATAAAGGGAAGGCTAAAGCGAACCCGTAGATTACTTATGTAATAGTATAGGTTTGTAATAATAATATTTGAAATTATGACAAGGACAAATGTAACGGTTATAAAGAACCTGAGAGAATGTTAATATTATTTTGAATATATATAAGACATATTCGTTCCTTTAAGGCATTTCAAATGAATGCTTGTGTGAACTGTAGCACCGTGTAGCACCATCTGTCGGGTTGGAAGATACCCGGATTTGGGGACGTCATATCTACAACAAAATTAATTTATTATAAAAATATAATTTATAATGATCAATAATTGCCAAAAAAATTATTTGTAATTATTCATGTAATAAATATATTTTTATTTATCACATATATACATACTCATTGCTTTACACATATTCCCACATTTATTTTAATAAAAAAAAATTATACGCAAAATTTTTTATTTAATTATATCAAAAATATTGGGTTATTACATTCACCCTCCCTTATCAGGATTCCGTCCCCGGAATCACCGCCTAAAAATTTATACTCACCAGGGTAAATAACATACGCATTCATTGTAAGTAGATCTCGATCAGATTCGATCGACTGATCTTTAACTATTTAGCCTAAAGCTTGCCTATCTGATTAAACAAAAATTTAATTTCTAATAGAACTCAAATTCCTCCTTCAAAATTTTTTTATAAAATAATTTACTATATACAAGAACATCATATATAAGAAAATAAAATTTATACGAATAATACCTGGAGTTCCATCCCCGGCTGCTACAGTATCCTGAACGGTCATGTTGAAGATTCTGGCGGTTGGTTTTGTTGGTTTGCTTGTTGAAGTTGGTCCCATTATCGCTAGAGTCTCGCTGATTTTCCCCATATTAGCGCTACATGCATCCATTCTCCTTTTCGGACAGTCTTTCACCTTATGCTCCGTTGATCTGAATGATTCTTTTCACAATTTCTTCACTGCACAACCTGCTTCTTTACACCTTCTTGCGTGACCTTGATATTTCCAAAATTATTCCCTTTTCTTTTTCTTTTTTTTTTCACTCCTATTTCCACTACTTGCTTCTGCTTTCACAACTCCCTCGACCTTACCCTTGTTCTTTTTCTCCTTATTGTAGAGGCTCATGGCCTCACTACCCTCCTCGGCTATGATAGCCTTTTCTAAACGTGATGCAATCGTATTGATCCGCAACACCGCCACCTTATTGTATACACGCCCCCAAAATTTGGTATACATCACCCATCTTGGGTCGTCAGATACATGGTATAGAATACAAATATAACTTACTAATACAACTATCGTGTACAATACGACAAAACGTAACTATGAGTTTGAATACAATTATTGTCTACTAGAGACTATACAAACTTAAAAGGAGTCCTCATTATAATTATTGTCACACTATTTAACAGAATAGTGAGGACTACTAAAACTATCATCTGGTCCATCACTCCGTTCCCCGACTCGTCCCAGCTATATTCTCATTTCTTGAAGAGAATAGTGAAAGAAAGGGTGAGCTCAACTAGCCCAGTAAGAAATATTATGACTAAGATAATGTAGAATAAATTATCATTAGCCTTTAACAGTGTTAAACTGATAAAATATAACGAACATCAAGTTTAACTACAGCGGAACAAGCAATCCATTAAATGAGTCAAGCAGAAAATAAAATCTACTATCTTCTATGATTTAAAAGGTTTTTCAACACTATTATCGCTGGGACTCAGCTTAATAAAATAATTTACATCATCGAATCACCCCTGCACTACGGCCAAGGATATTCATGTATTCATTAATGGTCATGATCATGCCAACAACTGTCCATCAATGCACTACGAGCCAATAAGGACTTTTACCACATTATTTGTAACATTACGGTCATGATTATACCGAATAATCCCTGGTCATAATCATACCAAGTCCATCTATGCACTACAGGCCACAGATGACTTTCAATATTTTATAAACATGAGGATGATGACAATGATATAAGAATTCAATAAAACAAGTTCAAGAATTAATTTATCCAAGAATTAACAACGTCCAAACTGTCAACATGATACTGCTTTGTGGAGTAAAATTCAAGAATGCTTAGAATAATATTTTCATGAAAAGATACCGGATGAAACACAATTATCAAGGATATTTCACTAATTTCATGGAATATAGAAGTTAAAACTTAACCAACTCAGTATAATAAAGAATGAAATAATAAAAAAAATCACCCGGCATACGATAGACCGCACAGACAGGTTATTCTAACAGAATAATAAATAATGGAACCAGGTCCGGCGTAAAATGCACAGACAGGATATTCCAACAGAATAATAATAAAGACGGAACCAGGTCCGGTGTAAAACACACAGACATGATATTCCAACAGAATAATAATAAAGACGAAACCAGGTCCGGTGTAAAATACACAGACATGATGTTCCAACAGAATAATAATAAAGACAGAACCAGGTCTGGTGTAAAACACACAGACAGGATGCTCCAACAGAATAATAATAAAGACGGAACCAGGTCCGGTGTAAAACACACAGACAAGATGTTCCAACAGAATAATAATAAAGACGGAACCAGGTCTGGTGTAAAACACACAGACAGGATGTTCCAACAGAATAATAATAAAGACGGAACCAGGTCCGGTGTAAAACACACAGACAGGATGTTCCAACAGAATAATAATAAAGACGGAACCAGGTTTGGTGTAAAACACACAGACAGGATGTTCCAACAGAATAATAATAAAGATAGAACCAGGTCCGGTGTAAAACACACAGACAGGATGTTTCAACAGAATAATAGAAGAATGTCACCAAGTATAGGGTAGACCGCGTATACAGGTTATTCCAACTGAATTATAAGAAATGGAATAACAACAGTTCTCTTCATGAATAAGAAAGAATAACACCCCTTACCGTTTTAAAGAAGAACTGAAATAAGAAAGTATTTAAGTAACAGAATACTTTTTTTCTCTCTCTATAGTTTCTCTCTCTAGAGTTCAGTGAATTCGTAAGAAATAATGAAGGAATGAGCTGCTATTTATAGAAAAATGGAATGCATAGTAACTAATCCATGAACGATCCAGATTGATTACTTTAATCTGACGGTCCATATTTAAAGAAAAATCTTTTAAATAAAATATAATATATTCTATTTATAGAATAACTTTAATAAAGTATTCTGTTTTATATAAAAAGATGTTTCTGTTTTATTATGTTAATAATACGAATAAAACAAAACTTCATTATCGCTAAATAATTCATATTATTAAATGACAATAATTGAATCAAACTGAGTGACTTCTCACATAAGCATTAATAATCAATACTGTGTGCTACTATGCACCACACGTATTACTATACTTTTACTACCGAGTAGTTCAACAGTTTCAATGGTAAAATTTTTGCCGTTATTTTTAATAGAATATTTTTGTCGTTTTCTCAATCCGACAATAATTTCGTTGTGGGGTCTATCAATGATTGTGCCGTTGTACGAATATTCCCTGTTAAAATGAATATTCCCCGACCAATCGAATATTATATAACAACTTGCGTACTTTGCAAAATTTATAAATATTATCCACAACTATAACATTATATCAAATTAACTCCATAATATTCAAAAATGATATTTATAGAAAATTCATCTTTATTTATAAAAGTTGGGGTCTTACATGAATGGTCAACTTCAGTAACTTCTCACTGCCTTTTCTGCTCAGGGCATCTGCCACTACATTTCCTTTGCCTGGATGGTACATAATCTCACAATCATAATCCTTGATCAATTCTAGCCATCGGCGCTGCCTCATATTTAGCTCCTTCTGCGTAAAGATATACTTCAGACTCTTGTGATCTATATATATCTCACACTTTTCGCCATATAAATAGTGCCTCCAAATCTTCAAGGCAAAAACTACTGCTGCTAACTCCAGGTCATGAGTCGGATAACCCTTCTCATAGTCCTTCAGTTGACGTGAAGCGTACACAATGACCTTGCCATGCTACATCAGTACACAACTAAGACCCTTGTATGACGCATCACTATACACTACAAATCCTCTCGTGTTGTCTGGTAAAGCCTACACAGTTGCTTGATTGAGCCTCTTCTTCAATTCCATGAAACTCTCTTCACATTTCTCCATCCAAACGAACTTCACCGTCTTTCTAGTAAGGTTGGTCAATGGCGATGCTATCTTTGAAAATCTTGGATGAATCTCCGATAGTATCCTACTAATCCCAAGAAACTCCTGATTTCTGTCAGCGTCTTTGGCTGTTCCCAGTTGATAACCGCTTCTACTTTTGTTGGATCCACTGAAACACCATCCTTGTCGATAACGTGACCCAAAAACTGTACTCTCTGCAACCAAAACTTACACTTGGAGAACTTTGCATACAACTTCTCTCTCCTTAACGCCTCCAACACTATCCTTAGATGTTCGGCGTGCTCTTCCTCCATCTCTGAATATACCAGAATGTCATCGATGAACACGACAACAAACTTATACAAATACTGTTTAAACACTCTATTCATCAAGTCCATAAATGCTACTGGCGCATTCGTTAATCAAAAAGACATTACCAGAAACTCAAAGTGTCCATACCGAGTTCTGAATGTCGTCTTTGGAACATTCTCCTACCTCACCTTAAGTTGGTGATAACCGGTCCTAAAGTCAATTTTTGAAAAGTATTTTGCCCCCTTCAACTGATCAAATAAATAGTCGATCCTGAGCAACGGGTACTTGTTCTTAATGGTGACCTTGTTCAATTCTCGGTAGTCGATACAAAGCCTTAATGACCCATCCTTCTTCTTTACGAATAAGACTGGTGCTCCCCACGGTGATACGCTCGGTCGAATGTACCCCTTATCTAATAACTCTTGTAGTTGAACCATCAGTTCATTCATTTCTACCGGAGCCATACGATACGACGTTTTGGATACCAGTGATGTCCCCGGTGCCAAATCGATAACAAACTTTATCTCCTTATCTGGTGGCAATCCCGAAATCTCATCTGGGAAGACATCAACGAATTCCCTTACAATAGGTATCTGTCCCAATTTACCCTCGGCTCTGCGGGTATCCATAACGTGAGCCAAATAACCTATACAACCCTTCCTAAGAAACTTCTTTACTTACATCATCGTCAGACAACAAGATTGTCTCGGCGATTTACTGCCACGAAATACCACCTTTAACTTATTCGGAGTCATTAAGTATACGCAATTTTTCTTATAGTCAATAATCGCTTCGTGACTCGATAACCAATCCATCCCGAGGATTACATCAAACTCTCTAAGACGAATCGGTATCAAATCCACGTTAAGCTTAAACCCTCTTACATCAGCACAACAGTTCCTAAGGATGTAGTCTATAGGAATAATTTCTTTGTTTGCTACTTCTACATTCATTGGGTGTTCTAATAGTTCACGAGGTAAACTTAATCTTTGAGCAAATTCATCAGATACGAAAGAACATGAAGCTTCCGAATCGAATAACACATAGGCATTTATATCGTTGATCAGAATTATACCTGACACCACCTCCCTGGATACCACGACATCTTGCACTGTCATATTGAATGTCCTCGCTATCGGCTTGTTTGGCTGGGCTGGTCCTCCACTGGTTGTCCTAGTGTTATTGCCCCTGTTGTCGTTTCCGCCATCCGTGCTTTTCTTCCTTGGGCAATCCTTGATCCGATGTCCCGCTTCACCACAGTTAAAACAACCTCCCGTCTTCACCTTAAGACAATTGGGTGAGGTATGCCCTTCTTGTCCATAGGTATAACATACCGTTTTTCCCTTCATGCACTCTCCCGAGTGACCCTTTCCACAGTTTCCACACACCGACTTCTTTTGTTGCACACTTCCTTGCTGACTCTCCAAATTACTACCCCCACTGCTCCATTTCCGCTTCTTTTTGTTACTACCGCCATTGCTAACATTCTGATTCCCACCTTCTACTTTCTTCTTTTTCTTCTCCTGATTGTACTTTGAGACCGCTTCGCTTCCACCTTCCGCTATGAGAGTTTTCTCCAACAGAGTTGAGAATGATGTGATTTGTAAAACCGCTACCTTACTGTAAATCCACTACTTTAATCCATTTTTAAACCTTCTTGCTTTCCTCACCTCCGTATCCACCTGATGCGGAGTGAATCTGGCCAATTCATTGAACTTCGTAGCGTACTCTGACACTGACATATTCTCCTATTTCAATTCCAAAAACTAGATCTCCATTCTCGCTTGTGTACTCTCAGGGAAATAGTTCCCGAAGAATAACGTCTTGAACGCCTCCCAAGTCACGATTCCAGTCTCGGCTTTGTTCTGGTTGGCCTCCCACCAATAATTAGCCTCACCCTTCATTAAGTAGGTAGCAAAAATTATTTTCTGCTCTTCTGCTACTCTAGCAATAACGAAGGCCTTCTCAATTTCCTTCATCCACGTCTGGGCCTCTATCGGGTCTGCTGTTCCTCTAAACTTCGGCGGTCCTATTTCTTTGAAGTCATTAAAGTTGGCAAGTTGGTTTCCCGCCTGATTTCCTGCAGCTTGAGCTTGATTCCTCATAGCTTCAACCATCATGTTGATAAAGTCTTGCATTGGGTTTGGTTGAGCTCCCACGGCATTATTAACTGACTCTTCGATCTCTTGGTTCCTTAGTACACGCCTGGGCGGCATTATCTAATGAAACAAAATTCTAGCACGTTACTTGGGTTTTATTATCATATAAGTACTTAGCATGTAACACGCTACTGTGTCCAAACAATCACATGATCATTATGTGAGAGTTTTAAATTACCAAGATTTGGAAGTCTTTCTCCCCGGTTAGTGGGTTAAGTTTGTTTAAAAATTTCCAATTCAGTCTACTGGATTCACATAACATTAAATAGACAATTTACTATTTAAATTTTCCAACACATATCATAATAATGCATTTATATTCATATACCAATCTTTGGTGTCTCACATGTTTAATACATGTATATTTTTATAAATGTTACTATCCCATTTTAAACACAAAAGATGGGATTAACTCAAAATGATACTTCCCTACAAACACAAATAGTGATACTACCTAACTACTTACTACCTCACACCTACTGAGGTTTACATCCTATTACGCAAAAGGGGTACTAATGCATCTATCTACAGCTGGTCCATAGCATAATCATCACTGGTAGCCCTGCTGGGTTACCTGAACTGACTCCTGGGGAAACAACCCCTCCATAACTCTACGCCGAACGGATCGACTAGACTCCCCTATCTCCACGTGAGGCTAACACTCATTCCCTTCTGGCTCTGGAAGGCTACATCAAGCGCTAGCCCTAGTGTCTCTATCCTGGTATCTTTCGCCAGTAGCTCACCTTCCAACTGGTCGACCCTCTTAGCTGCATTATAAAATGCCTCCGCCACGCGAATCTTGTCTGCAATCTCCACGTCAAACTCACCCCGCATCGCCAGATGCTCTACGCTCAGCTCTCCGAACTTTGCCTTTTCATGCTCTAGTTGTACCCTCAGCATCCCAACTTGCAACTCTGACTCATCCAACTTTCCCTTTTGTTCGATTACCTCCATATAGGCTTGATAAGTCGCCTCCTTGTATTGACCTTATATGAACTGGAGTGTGTGATTTTCAACCTCTAGTTCTCCCACTCTGCCTTCTAATTGACTGATTCTTCTCAACAAATCCCCTATCAGAGGACCCTAAGGGGCTTCTTTCGTGACCTTACGCTCAATGAGCTCTTACTCCACTGAGTGACTGCCACGGTGTTCTTCAGACATCCTACAAACACCATAAATAAAACCAACATCAGTACCATAATAAAATATATTCATTGATAAAATGAGATAATATTTTATTAAGTACAACACATACTCGATGAATTTCCACAATCCATCTCCTAACATACTCTATAAGAGTTTTCTACTAAGGTTATAACATAGATTTCACATTCCTAATGTTTATAACCTACGGCTTTGATATCAACCTGTGACGCCCCCAAATCAAGGTTCTCTAACCTCAAATTCGGTGCTCACGATCTATCATCATCATAAGCATTCTATATACTATTACGGAATAATAAACATATATTGTTCATTATAATAAAGTTTCATAACATAGTCCCAAGGTCTTCTTACCCTTAACTTAAACACAACATTCATATTACAAAAAATTTACATAAGAAATTCTATTAGATAATAATAACTAACATTCATTCTAAACTATTCTTGGATCTTGCCCTTGCCTTTGTCTTTCGCATTGGATCCTTCAGGCTTAACTGAAATAAATTTAATGATATAGCAAGGGTAAGTAACTAATTTGCTTAGCAAGTTTATATACAAGGGAGATATATCATGACTAGAAAGAGGTTTTGTTTTCAATGTTCAATAATAGTATAAGATTGTGAAGGAACATGAATTAATAATCAACAATTGAATATTCGAAAAATTGAATAAAGTGAACTGAGTGGTTTTGAAATAACCATGAACATTTGCTAAAGTTCTCAGTCATTTAAACTGGACCTCTTAATAAGTTTTGGTATTCAAGGGGATCAGCCTTTCATATCCCGTAATTTATGCATAAACACTTAATATTCCGGCATCGATATCATGCCTTAATCAAATTCGTCCTTTTCTCAGTCAAGAGTTCTTATCATATCAATTTAATAAGAATAGCTTTTTAAAACACATTTGATTTAATAAATTTAAACATGCTTGATCTAGCTGATACAATTAGCATAGATCTATCTCATAAACAGTTCATAAATGAAAGAACTTTAATTTAATTCACAGTTCAATAATAATAGAACAAGAATTCAATTGCATTAAGTGCGAATTTCAATAATCAATATAGATGTGAATAATCATCAATAATTATTCACTAACATGCTTTGAAAATAATAACTCGAGTTTGAGTTAGGAGACTTGCCTCGCTTGCAGATTACGGTTACACAATTAAATCCTATTCACTATGCAGTTAAGTTATCTTCCTTTGAGGTACCTATAGTTAGTCTTTCAATTAGTCATAGTATAACATTAGATTATGTAATCACATAGATATTATATATTACATTTAATTCTTATAAACATTATCATGCCTAGATAATGTTACTATTAATTAACAACTACCTTTAGCTCACTTAATATTATTAACCTTGATAATATTTAATTCACCTCCTAGTATTATTAGTTCACTAATAATACTTTCATTCACTTACTAATATTATTAACATCTTAATAATATTTCAATACCTTACTAATATTATTAATCCTCTTAATAATATTTTAATCATGCATTAATATTATTACCTTAACAATAAATAAATTAATAATACTAATATTTTATTCAGTTACTAATATTATTAATCATTTAATAATATTTTATTCATTTACTAATATTATTAATATCTTATTCCATTACTAATATTATTAATCATTTAATAATACTTTAATCATTTATTAATGCTTAAATCAAATATTATTTATCATTTAATAATATTTTAAAGAAGTTTTAATCTTAATATTTTTATTTACTTAACAATATCATATATTAATATCATAATAATATTTATAACAATTTATTGGATTAATAAACAATTTATTCTAATTACTCACCCTTTATTAAACCTCTTATTTAATATTCATAAAAGGTCATAAATTATATTTCTTATTTTAAATTACCAAAATGCTCTAAGATAGTCATGATATAATATATTATGAGTATTCAAGCATAAAAATCACATTTTTCTTATTAAAGACATCATTTAACTATTTATTTCCTTTTATTCATAACTTAATTATTTTTAGGAAAAATAGGAAACTGATTCTAAAAATTCTCATTTTCTGGATTTGGACAGTATATGCACCAACAATGATCCCCAAATTTTTCTGGAATTTTAGAAAATGATTTACTAATTTTAAAGTGCCCAAAACACTCAGATCTTGCTTCTTTTTTCATAAATCGAGTGTTGCTCAGAAAAATATGACATTTTCAGGGTATATTCTCATAACATACATGAACCTACTATAAAAATTTTGGAATTTTCCAGTGTACACACAGTGAGATATTCGAAGGTTAATATTTCAGAGTTCTTGACAGAAATAGCCATTACACACAACTTATAAATCGAAACGCGTCCGTTCTTTTTCCTACATGTAGATAACTTCTCAGGGTACCTCTGTGATTTTTCCCAGATTTTTAAAAGACATGCAACTGTCCGAAACAGTCCCAAGAAAATGGAAATAGTAACTATTTTAGGGTTTTGAATCCTTAACAATCAAAGTGGATTGTTTTAGGGAAAACAGCCCCAAAGGTTTTAAAACTTGCTAGATTTGTATTCTACCACTTGGGTTTACTAGATAACTCATGTATTCCTTCGACGGATCATAAATCCAAGTTGGAAAACTTGAGTTACACAAGATTTAGTGGAAGAAAAACAAGAGTTTCACCCTTGGAGAACATATGCCCATTTTCTTCCTCTAAGCCTTTGATCTAACACTCAAGATACTTAGTTCCATACATAATGATATGTAGAACTAGGGTATCTTGAGTATTTGATCATAACCCAACAAAACTCAAGCTATAAAATAAAGTAGAAGAAGAAGGTGAAGGTTAGGTTATACCTTGATTTAGTGGCAACCTTCCTTGATTTATCAAAGTAAGTAATGAACTTAGGATGCATGAACAAACTAGCACACCTCTCCCTCTCTTGCTATAACCGAACCCTCTCTCTCTTTTCTCTCTCTTGAAGTTTGCTAGCTTGGGAGAAAAAGATAAAAGAAGAAGATTGAGAAAAAATGATTGTCTAGCAAAATGTATGAGTGATATAACTATTATCCCTCATATTTTTAATGTCCCAAGGATAAAAGACTACACCTTATCTCTTCAATTAGCCTAATCATGTGATTAAAGGTGCTTAATAAATTTGTAACCAATGAGAGCTTGACAAACATGTACTTGTGTGTTAGAGTTACTAATTATAGACATTGTTTAGCTTAATTAGTTAACATAAATGGCCTTAAGTGGCCGGTCCCTCTAGCCCATTATATCTCCCAATTTGCTTTTATTTTAATACACAAATTTGATTAACCAAAAGTCTAAGATACCCTTAATCAAGTGGGCTAAGTATTGGTTTGGATTTTATTTCCTTTGGGCTCCCTCCTTAATTGTTTTGGGCTATGTAATAAACATAGTCTAGCAATTTTAATATGTGATACCCAAATTGATTATTTAGGGTTTCCATTTCTAATCATATAAAATTTAATTACTTATACATGTGACTTTAGCTCATAACCTAATTAGGTTTACAAGAATTAGGTTTAAAATTATTAGTCACTTGAAATAACAAAATTATCTACTTAAGTTAGTACACATATTAAATACTAACATTTCCTTATTACCATAACCCTTAGGTTATTTAATTATCTCACATAATGTATAATTAGGTTACGAAGCTTTTATTTTTAATGAAATCTATAAATGTATATATCCATAACTATAGTATATAAGTTAATTGACCCATGCACCACTTCACATATGTAGTCACATATTAAATCACTATATAACAAAAAGTTTTAAAATATCAATAATGTACATACATATATAGTGACTTAAAATTTACGGTTATTACATATATAAATATATATAATATATACAAAAGAAATAAAAGCCACGGACCGAAGTCCGGGCAAACACACGCAATACGACTCTCAACGTGAAGAATAGTGTGTGCAAAGATGAAGAGAAAGGCTTTAAAGTGTGTAAGAAGGCTTACAGTGGGCTGCCAAAGAAGACTTCTATAGCTTTAAGTGAATGAACACTCAACTCCCCCCGGTAAAAAGTAGCTATATATGAGCTTACAAGTGTTTAGAATGAGAAAGCACTCAGTTTATAGTGTGTACAGAGCAAATTGGACAGGGCTTCCTCACATTTTCTCTTCTCAAAATGGCCACCCCAAGCCCTCTATTTATAGAGGGGGGGGGGGGAGCCGCAGGTGTACCTGTGGCTGCCCGGGGTGCCCCGGCTTCGCGAGTCCCATCGTCTCGAAGTACGTGCACGCGTGCAATGTGATGTCCACTCGAACTTTAAGAACTTCAATCCGGGCATCCGGCTGAGGTGTATAAGACCTATTTTCAGATTACCGTTGTCGAGAGTTACGCAATGACATGGGATTAGAGGTTGTACGAAGTCAGGAAGATGGGACTTGCCCTCCGGTCTTCATGCTTCAAATTCTATCCGTTATCCTGCGTAATAGTCACTCGGGATTGGACTTCCTTGGTTCTTGTGGGACATTTTTGTGTAGAAATGTATGTCTGAAATGTTGAGACTGCGTGATGTGGCGTCAAGGTGGCAAGATGATGACTTTGCCCCTCACCGGGGTTATCTCCAGTTTGGGCTGATAAAGTAGACGTTGCTCAGGATTATCTCTGAGATTGGACTGCTGCAATTGTTGAAGGTCCTCAGTGTCATCTCTAAGGTGTGCCTGTCTTCCCGGTGTTATCGACCGGCCTTGTACTGAGTGCCTCGGTGTAAGAACCGAGGTTGAAACTGATTGCATGCATTTGAAACAAGCATTTCCTAAGTTATCTCAGGAACTACAACTGCCTTCCTTGGGGTTATCTCCAAGGTTGGAATATGCTATTCCCAGTGTTGGGACTGAGACTGAATATCTCGGGGTTATCTCCGGGATGAATCGGCCTTCTCCGGTGGAATTTCTGGTATTGGAACTACAGGCCTCGAGGTTATCTTCGAAGTTGGAACTGATGCTTCCGGTGCGTGTTCCGGGGTTGAGACTGAGCTTTCGGTAGTATCCGGACTGGATGTGAGCTGTCTTCCAGGGTTATATCTGAAAAATGAATCTGCCCTCCTGCAATGTCAGTAATAGATGTGCAGAAAATTTTGAGTGTCTACAACGTTTCCCAAGATATATTGAGTGCGGCTGTCTGGGTACACTTCACAGACTCCTACCAGTAGTCTGCCTCAATATGGAACATAAAGGTGGTGAATGGAACCTTCTATTCCTCCGTGCATCTCAAGACATCAAATATCTTGGTAATTTGTTTAACCCACGTTTCCGCCTTGATCGGATCTGGCTTTCCAACAAATTCTGGTGGTCCCAACTCTTTGAACTGCTTGGCTGTGACAAGCCGCACGTTGTTATCATTTCCACCCGTATTTTGTATACGAGTCTCTCTCGTCTGATTTTGCATGAACTGCAAAAAACTTCTAAACATTCCATCATTCATTGTCTGTTTGGTAGTGTTGTTTATAGGAGGAATATTGCCTTCCTGCTGCACGTTCCCCTGGTTGGTGATTAAAGGTGTCTCCACGGTCTCATTCACTCTATTGTTAGCATTTTCAGCTGTCATTCTTAAATAGTGCCATAAAACAAGGGTTAATTAAACAAATTAACATGCCACATATTATTCCTATATTCTGACCGACCAATTAAATACAAAATAAGCTTAGGTAGGACACACTAGCGAAGGATTTACTTGTCTCTCCCCTCCTAGTTCTATTCTCAAATCTCTACCAGAGACCATATCCCTAAGCTCTGATACCAACTATGACACCCCCAAAACAGATATACATCACCCATTCTAAGTCGCCAAATATATGGTTCAGAAATAAATACAACTTTATTAATACAATTATCGTGCAAAATACGACAACACATATACTGTGAGTTTAAATACAAATATTGTCTAATAGACAATATTCAAGCTCAAAAGGAGTCCTTATTACAATTATTATCACACTATTTTATATAATAGTGAGGATTGCTAAAACAACTGACTGAAAATATCACTCCACACCCCGACTAGTTTCCGCTATATTCTCGCCTCTTGAGAAGAAAAATGGAATAAAAAGGAAGAGGGTGAGCTCAACTAGCCCAGTAGAGAATATTATGACTAAGATAATGAACAATAAATTATCGTTAGCCTTCAACAAATCAGATAAAATATAATGGACAACAAGTTTTAGATCAATATTCGCAGCGAAAATAACAATTAATTAGAAGAGTTGAGAAGAGAATGAAATCTACTATCATCTATGAATTTAAAAGTCCATCATCAATATTTTATCCCTGTAACATCAATCCATATACAATCTAAATCAAATATTCATCTTTGCACTACGGGCCAAAGATATTCATTTGTATCACCAATTGGTCATGTTCATCTCAACACATGTTCATCTTTGCACTACGGGCCAAAGATATTCATCATGAAATCATTCATCTTTGCACTACAGGCCAAAGGTATTCAGTAATATCATCATTTAGGACTGAGGATGATGAAAAATATTTTAAAAAAACGAATCCAGTGAAATAAAAGGACAAAGATTAGGGATTCGTACTTCGATTTATCCATGTTCAAAACCACTCCATAATAAACCATAGTGGAGTAAAATATAAGAATGAAGATCAAAACATGGATTCAATTTCAAGAATAAGGGTCACAACAGATAACTTGGAAGAAGAAAAAAATAATATTTTTTTTCGTGAACAGTACCCGTGAACAATAACTGTGAACAGTACTGTATGAACAATGCCCATGAACAGTACCCAGTCATGAAAAGTTCTAAATTTAAAAAAAAGTTTAGACCAATATTCCTATGAAATGATATTAGATGAAGTGAAATTTCTAATCATTTCAGGAATTATAGAAGCAATACTTACCATAGTAAGTTCAAATTTAGGAATACGAGATGAAATAATATCACTTACGTAATATGAAGTATGAAAGAAAATAATATTTCTCTCGAGTATTGCAATAAAATAATATCCTTTACCTTAGTAGAAACTGGATTTGACTAGAATATCAGATACTATTCTAAGAAAATCTTGCAAAAAACTACGCTCAAAGTATTCTTATACTCAAAAAAAATACTCACAATACTATAGAATAAGAATTTTTGATATTGAAATGGTGTGTTTTAGGAAGGAGGGGTTACCCCCTATTTATAGTGCAGCACGGAGGAGAAAACCAACTGAATCAGCCTAACTCTGCCAAATTTTTTATTTTCCTCTGTCTAACCTACTGCACATGCCTAACTTTTCCTTTGTTTTGATTGGATGAGGGCCCACCAATTGTTTGAAAACAAAAAAATCTTGCCTAACTCTTCCCATTTCTTTTCTGCCAAATTCTTTATTTTCAATGCCTAACTTTTACCATTTCAAAGGTTGGGGCCCACCATTTTTGAACAAACTTTGCAGGCAACAAAAATCCACCACCCACCACTTTAATCACATGCAAATATATATATATATATATATATATATATATATATATTATAATAATAATATACTTGAATGAATATTTTATCGAAGAAACAATTGTAATTCCATAGAAAATATGCCAAACTTTCAACAATTATTTCATGCTAAAAATTCTTTCATTTATCTCCAAATAAATATTTCCTTATCATATAAATCAATAATTAATTATTCATAAATAATATTACCGAATCACAATACTGACAACCAGGTCGTTCTCAGGAAAGAGGGGGTTTTTCGATAAGGATTTCTCCTTACTGGCGCGCAATTAGGCGACCAAACCTCTCCTTAGACAGAACTTCCGTAGACATTGCCAACAATGCTATCTAATAATATTATTCAAATAATATAAATTATTGATCTAATAATTGGAAATACTGTGCAATGACAATTATTGAAACAACAATAATATAAAATATCAACGCAACAATTATTGAATCAATAAAATAAAATATTGAAGAGTAAATACTGTAGCCATTATTGAGTAGTGCCTTCTTACTTAAGAATCAATAATTCAAAAATATTGTGCAATACCGTGTGCTACTGTGCAACCACGCGTATTATTGTATTTTAACCACCGGATGTTCGAACAGTGTTAACGGTAATAATTATGCCATTATTTATAAAAACTCAAACTTGTCATTTTCTTCATCCTACCGTTTTCCGTTATGGGACCCATAAATGGTTGCACCGTCATACGAATATTCCCCGACAGCAAGAATATTCCACGACCAAACGAATATTCCCCGACAAAAATGAATATTTTATAACCACTTGCTTATTTTGCAAAATTTACACATTTCACCCATAACCAAAGCATTATATCACTTAACACCTTATTATTTCAAAATAATTAATAGAAGAAATTTAATTTTATTTATAAAAAGTTGGGGTCTTACATTTCCTATCGTTATCTTGTTTCTTGTTATGCAAATTCCTAAATTCTATTATTGAGCAAGTTTTATCCCTCAACTTATTATTAATCATGCAAGTTCATTAACTTAGTTCTTTTATTGAGTAAGATTATAGCCTTAGCTTATTGTTATTCAAGCAAGGTTGTTATAATATCCAATGCATATGCTTTCTAGTTCATTTCTAAAGCACGACTTCAATGTATAATATTGATTCACTTATGATTCATGACTATTACATATCATATTGTCATCGAACACTTGAAATGATATCAAACTTTATTGATTCAACTAATCCTTAGTTGATATTCGTTGAAGTCTAAATTACCTTGAAACTTATCCAAATCAAACTTCCTTTGGTGCGGACTCGTATGTTAAAGCTGAGATGAACAACCCTATTATGGGGGATTTATTACGCGTAAGCGTTTAGATGTTTATGCACAATACAGTATACGAAGGGCTGATCACCCTAAGTACGGGGAGTCCCTACAGTCTTATGACTGTTTAGGTTTAAGTTGAAAGAATACTTATAACCTTGGACATAGTTCATGGTCTTGTGACCTTCATATATATATCAAATTCTGATTTCAGTTCTTGATTATCAATGATAGAGAATATTATTTAGTTCTATTGAGCCTATTCATTGGCAGTTATTATGTTGTTATTATTCATTGTCATTTCAAGTGAGCATTTATTTTACTCACTCTTGCATATATAACTATTGCAGCTAAAGTTGAGACTGTTGATGAACCAACCACTAGCAAAGGGAAAGGAAAAATGAACAAGTGTTGAAGACTTATAAATTTATTGACTTTTATGATGTCAGACTTTGTAATAACTATTATGATGTAATTATTTATTTTTCTGCATTTGATGAATATTTAAGGTTAAATAACTTAGGATTTTATTGGATTTAATGTTGTAACCCTTTAATGGGATGGTTTATTTTTTAGATTTTTATTATATTTGGGTAGTTAGAAATGAATGAATGGAAAGTGAACACCAAATCTTGTGGGAATGAAGTATCCAGATTTGGGGGTGTCACATTGATATTTACATGGAATTGAAATTACACAGAATTAAAATTACATGTAATTGAAAGGGGAAGGTATGAAGCGACTTCCCTTCGTGTTTGGTTTATTAGAGGCTGACCTATCTTAGGCTACTCTCGCGACTTTTCAGTATGAAGGTCCCCAAATCATCACAATTTAATGGATGAGAAGTTAATCCGATCTTTTAACTGGAGCGAATCTGGGTGGTGCCTTTCCTGAGCCTCGCGGGATTAGTCTCCCTTGAGTCCAGTAATCAAACACCGACAGGTTTGCCTCCTAGTGGAGGAATCACATAACATACATTCACATACATCACGTCTCACCATATGGAAATGATGACATGTGCGAAACACTAATATCATAAGCAGATATGGTGCGAAGCACTAAAGTGCAGTAAATAAAGCATTAGTACACATCCATTCAATGCAAATGCAGTATTCACACATAAGCAGATAAAAGTTTTTGAAAAGTTTGAATAGTGGCTTAAGCCCCCTTAATAGAGTCCCCAGCGGAGTCGCCACCTGTCGACGTCGGGATTTATTTGTGTCCCTTTCTGTGCTTGTCTTTTGGTGTTCTCATTTTGGGTGAGTTTTGTCTGAAAAAACAAGTTTAAAAAGGTCCGACATGTAAATGTCAACGATTTGACTTTTAGAGTCGCTAGTTGGTAGATTTGAAATGGTTGTACCAACTCAACCGATTTTGAAAAGGTTTGCACAAAGACCCAATTATTAGACACTGTTTAACTGGTCATGTAAACCAAGATTCGTTAGGATTCGGGGGCTTGATTAAGCGAATGGAAGGTGTTAGGCACCCCCCGACTTTTGTGAAAACACGGTTACCGCCACTTTTTAATTAACTTTTTATCTGCATATGTGTGTGTGTTGGGCCTATATGCAATTATTTGGAAGTAGTGCTATACCTCGTTTGCACCTATATACAAAGGGTTTGACTTGTATATAAAAATTTAATTTTAACAAGATATAGCAGTGATATTTTGAAAAATAGATTTTCAAACCATTGTGCTCAATAGTAATTGAGGCCTTTAATAATTCTATTTTATTATTTATTCGGCTTGATTGCTTTTATTTTCGAGATGCGAGGCATCTTCGAGAAAATAAGATACATAGCAGTGCCGAACTCCTTGTGGGCATAAGAGTCATCTAAGGATATCCGTACACCGTAAAAAATTTACAAGCTGATTGCAGCTGAGAAATGTCCATCGTGGGAGGTGAATCTTCGACCACATGATTCATAGGCTCACATGAAAAAGTAATATGTACAAAAGCTAGAAAAAGAACTAGATTTGAATAAATCTAAACCATTCTAGCTTCAACGGTTCTAGTTTAGTCACTTTTGAACCGGTCAAAATTAGAAATAGCCAGATTTAGTCATATACACGCCCAAAACACTATATTATGAAAAATTCCAGTTCCATAAAATATTAAACTTTTTTAGTTGTTTTAAACAAAAAAAAAAAAAAAAAAATTAAAAAATGGTCCGCATTTTAACAAGGTCCGGACTCCCAGACCTGATCCTGGTTCTCTCTCTCTCTCTCTCTCTCTCTCTATATATATATATATATATATATATATATATATATATATATATATATATATATAGCAATAAAAAGTCACGGATCAACGTTCCGGGCGTACCCACTCAGAGAGACTCTCAACGTTAGTAGATATATAAATATAAAAGTAGTAGAAAGCTTAAAAATCTGAAATATCTTACAGTGGGCTGCCAAGAAGACTTCAGATAGCTTTTGTGGCCTGAAAATTCAGTTTTCACTGGTTAAACTTCAATATGTTACAAAACACGAGCTTACAAGTGTTTAGAAAGAAGAATCACTCAGTTTAGAGCACTTTAGCAGGGGTTACAGGCTGAAATGGACAGAGTTTTCTCTCGTTTCTTTTTTTTTTTTTCAAATGAGCTGCCAAGAGCTCATATTTAAAGACCAGATGGTCGTGGGTCAACCCGCGGCAGCCGCGGGTAGACCCAAGCCTTGCGGGTCCCGTCGTCTCGAAGTACGTGCACTCAGGCTACGCGCTGTCCGCTCGAACTTTCATAACTCTCAATTCAGGCATCCGATAAAGGAGTGTTGTACCTTTTTGGAAAGTTGTTGTCGAGAGCTACACAATGACATGAAATTAGAGGTTGTACATAGCCGGGAAGATGGGTCCATGACCAGATCTCCAAGTTTTCAATGTCTATCTGTTGTGCTGTCTTGTGCAGTTGTCACTCGGGATTTGAGCTATGGTTCTTGTGAGACATCCTGATACGCAGTTTGAGCTTAACTGTGGTGAGACGATGTGAATGTGATGTTGAGGTGACAAAATGACGATTTTGCCCATACTGGAGTTATCTCTGGCTTTGGCACAATTGTAGCAGTCGTTTCTCAGGGTTATCTCCGAGATTGAGCTGCTGTTGATTCTGAGTATCCTCAGGGTTATCTCTGAGGTTGGCTGGACCTCCCGGGGTTATCTCTGGAGTTGAAACTAATTCTCCCAGTGTTGTCTCCGGGGTTGAAACTGATTTGACTTCCAGGGTTATCTCTGGAAGCAGATTCTGCTCTCCTGCAGGGTTAGTACGAGGAACACAAAATTTAAAGTGTCTACAGTATTTTACTAAATATTTCCAGACATACTTTTTATTTTATAATTTGTACATATCAACCTTAGTTTTATCATTTTATATATCAATTTAACACTTACCTTTTAGAATAAAATTTATTAAAAATTAAATTTTATTTATTAAAAGTCGAGGTCTTATTACAACGAATTTCTACGAAATGATGACATAATGTAACCATCATACTTGGATCCCTTTGGAATTATGTAAATGTTAACATCGGAGCTCAACAGTTGCAATTTGTTGCTTCTGGTTCACCAAGTTTTATTGCCTTTATGAAAGATTTTTATGAGTCACCACACTAGCTACTAGCTTAAGTCAAATCTCTTGGTCTATATTATTCAGTCACAGGATTCTTTTTCTCTCTGTGCTTATCTCTTTGGTTCCCAGTGTCATTTTCCAGGCGTGTTCAATTCAAGCTATTTCTCTCCTTTTATATTGATTGGTGTAAACAATTTAGTGTTTATGATTTGACAAAAGTAACAGAATTACATCACATCGTGTAATTAATTCCACAGATTCATATCTACTAGGAAGAGAAAATGAACCTTTTCCTTATCCGAAACTTTTCAACAGCTCTCACAACTTTAAAGTACTCTCATATGTTACCTCTCATACAAGCAACCTGCCAAAATTGCTTATTCATAGTAAACTCGAAAGGGAAAAATAACTCTATACATGTAGCCAGGAGAAATAGTGTCTTCTTTTACTAGGGATTTAATAGGTTGCATCGCTAGGGATTCGCGATTTAGCTGTTGAACTTCTGTTCAGTAGTGCTCGTGGATGCCTGCAGCATGATCCATAAAACATATGCAGTGAGATACAAATACAAACAAGGAAACATATAGGCAGTAACAGATTTATTTATTTTGGTTGCTCAATAATTGTCAAACTTTAGGAGGTATAATCTTTAATGTATTTTGACAATATCAAAACTAATAGAATTTACAAGAAATATAGGATTGATATGTTGGAAAGCAGAACAAGGACACAACTAAATAAGTTGCTATTGCTTGACACAAGTTAAACAACGACATGATCCCTAAATCCTATATGATTTGGTTTCTAATTTGTTTTGTGGACGACATGAGTAGTCAGAAGTAATGACTTGTTAGGAAAGAGAAAAGCTTTAAGATCATGTCTGATTAATTAAGTTAGAAGTGGACTTGTTAGGAAAGAGAGAAGCTTTAAAAACGTCTAATTTCAAACCAGTTCAGATTGACAGATTCTCTACATTCTCTAAAACACACAAATGGTTGCCTGGTCGCTACATCACTGATAGGATATTGTTAACCTGGGTGGGACTCGGCTGGTTTGGAACCAAGGTGGGCCTTCTTATGGACTCAAATTTTAGATCTTTGATCTACCGAATTTCAGCAGTCATATGGCTGTTGGTATATTGGTTGAGGTTCTTAACCATTTGGTATAAGAACCACCATGTCAAGGGTTCTGAGTCTTGTATGTGCGATGTGTGGAAAGGGAGATCTGTGCTAAAAAAGAAGAAGTTAAAAGTGAAAGCTGCCACAGTTGGGAAAATAGGCTGAAGTGGATGTTGGGCGTGGGCGTGGTGGCTTGTCATATACTGTATAGCTTGAAGTTCTAACAAATATGCAGTTTAAAGCTATTGATTGTCAAGAGCAAGTTCATTCCAGCTTGCATTCCCTATCTGAGTATCACTAACAAGTAACAAGGATCTGTAGTTAAGAGCAATAGGTTTTTGGCATTAGAGCAAGTATAAATCTCTATATGCATCCTAGAATATGAAATTTAGGCTTGTTTCTTATGCGTATTATTTTTTCCATTTTAGTACAAAGAAAGAAGAATCTTGAGCTGCTTCTTATTCCCCATTAGAAAGTATTGTATATTTTTTTTGGAGTTGTCTGTATAGACGATTCATCAATTTATTCACTTTAATATAAGGGTGAACAAAGAGGAACTTTATACTCACCCCTACTGATGTAACAAAATTGCACACTGCACATTTCACAGATCGAGCTCCATACTGATACATCAACAACATGCGACAGTTTCCACAGTTGACATGTGCTACTTGATTTGCTGTAATAATAGTAGTTCATTATTAGTAAGTACAAGAAAATCTTTGTAATGTATTGTATAGATTTCATTATATACCTTCCAAAGCTAAATTGACAGTGTGACAACAAGAACATTGTACACTTGTTGCCCCGCGAATGTACATGAGTAATGTGTGGCAGCCTCCACAGACTAACTGAGCCATTTCAGTGCCTGTGGGAAATGAATATTTTGAAACACAGAATCATCTTTTTCATCCTATTTCTTTCTTTACTGGTATAAAAATCTAAATGACAAATTTTATGTTTCTGTTCTTTGTTCCCATTTCTTTCCAAAGACAATGAATTGTAACAGAGACTGAAAGTGTTCAAAAACCACAGATGAGACAAATGATACATACCTGGAGGTGGCACAACTGTGACTGCATTGCAAACAGCGCAACATACTGAGGTTGCTCCAACTGGATAGAGTAAGAGGTTTCGACATCCAGAACAAACAAGCTGACTTTGGAAACCTGATTACCAATATTTTTTGCGTTTTTAGAAGGGTAGATTGACCAAAAGAATTGGCCTTGAACAGAGCAACTCTGTTTTGATGCAATTTTAAGTATGTATATATATATATATATATATATATATATATATATATATATATATCATATAGCATTTATCCTTTCTTGGAATTTCAAATTATAGTGCAAAAATGTGTAGTGGATCTCATTCTTATTTTTTACAGCTCTATTCAATTCAATTATGCTGAAGTAGTCTCATGACTTATCTGATGTGAAGAGCCTGGAATATAATCCTCTGGTTCTTAATTCTCTTTCTAACTATAGGTGGTCAATGATTAAAACCTTTTTTACCTTGGCAACTCAAGTGTTGAGCATTCTTCATTTTTTTTTTCAGGATAAGAAAGAAGTTCAAAATTTCAATACCGTTTGCTGGCGATGAAAATGGTACTGGAGGCGTAGGATATGGAGCAAGAGGGACAGGCATTGGAAATCTGACAAGAGGTAATCCTTCTTTCCGGAGATCTCAAAAGCTTATTTCTTCTCTGTTCTCACCATTTACTGGTAAAAAAGAAACTACAAATATATGAGCATATGGTTCATAGAACTAAGAAAAGGACCATATTATCTAGTTATTTTTTCAAATTAATGAATACCCATTGAAAAGCTATATTGACCCATTGTAATTAAAGCTCAAAAGACACTTTATATAGCTTCAAACAGTTGAGCATTATGCAGTGGGGAAAACACATACCTTTGCAGGTTGCAGATGAAGTAGAGAGAGAGAGAGAGGACTGAGAGGGTGTTTGTAAGTTGCAAGCGGACAACAGGACAAATAAATGTTGGAGTGAGAAAAAGTTTTTTTTTTCCGAGTATTGAAAGAATTAAAAAGGGGTCAAAATTTTTTATTATTATTACTTAGAATTTCACCTAAAATTCATAATTAAATTAGTCGACATATAATTTATATATGTATATATATATATATATATATATATATATATATATGTATGTATATTATTTTATTTTGAGGGTAATAGTTTTTACACTTTCTTTGTCTGTTCATTGAAGCTATCATTTTCTGCTCTTTGCAAAAGATAGATGAGGTGATTTCTATTCTGCTGGAGAGAGATCAAAGATCAGCCGAACTCTGGATCCTACCCCTCTCTCTCTCTTTGTTTTTATTTAGAGTAACTTATTGCATGCACGTGAGTGGTGTGGATAGTCACGAGCTCCATTTTAATAGGGCATCCAACAACTCAGATAGGTCCACGTAACCTAGAAGAATTACAATGCCTTGGATTAATCCTACTAAGATGTTCCGAGTACATATTCACATGCATCAACGTTCTCAATTTCACTTCATCACTAATAAAATATTTATATTAGACAAAATTATCAATTTTTAATAATTTTTTATGATCATAATACTATTTGTAACACTCCCAACCTCTGTTATAGGCCTCAGCCTAAAGACTCAAAACGATTAAAATTTAAATGTGCAGCTCGAAATAATTATAAAATCAAATAAATAATTTAATTATCGAAAAAATTTAATAAAATTTTCATCGAATGAGCAAAAATATTAATCCACAAAAATTAAAGTCAATACTATATCGAAACTTACATTAATCATCTCATGTTTATCTTTGACTTGACTCTAGCATCTCAACCCTCGAAACAAAGTATCATGTATTATTATATGGGGTGAGCGATGAATATCAACAAGTGACAATCTTTACTATTTAGGTGGATCAAGTAAAATTTATAAAATACTTTTTCGAAGTAAGCGAATTCATATTAAAAAGTCATTTCAATGTATTCAATATATTTTTTAATCCATAGCCTTAGCGACTAATATTACAATAGTCCTGTAACACAACCCAACAGTTTGATAATGTCACACACTCTACTAAGTTATCTATAAAATACACGCTTCCTGAAGGACATCTAAAATATGTGCATTTTAGTAGGTCTTATATTAACTGTAAGACCCCGAATTTTATGATATAAAAGTATTCAATTTTTCTTATAATTATTATTCTATTCAGTAAATGGTTAAATTGATAAAATATTAAAGTTAATGGTGATATGTGAAATTTTACAAAGTAAGCATGTTGTCATAAAATATTCGTTGTCGGGAAATATTCGTTTGGTCGGGGAATATTCGTACGACGGCGCAATCATTGGTGGACCCTATAACGAAATAACTGTCGGATATAGAAAGCGACATAAATAACATTTTTATAAAAATAACGACAAAACTTTTACTGTTAAACTATTAAAATACTCGGTGATAAAAATATAGTAATACACATTGTTGCACAGTAGTGTAAGGTTTTGTGAAGATCAAATTAGCAATCAAATGCAAAATTAGCGAAAACATAGTAAAATCAGATTTTAAAATTTTTCACAAACCAATTACCCGGATAATCGTTTATACATATTATTAATTAAAACGAAGAACAAAAAGTTATGAAATTATACCCTTATAGATACGAGCTTCTATAGGTACAAGTTCAACTCCTACTTCTCCGCGATCTCCTTGAATCTCTGGGTAAATTCCTTCTTTTGATCAATATTAGCCACCCAAGTGTATGACCTCTACAGGTGATCCACTAAAGAAGAAAATTTTCAAGAAGAAGGGTGTAATATTAGCTCAAACTTTAGTTTTTTCTATCTCTATAGAAAAAGGGGCGTACTCTCCAACTTTTGGAATTACGTATATATAATATCTGATATAAGACTCCTCTTATAAATATATCAAGTAACCCTATACTATTTAACTAAAATAAGGTATTATTTATTTAATTAAACTTCTTTAATTAATTGGGCTCTCTAATCTTATTAGGGATAATTAATTAAACTCCTTTAACTAATTTTGTCTTCTAATCCTATTAGGAATAAATGAGAGTACTTATATTAAATTAATTTCTAAACTCTTTTAGAAATAAAAATAACAATAATTATAATAATATTAATAAGACTCCTCTTATTAATTTATATTTAATATTTGTGGCGCCCCCAAATTCGGGTCCCTTCGAACCTCGAATCTGGTCCGCCACGATATTACTATTGTCAAACTATTTATATCTTTTATTCATAACTTAATGAATATAACTTTGCTTATTACAATTTAGAATATAGATTCTTTCCATTTCATGATCTGTATAATGACCCCAAACTTTTATAAGTTTCAAATCCTGGTCATTTACCATTCCTGTCTTACATCATATCCGATGTTATATAAATATGCAAAATAATTTAAACTTTTTCAATCTCCTTTAAAAAAATAAATCTTTTATTGATGTCTTAACTCGAATCAATTACATATCCTTGAATCAAATTATTGTATGATTCATTCTATTTGAATTACTGTATAAATTTTTACATCTCGATTTGAATTCCTCTATACATCATATAGTACAAAAAGGCAACGAGCCTACAGCCAATTATGTCATCATCTGACCAGACAAATCCTAATCTTGTCTCTCGTGAAGAATTTGACGGATTAAGTAAACAAATCACAGATTTGACTGTTCTACTTAAAGAACTACACCAATCTACCCAGGGTACAAGGATACCCATACATACAGAATCCTCTGCACAAGGAGGAACCCAAGGTTCGGATAAAGTCATTCCAGTACCTAATCTTCAGTTGGATACAACTAATAAAATTCATGATACCACCCATCTCAAAGAAGATCTATACACCGATGATATCAGAAAGAAAGTCCTCTAAATGGAAGAGACTATCCGTTCTATCAAAGGAATTGGAGCACATGGGAGTGTTTCCTATGCTGACCTTTGTATATTCCCTGGTGTGCATTATCAAGAGAAGTTCAAGACTCCTGACTTTGAAAAGTATGATGGGTTAGGAGACCCTTACACATATTTGAAGGTATTCATTGGAGAACTAGGATCTTATGCTGAGGATGAGAAGCTCAGGATGCAGCTGTTCTAAAAAAGTCTAACTGGAGAAGCCCGTTCGTGGTATACCAAATTAGACAACTCCAAGATCCATAGCTGGGAGGAGCTAGCTCATGCCTTCCTCACTCAGTATAGCTTCCAGTCTCAGATGGCCCCTGACCGGTACCAAATCACTAAAGTCGGGGAGCAAGCCAATGAATCTTTTCAGAGAGTATGCTCAAAGGGGGAGGCGCCTAGCTGCTCAAGTAATTCCCTCTATGACTGAGTCAGAAATGGTTATGACCTTCATAAACATACAAGGAGCTCCTTTCTATGAGAGGGTGTTAGCTGGTATTGGCAAACCATTCTCTGAAATGATTAAGCATGGGGAAATGGCTGAGATGGGATTGAAGTCAAGAAAGATTCAAGACTTAGCTGCCCTTAAAACTGTTGTTGAGCACATCCAGTCCGAAAATTATGGAAACAACCCCCGAAGGGTCAATAAAAAGAAAGAGGAGGATGTTTCCTTGATACTACAAGGTCAGAAAGGCAGTCAGAATATGCCTATCCAAAGGAGAAATTACTCCCCCTTCCAAGCACAGCTTTCGAACCCTTCGTTTCCAAAGGGTGGAAAAGTTAAACGAACTCGAGTGTTCACACCCTTAGGGGATTCACTCGAGAACATTCTCAATCTTCTGACCACTCAAAAGAAAATTACTCATCTTCTTCCACAAGCAAACCCAAATGGGAAGGGTTTCAATGCCAATCGGAAATGTGTTTATCATGCTGGAGCTCCAGGACATGATACTTAAGATTGCTGGGCCTTGAAACACAAGATCCAGGATTTAATTGATAATGGTGAGATCGTGGTAACGAAACTCGACTAACCCCATGTGCAAGACAACCCTATTCCTCAGCATAAAGAAGAAGATGTTAATATGATTAATTGGAGTAGTGGACATAGTTCCAATAATCATGGTGGTGGATCATCCCAGACCAGCAAGGATGGTGCTGACAAATGGGATTTTGCTCAGTTCCAATATACAATGGAACGAAAAATGAAGACTCTTTGTGAGCAAGTTAACCAATTAGCAGAACTGGTGGTCCATCAGCACCAAGTCACACGCCAATTATTTAGTCAGGAGCACGCTAGTCTCCTTCCTTTTATTACAAACACTCCACCGCCTACTCCAGAAAATGAAACACTGGAGGATAAAATTGTAAAAAGAGCAAATGCCAAAGCCCATTGGGATTTTGCTAATAAAAGGGAATTTACGTACCTAGGCCAACCGATGGAAGAAATACTGCAGATGCTGATAAATGAAGGAAGAATTACAGCTCTGCTACCTCCAATCAGCCCGCGGTCAAGACGGTTTGATTTCAATGGAGTGTGCCAATATCACTCTCAATCTCGCGGTCACAACACAGAAGAATGCTGGGAACTCCGCCACTTTATTCAGAATTTAATTGACAGTGGTGTCCTGCAAATGGCAGACGATGATGCTGTAGTACTAGAGAGTGGGGATGGGTTTCCTACAAAGTGGAAGGAGGTCGTAGCAGTCATATCTTCTGAGACAAACTCAACTACCCCCTCACATGCAATCCAACCAATTTAACTCAAGGGTGTTGACAATCCTTTGCAAGTGGCTGCACCAAAGCCAATGATCTTGCCATGCAGACCACAATATCCTGTTGTCAGCCTACAAAAAGTTCCATGGAATTATGGAGGGGCTAAAGGATCCACATCTCACATAACTGCTGCAGTGTCGAAGGATAATCCACTATATCTTCCCCCATGGGTGATGAAGCCTACCATCAAGACAAAGAGGGAAGATTCCCATGAAAAAATTAAAGAATTTCTCTGTATTATGGGTCATAACGAAGCCCAAGGGGGTTTTAAGCTTAAGAGAAGCTCCACATCAAATTTCCATACTGGACCTGGTGTTCTCTTCTGAAGATCACAAGAAGGTATTGCTCAGGGTTTTGGAAGAAGCCCAACTACCTAAGTCAATAGATGTTGAGAAATTCCAGCATCTGGTGGATCACATTTTTAACAACAATATGATATCTTTCACTGAAGACGATATACCTCCCGAAGGGACCGGTCATTGCAAGCCGTTGTACATAGCGGTTTAATCTTCCGGATACATGATGGGAGGAGTTTTAATAGATGAAGGGTCATCTCTGAATATTTGTCCTTATGCCACTTTGGTGAAGATGAATATTAATCTCAACAGAATCCAAAGAAGCCATACAATCATTAAAGCTTTCACGGATCCCGATGAAACGCTGTCGGAGAGATTGAACTGCCAATGGAGATTGGTCCACATACATTCTGTATATCTTTTCACGTTCTCAAAATAGATACAGGATACAACCTGCTTTTGGGAAGATCGTGGATTCATCTGGCCGCAGCCGTCCCCTCCACTCTTCACCAACAACTTAAATATATCATAAATAATAGCCTAGTCACTGTTAATGCTGAGCTAGAATGTCCTGAACAAGGTGACATACCACTCATCAGCTTCAATTTAGAAGTTGAGCCGGTCAGTTTTCATGCCCTAGAGGTGAGCAACACTCACTACCATCCTATTGGGGCGCCACCTCTCATACCCCAGATTTCTACCGAAGTAATGTCGGCCACTCAAGAAATGATGATATTGGGTTATCAACCTGGACAAGGGTTGGGCAAAGATCATCATGGCATCAAGCGCCCTATTCAAGTTTCTAGTCAAACAGGGACATCCAGACTAAGCTATACTACTAGTTCCAATCGCAGGAATCCTCATAAGCATAAGCAGATTCCTTCAGCTTCAGCCACACGACGATTATCTCCACCTTAAGTTCCTGAGCCTGTACGGTCTCCGGTAAAGGTGCTTGCCCATGTAATGGCTATGTTATTTCCTAAATCGATACCAGCAAAGGGGAAAGAAGTCCTGGTTCCAAATCTCGAAGAGGAAGAAAAGGAACAGAGACATAAATAAGAAATTGTCAGGATGATGTCAAACATACACATCATTGTCCATGATGATCACACAAATAGATACACCCCAGACGATGATTGTCCAGACGTAATGGTCTTCATTCGGGAAAATGAGGATGATGACAGCCCTCCATCATTGCAGTCCATCAGGACTTCACCCTTGATAATTGGAGCAGCACTCCTTTCATTGGGCAACAAGGGTAAAACGGGCAGAAACTCCTTCTGCCCTATAGATAATAATAACTGCTTACTTTTCTGTACAGTATTAGCAGTTATTTTGTCAGTACATGCTAACACTTTATATGATTGAACAGTTTCATATATTAAGTGAAAGCATGATTTGTTTCAGGACTCTGAATTTAGATGTGCCTATGCTTGCTGATAAGGTGCCTTTTCTCCATAAGGATTGTAACTTTAATGGAAAGTTGGACTCAGACTTGATAGAAATACAAGAGGACATTGAGATACCTCAGGAGATCAAAGTATGGGTCGAAGACAAACCTAAACCCAACCTTGATCAAACCACTTCATTCAATCTTGGAACCTTAGAAAGCCCTAAACTAATCCAGATTGGTACAAACCTCACTCCAAACCAAAGGAATGACATGGTTACGCTATTAACCCAATTCCAGGATGTGTTTGCATGGTCTCAAGAAGACATGGTAGGTTTGTCCACTGACATTGTCACCCATTGCCTCCCCATCAAAGAGGGATTCAAGCCAGTCAGGCAGAAGCTTAGGCGATTAAAACCTGAGTGGAGTTTAAAGGTTAAAGAAGAAATTGTGAAACAATTTCAAGCAGGCATCATCATGGTGTCAACATACCCTGAATGACTATCAAACACAGTCCCCGTGCCTAAACCAAGAGGGATGGTGCGAGTTTGCGTGGATTAACGGGATCTGAATAAAGCTTTCCTTAAAGATAGCTTTCCCGTGCCATTTATCCACATTCTCATTGACAATACTGCTCAATACGACATGTACTCCTTTACTGATTGCTTCGCAGGGTATCATCAGATTATGATTGCTAAAGAGGATCGTGAGAAAACTACATTCATCATGCCTTGGGGAACCTTTTCCTATAGACGGTTGTCATTCGGCCTCATTAATGTCGGAGCTACCTACCAGCGAGCCATGATGGCTCTTTTCCATAATTTAATGCATAAGGAGATAGAGATCTACGTGGATGACATCATTGTTAAGTCCCGAAGGGAGGAAGACCACCTAGACCATCTTAGAATGCTTTTCAACAAGTTACGTAAGTACAACTTGAAGTTAAATCCAACTAAGTGTGCCTCTGGCGTCAAATCCGGTAAGTTGCTAGGATTCCTAGTCAGCCACAAGGGGATTGAACTGGATCCCACAAAAATCCAGGCCATCACGGAAATACCCATTCCTCAAACAGAGAAGGAAATACGGGGATTTTTGGGAAGAATCGACTTCATCAGCAGGTTCATTTCCCAACTCACAGCAACTTGTGAGCCTATTTTCAAATTGTTAAGGAAGAACTCCTCCATGAAGTGGAATGATGAGTGCCAGAAGGCCTTCCTTACAATCAAAGAACAGCTAATCAAAGTTCCTATTTTGGTACCACCTAGGGATGATGTTCCCCTGTTCATGTACCTGTCCATAAGTGACAATGCCTTGGGCTGCATGCTGGGACAGAAAGATGATAGAGGCCAAGAGCGAGCTATCTATTACCTCATCAAAAGATTCAGCAATAGTGAACACAAGTACACTCTGATTGAGAAGACTTGTTGTGCTTTAGCATAGGCTTCCATGAGGTTATAGCATTACCTCCATTGTCACATAACCCATCTCATATCTCATGTGGATCCTCTTAAGTACATGTTCAGTAAACCCATGCTGAACTGTCGACTGTCCAGATGGCAGTTGATCCTACAACAATTTGACATCGTCTACATGACGCAGAATTCCATTAAAGGTCAAGGAATTATGGATCAACTGGCCGCCGCACCTTCATGGGATTTTAAGCCCTTGGAAACATACTTCCCCGATGAAGGGGTAATGACAGTTTATCAACACCATCAGTACGATGCACGCCAAGCATGGAGGATGTATTTTGATGGAGCTATAAATATGGAAGGTTCTGGAGCTGGAGCAGTTCTAGTATTCATTATGGGGGAGCAACATCCCGTCGTCGTCAAATTACAGTTTGCCAACACCAACAACACAACTGAGTATGAAGGCTGTATCATGGGGCTAAAACTTACCCAATCAATGGGCATCAGACGGTTAACTGTCTTTGGAGATTCTAAATTGGTAATCAGACAAACCACATGAATCTATCACATAAAAGGTTTACACTTGCTGCCTTACCATAGGCAGGTTCTACAGATGGCTTCGGAGTTTGAAGAAATATCCTTCCTCGACATTCCTCGGAATAGGAATGATTTTGTGGATGCACTAGCAACCATGGCCACCCTGATCAATATACTTGACAAGAAAAACATGCCAACTATCACATTTACCCAACGAAAGGCTCCAACCTATGAGAATTACATTGGAGAAGTATCGAATGAGCTACCTCCCATCCAAAACCCCTGGTATCAGCATATCAAAAAGTACTTACAAGATGGATCTACACCCGCTGAGGCAAGCCCGACTGAAAGAAGGTGGATCCATCGACTGGCTATGAAATTCTACCTGAGCAGAGATGCACTCTACAAAAGTGATGCAGGATTAGGTCTCCTCAGATGTCTGGACAAGGACCAAGCTCAGAGGCTCATGGATGAGGTCCATGGTGGAGTATGTGGCCCACATATGAACGTCCCCCTAATTATAAAGAAAATCCTAAGGACATGGCATTACTGGTTCTCTCTCAAGGCTGACTATGATGACCACGTCAAGAGATGTTATCAGTGCCAAATTCATGGGAATGCTATCCACGCCCCTCCAAGGGAACTCCATAATATGAGTTTGCCTTGGCCCTTCTCAATGCGGGGAATGGACGTGATCGGGCCCATCGAGCCCAAAGCCAGTAATGGGAATCGGTTTATTTTCACCATGATCGACTACTTCACCAAGTGGGTAGAAGCAGTCTCCTTCCCTAGGGTTACCAAAGAAGTCATCATTGCTTTCATCAGAAACAATATCATTTGTCGATATGGACAACTAGAGGTAATTGTATCAGACAATGCTAAGAACCTCAACAATAAAATGATGGAAGAGTTGTGCAGTAAATTCCACATCAAACATCTCAACTCCGTTATCTACCATCCAAAGATGAATGGTGCTGTTGAAGCGGCTAACAAAAACATCAAAAAGATCATGCAAAAGATGTCTGATAATCATAAAGGATGGCCTGACTTATTGCCTCTAACTCTGTTAGTCTATAGAACATCAATGCGCACTTCCACTAGGGCAACACCCTACGCATTAACCTATGGGATGGAAGCAGTGCTCCCCATAGAAGTGAAAATGGAATCCCTCAGAGTGTTAATAGACGCTCAGCTAGATGAAGACCAATGGATACAAGATAGGTATCACCAATTGTCTCTAATAGACGAAAGGCGAAGTGATGCTATTTTTCATGGTGAGTTATATCAACAAAGGATCGCCAGGTCCTACAACAGAAAAGTCCGACTAAGGCAGTTTAAACAACATGACTTCGTTTTGAAGAAGATCATTGACAACCAAGATCAATCTAAGGAAAAATTCACCCTAAACTGGGAAGGCCCGTTTATTGTCAAGGAGGTATTGACCGGAGGTGTTCTCAAATTATAAGAAATGGATGGCGATGAATTTCCACAGCTCATCAACTCGGACACCGTGAAATGGTACTATGTCTGAGGTTACCATCAAGCAAACATCCTGGTATTGGATCATTAGATCTCCAGTCATTTTAGGTTTTCTAACCCTTCGCTACATACCACTTCTCTTCACACTTATCTGCCCTATTAGGGACAAACACACTTTTCTAACCAGTAGCCTGGTTTTGGATCGCTAGATCCTTCTTTCAACTTGGTTTTGAACCCTTACTCAACTCCGATTATCCCACCATGGATTTAACCTTTCACACCCGCAGTTTTACCCCACTAAGGATAAGACTTTTCACACCCGCAATTTATCCTGTACACGGGATTAAACTTTCTCCCCCGCAGTTTATCCTGAATATGGGATCAAACTTTTCATTAGTTGTAAACCGTCCTGAACATGGGGTGAACTACGCCGACCTAATCTCCTTGATACCTGGGAGTACATAGGCAGCCATATTTTATATGGTCCGGTCGCAATAAAACAAAAATAACAAAAAAATTTCTACATCCTTTCGCCACATATAGCGTTAAACCTCTTACACCAGGTTCGAACTACGCAGACCTGATCTCCTCTTCAATAGGAGTACGTAGGCAGCCATTCATGGTTCGGTCTAACCCCCTACCAAAACACAAAAACTTATCAACGGTATTGGGATCATCCTTCAATCCATCACACTTCATCGGCTTCAGACCAAAGGGATAGAACTAACTGACCTCCCCATCTAAATGGGAGAATCAGCGACCATCTAAGCTGCGATTGATCCTTAAAGAGAAATACCTATCCATAAGAGATGGAACAAATTGAGCTCCCCCATACAAAGGAGTACTGGCGACCATCTGTGGTGCGGTCAACCTCAGAGAGGAAAGCCACATTCCTCTCCACATCTACATACTGAAACCAGTCCCAAGACACCAAAGAGGGTAGGGGATACATACAGATCAACGATCCATTCTGAAATTTCCTGAGACAACTTAGTGTCCATCCATCAAGGAGGAATTCAGAATACATCAATATCACAAGCCCTGAAGAAACATGCAAATATCAAGCAAGCAACAAGGCATAACTAAGAGGGAAGTGATCAAAAATATATATTTCCCTTCTATATATAATGTTGTTTGATATATACAATATGAACTGTACATAACAAAATGGCTAAGCTAGTCTGTTAAGGAAAATACAAGCACATCTACAAATCAGTGTATATGCGAACTATCAAGCCCAATATGGCATCTCTCTCAGAAGAAGGAGGTAACGCTATGGTCTCCTGCACAAGGGTATCCACAAGAGATAACAAATCTATGGCCATCTACATGGTGACACTGTTCTCATCAATATATGCACTCATCTCAGCAATGATGCCAGTAGTAAGGGACCTCACTGTGGTACTGTCTGTAAAGGCTACATCCCGTGCAGATACGGCGCTATCCCGCTCAACGATCACTGCATATCTGGCTAATTTGGCCTCATCCCGCTCCTCAATAGCAGCATCTCTATGTGATAATGCCTCGTCTCTCTCTAATAGAGTGGCATCTCTCCAATTAAGAGCTGTCAACATTAAGGCTCTAGCCTGATCTCTCTCAAAGGTCATCAGATGGAGACTCTGCTCGAAATGCTGTGCTGAATACTGGATCACAATAGTACTAGTACTGGGACAATCTACGAGAGCTGTTGGCAACCCAGTAAACAGCTCCTCCTCCTCGGTGTGGGAATCAATGTCCTCTATGGGCTCTCCACCATCTGAATCAATACCCAACACTATGGATACTACCGCAGCCGATGAAGTCTCTGTCTCCATCCATACATAATACTCTGACGAACAGCCCAGATGGCTAATAGAAAACTCATCACGCTCACACTGATCCCAACATGCATACACCCGAGATCGGTCCTCTACTGATAAATGGAGAGAGGCCACATGCTGACCTAACGCTCCCTCAAAAGGATGGAAGTCCTGAAACTGGTTAAACTGTGACATCACAGCCAGTGGGTGGTAGGTAGTCATGCCTCTCAAACCAGCCAGAGGGAGATAATCCTTGTTAGGAGCGTCAGTAAGGAAGCTGTAGGGTGAGCTGAGCCCTGAACACGGTAGGATGCCAAACGGATCTCTGATCCCTGCCAAAAATACTGACCAAGACATAGCGTCTGTACACTCCGATGGCTGAAAAGAGTAAGACATAGCTATATCATGGGTAAAACAGTACCCGTGTCGTCGAAAAGTACCAATCGATCTCAAGTGTGACAAAAACCACACATATAACATGACCGAGCTGCCTGTAAATACCCCTGCAGGGTAGGTGCTGCAAAATGTGGCCGATCTCAACGTCTGAGCAATAATCATCAGAATGATGGTGTGACCCCCCCTGAGTGCTCTCACTACCATGATGACACCTATGTCCAACTCATCCATATACCGTGGCATGTATACATTTGCCACTGCGCACATCACGAGTACATCCACTCTGGCCAAATGCCAATGATCCTCTGGTATGGTAAAATCCCCGGAGTGCCGAGCATAGCTGTCCAATGAGCCAAATCTGTCTATCAGGAAATGCTGGGGCAACATACCCTCTACAAAGCCTGCGGGAACCTGAAACATCAAGAGGGTCATAGAATGTTGTAATACCTGATCTACCATCACCCTATCTGTAGGTGGCATACTATCATACCACGACCTCAGACGGGAGGCTATCAACACTGGTAGGGTGTGATCTATGCGGTTGACTGTTGAAGAAGACATCTGTGTAGGCCGTATCATAAGACCATCTAGGGGTCAATACTAAATATCTCTGGACATGCATACATATGCATAACATGATACATGCATGACAAATAATTGATGGCAATATGATGTAGGCAATAGAAAATAATACACACATTCCTAGGTACATCATCATCTACATACATCATTTCTGTACAGCTAAAAATACAAGGAAATGGGGTAAAGACTCCCTACTACTAACAGAGGCCTATCAAAAGATATAGCGAGAATGGGGTTCAACCACCCAATACGTAATAGAGGCCTATCAAAAGAGATAACGAGAATACACATCAGAAGAAGACAATGGTGTTAATATCTGCATCATCAATCCTGTCCACCTGATGTAACTCCTCCTGAGTCACTGGATCTTTATCAACAGGGATGTCAGGCCTATACAAGGGAGGATTTGCACCGACAAAACCATATGGGTCACCTGAGGGGCCAGCGCCTGAGCTGAAAGGATCAAAAGTATCTGCCTCTGAAGGATCTCTACCCAAGTGCCGAATGAAAAAATGTGCCTGGTCCAACTGCCGGGTCAAATGATCAATCTATGTCAAATGAGTCGGATCTCGAACACAGGTCAGCCAATCCGTCATCATCACAGATCCAGGAACCATATCCCCCATTAACTGAGTGGCGCGGGTCTGGGCTCCAATGGTACGAGGTGACCACCAGCGATAAAATGTATCCTGAGTATGTGAACCCTCTGACAAAGTATATCCGTCAATACCCATCAATGGGATATCATCGACGGGTGACTGCAACATAGGCCAATAATGCTTAGCAGAAGGCAAGATCGGTACACGAATCTCTTCTGTGGTGCTTCTAATAGCACGTTCTCCTAAATAGAGCTCCCATCCTCCATCCGTGAAGAGAGGAATTCGACGGGTGGATATCACGTGCTCGACCCCAGTCGGGAATCCATCCTCAAACCCAATGGTCAAATGTTGCCCAGAGTAGGGAACCCAAGTGATGACATCAGCTGTCAACAGCTCCAACTGTAAGCGACAATGGGTGAAACCCTCAACTACATGAACCTCCACCAGAATGGAATGATGCCATCGCCGTCCTCATGGATAGGTAACGTCGATACGTTAAAAAAAATGTTATAAACACGTGACATACTTGGTGGTAAAACGAGTCTATAAACCACAGTTCTTACTCGATCAAGTATTTCAAATGGGTCTATTAAATCGAGGGTTAAGATTTCCTCTCTTCGTCGATTCTTGCTTCTAGAATAACGCCCTCTTGAACCTTCTTCATTCATCTGCTTCGGGTCTGTAGCTTGCACGGCTTTAACTTTATCGATTAAAGCCGATTCTACTCGTATATTCGTTATCTTCATGTGGGTCCCTAGAGTCTTTAACTCTATCTTCATCATTTGTAAGTTATACGAAATGAGTCTTTGTGTTAACAACATCGCACTTGTAAACGCATACGATCTTCTACTCAATGCGTCAGCTACCATGTTCGCTTTTCCATGATGGTATTGAATGGTACGATCGTAATCTTCAACAGCTTGAGCCAACGTCTTTGGCGCATGTTATGTTCGTTTTAGTTGAAGAAATATTTGAGGGTTTAAGAAATGAGTTTTGTACTGGGGTCAATACAAAATTCAATTTCACGCTCTAGGGTAGACCAGGAAGTCTTCAAGAATACGTTAAGAAATTTATTAACAATAGAAATATCATTCAAAACTGTGACTCTCATCCAAGACTTGGATAACACGTCATATTAATACCTATCAACTTGCCATCTTCATTCACAAAGTCTCCTACGGAAAGTCTGGTTTCGGTGCATCCCACACAAGGAAGTCAACAACGAAAGAATCGGGGCTATTTACTTATGGCTTGATATGACAATGATTGACTTTAGTGGTTTGGTTACTTTGAATTCACATAACAGGTTGGTTAGGAATATGAAAACTAACAACCTTACGAAAAGCATGATGAGCAGTTAACCAATCGTTTCCAAAAATCACATCAATGCAAGTATTTTCAAAGAGATAAGATTGACAGGTAACGTGAAAGTGTTGATTTGAACAAGATTTATAAATAGTGGAGGTAACGAAGGTTTCTCCCAACTTAGTTTAAACAGATATATGAAAGTCTAACTTCTCCGGAGTTAACTTCAAACATTGAACACAACTAGGTGAAATAAAAGAGTGAATAGAACCGGTATCTAACACGGTATAGACTTCGCAAGAGTTTATGGCTAACATACCCGTGATAATTTTATTCAGGTTCCTCGTCACGAAAAAAAACGCTCTCTCTTAAACTATCGGCTTTGGCTTGTCTGGGACATCCTTTGGCATCACTATTTCAGCTGGACTTGACTTCACCATACGACAAAATCGAGCTAGGTGACCTTCTCTTCTGCAATTAAAACACGCTTTGGATTGCTGCGTACAGTTTGGACGGATGTGTCCCTCCTGTCCGCATTTGAAACATACGACCGGTGGTCGTTCTTCTTCCTTTGAAACGGGTGCTGGTACCGACGTCTTCACGTCATTGTTGAACCTTCTCTTCTTGAAATGTCTATTCTTATTGTTTTGGCCATGATTACCACCGAAGTGGTTACCATTTCTGGCATGTTGATTCCCTCCATGCTTATTGTCACCGATTTGATGACTGTTATCACCAGTATTATCATTTTGTCGATTGCTCTCTTTTGGTTGCGTTGACTCGTTATCGTGCTCTACTAACTGAGCCCTATTTACAACATCTGAATACAAACACAGTTTATGAGAAATCAGATATTGACGTATCTCCGGCTTCAAACCTCTTAAAAACATCCACATCATTCTTTCTTCATTATCAACCAAGTGGGACGTAAATCGGGACAACTCGACAAACTTGGCTTCGTACTGCGACACGGTCATGTTGTTTTGCTCCAACTTGATAAATTCCATCTCCTTCATGTGACGAATGCTTTCGGGAAAGTACTTGTCGTTGAACAGCTCCTGGAATTTCTCCCAAGACATCTTGAGTGTGTCAGGCTGGGTACGTTTTACAGATTTCCACCAGTGATCTGCCTTTTCACGCAACATAAAGGTGGCAAAGGGAACCTTTTGCTCCTCGAAGCATCCCAAGACATCTAATATCTTGGTGATCTGCTTTAACCACGTCTCCGCTTTAAGTGGTTCTGGCTTTCCCAAAAACTCCGATGGTCCCAGCTCCTTGAATTGCTTAGCGGTGACCAACCGTGGGTTGCCATTATTTTTACCTGCATTATGAACAGGAGCCGCCTTCGCCTGATATTTCATGAATTCTAAAAAACTCCTAAACGTACCGTCGTTCGTCAATTGATCAGTGTTGTTGTTTACAGGAGGATTATCGCCATCCTGTTGCACATTGTCCTGATTATTGATCTGTGGAGACTCAACGGTCTCCAATGCTCCATTGCTTATCTCAACATTTTTCATATGCCATTTTCAAATACTGTTACAAAATAAGGGTTAATTAAAATATCACATATTATCTCTATACTCTGACCGACCAATTAAATAACAAGTAAACTTAGGTAGGTCATACTAGCGAAGGAATTTTCCGTCTCTCCCCTCCTAGTTCTATCCTCACATCCTAGCCAGGGATCATATCCCTAAGCTTTGATACCAACTGTGACGCCCCCAAAATTAGGTATATGTCTCCCATATTGGGTCGCCACTTACATGGTACAAAATTCAAATACAACTTAATAATACAACTGTCGTGTACAATACGACAGAACATAAACTGTGAGTTTGAATACAAATATTGTCTTCTAGAGAGTATCCATACTCAAAAGGAGTCCTCATTATAATTATTATCACACTATTACATAGAATAGTGAGGACTACTAATGCTATCATCTAGGACCATCACTCTGCTCCCCGACTAGTCCCAACTACGTTCTCATTTCCTGAAGAGAACAGTGAAAGAAAGGGTGAGCTCAACTAGCCCAGTAAGAAATATTATGACTAAGATAATGCAGAATAAATTATCGTTAGCCTTCAACAATGTTAAACTGATAAAATATAATAGACATCAAGTTTAACTGCAGTGGAACAAGCAATCCATTAAAAGAGTCAAGTAGAAAATAAAATCTACTATCTTCTATGATTTAAAAGGTTTTTCATCACTATTATCGCTGGGACTCAGCTTAATAAATAATCCACATCATCGAATCATCCCTGCACTACAGGCCAAGGATATTCTTTAGTATCACGATCACGAATTTTCCATGCACTACATGCCAAAGATAATCGTGTATTCATTAGTATCACGACCACAAATTACCCATGCACTACGGGCCAAAGATAATCGTGTATTCATTAGTATCACGACCATAAATTATCCATGCACTACGGGCCAAAGATAATCGTGTATTCATCAACGGTCCTGATCATGCCATAAAACAATTCATCTTTGCACTACGGCCAAAGAGAATCCATAGCCATAATCATACAAAAACTGTCCATCAATGCACTACGGGCCAATGAGGACTTTTTCCACATCATTTGTAATATTACGGTCATGATTACACCGATTAATCCCTGGTCATAATCATACCAAGTCCATCTATGCACTACATGCCATAGATGACTTTCAACAAAATATAAACATGAGGATGATGACAATGATATAAGAATTCAATAAAACAAGTTCAAGAATTAATTTATTCAGGAACCAATAACGTCCAAATTGTCAACATGATACTTTTGTGTAGAGTAAAATTCAAGAATGCTCAGAAGAATATTTCCATGAAAAGATACTGGATGAAGCGCAAATATCAAGGATATTCTACTAATTTCATGGAGTATAGAAGTCAAAACTTTAACCAACTGAGTGTAATAAACAATGGAATAATAAAAAAAATCACCATGTATGCGGTACTTCGCATAGACAGGTTATTCCAACAGAATAATAAGTAACGGAACCAGGTTAGGCAAAATTCGTACCGACAGGATGTTCCAACAGAATAATAAAGAATGGAATAACAACAGAAATCACCATGCATGCGGTACTTCGCATAGACATGTTATTCCAACAGAATACTAAATAACGGAACCAGGTCCGGCGTAAAACGCACAGACATGATATTCCAACAAAATAATAAAAACAGAATAATAAAGACGGAACCAGGTCCGGCGTAAAGCACAGACAGGATGTTCCAACGGAATAATAAAGATAGAATAATAGAAGAATGTCACCAAGTATAGGGTATTCCGCGTATACAGGTTATTCCAACAGAATAATAAAGAAATGAAATAACAGAAGTTCTCTTCATGAATACAAAAGAATAATATCCCTTACCGTAAAAGAAACTGGATATAAGAGTAGGGAAGTAGCAGAATACTTTACTATAGTTTCTCTATAATTTCTCTCTGGAGTTTCAGTGAGTTTGTAAGAAATAATGAAGGAATGAGCTTCTATTTATAGGAGAATAAAAAGGCACTATTCATGGATGAAATAATTTTACAAAATTATTTTTCAATCAACTAACAATTAAGTCAATCATCTAACCAATAAAATCACAACAAAAATTAAAATATAATACATATATATAAACACATGTTTTCATATTATATAAATCAATAGTATATATACACCACTTAATTTTTCTCCCCCATAACCAACATCAATCCCCCACCCACCCAATAATTAAATTCACTACACTATTACACATCACTATCACACTACTACTTTTCCACCATTTTCCACTCACACATACATCACACACCTATCACTTTCACATATCATTTTCTTCCACTATATACTCAAAACACACATACTTCCATACGTATTACTCTTCCATTTCCAAAATCATTTCCCAACACATATGGGCCCCACATGTGGGCCCAACCTTTAAAATTTTTTTACTAATTATTTTGAAAAATGGGTAAATAGGAATCCATAAAATAAGCAGACTTCATAAAAATCACCTTAATAATTTTAACAACATTTATCATCTTTATTACAATTCACAATATTAATCGACCAGGTCATTCCCAGGAAAGAGGGGGCTTTCCAATAAGGATTTCTCCCTATTGGCGCGCAATTAGGTGACCAAACCTCTCCTTGGCAGAACTTCTAGACATCGTTAATATTGCAATTTATAATATTAATAACTCTGTCATTTCAATTATTGATTTAATAATATATAAAATATCGACAATAATTGAATCAAATAACATGAGATACTATGCAACAATTACTATAGCAATAATTTTACAAAACTGAGTGACTTCTCACGTAAGCATTAATAATCAATACCACACATATTACTGTACTTTTACTACCGAGTAGTTCAACAGTATTAACGGTAAAACTTTCGCCGTTATTTTCATAAAATATTTTTGTCGTTTTCTCAATCCGACAATAATTCCGTTGTGGGGTCCACCAATGATTGTGCCATCGTACGAATATTTCCCGACACAAAGAATATTCTCTGACCAATCGAATATAATATGACAACTTGCATACTTTGTAAAATTTTTAAATACTACCCACAACTATAACATTATCTCAAATCCACACTTTAATATTAAAAAATATTTCGAGAAATTTAAATCTTTATTTATAAAATCTGGGGTCTCACAATATAACTATCTTATCAGTACCTAGCAACAATTCATAGATTATAACAATCCTTATCCATCAATTTTGTGACTCAAAGACAACTGTTTCTTGACATTTCTGAGAAATTGAAAACTTAGGAATCAAAAGCATATAAGTTAGCATTATTACCTCTTGAATGCTTTCAATTATTAACTATAGTTCCTCTATTCTTCCAAATCTACTGACTCTCCAATTCTACTAACTCTCTATAGAAACTTCTCAGAAAACTCAAACAAACGGGAAAGAGAAGGAGACTCTATTTATAGAGAAAGTGTTGTTCATACAATGGTTGTGTCCAACAATTTAAACCAAGAGGAAGAAGAAGAGTCGAATGGATGTTGAAGAGTTGGTGACCAACTCCATCTTCCTCCATCCCTCTAGCCATCATCAACTCTAACTAGCCATTTAATTTCTCAGCAATGGTCGAGTTAGGCCATTGGCCAATACACGGCGTGTTAAATGAAGTGAGACTAATAATATGAGACAAGTAATATTACTTCCTTACTTATTAGTAAAATGATCCCTATTCTACTAAAGTTAATTCCTTTTGGGTCATTAAATCAATTATAATAGCTTAATATTACTACATTAAATTAAGTTATGGGCACATATATACACATTTATATGTACCTACCCACATATAGGAAGTATACTTATATACTCCAATATATAATCCTATATCCCATGTACATTGTTTTAATCCAATAATCTTTTAATTGGGTTAATTATAAAATAGTTTGATATTCTCAATTCATTATTTTCCATAAAATTTATCATCTCAAATATACCCAATTATCATAATGATAATTAATATCAATTATTTATTAACTCACTATTTATTTTCTTTTAATACTTTCCATTAAATCTCCTTTTGATTTAACTTCCCTAGTTATGCCACACAAGACATAATTATGTGAACTTAGTAATTAATAGTCCTCAAGCTTATAATAATATAATCTCACAAAATAATAGTATTCTTAACATTACATCTTTAACCATTAGTTAAATGTATTGGTCTCCTTCTTTTATTAGACACTTATTATCCATAACATATCTCAACTATCAAATCTTTTCATATATTATTACACTATATAATATATTAAAATTCCTTTTTAATTTACATATTCATTCCATTTTCTTTATGTTAACACATATATTAATTCACCATCTTATGTAAGTGAATTAATTCTTTCTATTCAATTTAATATCATGCCACTACCACACAAAGCTCTGTAATGTTATATTTCTTTAATATAACTTGATTAACCAATATTCATTCTAGGTTAATAAACTAACTCTTATTCAAATTCTGTTTTGCTATCTCAATCAATTTATGGACACTATAAATATCAAATATGACTCATATTAGCCACTAATATACAATTCATATAATTCAGATTACACAACTCGTCAGATTACACAAACTCATCATGAACTGTATACAGATCGGCGCGGCCGCGCTGGTCTTAGGCTTGAGAGTGGCGCGGTCGCGCCACCTTAAGTTAGGACGCAGACATGTTATGCTTCAACAGAAATAGAACTTAACTCAAAAATTCTTTAACATACTCCCTACATGCTATCTCATTATAATAACCAAAATAAATCTCATTTTTGACTTTATAAAATCAATTACTACATTCTTCAATAATTTAAAGATTAAACTTCAAGTTCGACTTTTCTTTCTTTAATCTATACATTTAACCTTATCCCAATATTAGTCAATAAATCTCTAACCAATATTTATCTAAAGATATATCGATTTTCTTCTCTCGTCAACAACGTACATATATACAAGTCTAAACTTAGCACACATCGAGTCTTTAATAGTATTCAATATAGTACACTGAATGGTTTCCCACAAGCAACCAACAAATTAGTTTCCGTCTTGTCCTCACTATTTTCACAGTGAGTTTGATCGGTTACTAATTCCTATATACCTCCACTCTCTGAAGGAATCGTTTAGCCCAGTTCTTATACATCCACCATTAAAGGGTACGGTTGCACTGCCTTAGACTTGATACCTACTCGTACATATACTCAAGGAATTGGTGGTTATCAAAGATATTTAATGTCACCAACTTACTATGATAAAATAATTTCACATAAATTATTTAATATCAATAGATAACTTTTATCCATTTTCTTACTAATTCATCTCTACAATTTATAACAAATATATAATAATAATATATTTATTAAACACATAAATCACTTATTGCATAGTTTATATTATCCCATGCAACACCATACCACATACCTCACAACGCATATATATTCTTATTCGAACCCTTCTCATGCCTTATGAATTTTATTTATTAAATTCTTATTTTAATAATTTTTAAAAATTCGGGTTCTTACAATATTTCCAAAATATTAAATAATAAGTATTAAGCTATTTAATTTATTCTATCACCATAGATTAAATTAAATATACTTAACATATTATTACGATTATATCATTAACTTTTTAAATAATTATTCTTCCTTTTAAGGTGTGACCCTTTAGGTTCTCTATATTAAACCGGTTGTGAATAAATCAATTAGAACAATTCTAATCTTATTTAAATAAATAAATTAAACTATTAAATTATTAAATAAATAATATTTATTCTACAATAAGAATAAGCCTCCCTAGCGATCAACGACTTTTCAGATAATATAGATTTTAACATTAATCATAAAAGAACCTTTGAGTAAATAGTTACCGTACAATTTAATCCTTCCATCATACAATGTTCCAATTAAATGTAAGACATGAAATTCTTAAATGCACAACTCCTAATGAATGCAAATTAGAAACTACTTTTTAATTTCATTCTACCTTGGCCAAGGATTTCTGGGTTGTCATTTATCGAATCACATAGGACATATCTCTTCTTTTACTAGAAGTGGTAGATTCTTTATTGATAATTTATTATCTCCATATATAACATATTACACCCAAGCATACCCTTTGATATATCTTAAGGGTCTTAAGGAATAAGTTAAAATATAATTCATTATACATAAGATACTTTGATGATCTCAAGTCTAAGGATCATTTGTACTACTATCACTACAAGAATTCCTATTGACAAGCAAGTAAAACTCTATTAGGTATTCCTTAGCGAGTCATGTTCAATGAACTTATTCTCCAATAAGCACCTACATACTTGCTTTAGTGTCTCCACATAAATGATCATAAGATCAATCATTCTCATCCAATGAGCAAGCAATGTATGTACAAATCTATCTGGATTCACTATTCCCTTTTTTAGTAATCTATTGATTGAGAACATTTTAGTTTTAAGCTATTTAAAATTTAGATCTCATTAGCATGATCTCATCATGATTCTAAAAGTATTACTTAAAACTATGGGCTTCTCACATATTATTAAAACAACACCATGTAGATAATTAAATGCCTTTAAAAAATAATTAATTTATTAATAAATAAATAAGATTGATTACAAAGTATATGCTTTATCATCATACATGATTGGCTTATATACATACTACTTTCAATCCCTCACTTGCACTAAAGTCAATCGTTGTGGTATCTCATACCCATCTTCTCTAAGTGACGATCGAACTGCTGTTGTGTTAACGCTTTAGTAAATGAATCTGTAATATTGCCTTGAGAGTCCACACGCTCCAGGGTGACATCTCCTCTTTCAATGATCTCTCTGATCAAATGAAACCGCCGCAACACATGTTTAGATTTTTGATGAGACATGGGTTCCTTAGCCTGCGCAATAACTCCGGTGTTATCACAGAATAAAGGTATTGATCCTCTAATACTAGGAACCACACCATGTTTGATTATGAATTTCTTCATCTAAACAGCCTCCTTTGCAGCTTCACTTGTAGTTATGTACTTTTCCTCTGTCACTGAATCAGTAACTATTTGCTATTTGGAACTCTTCTAACTCACTGTACCACCGTTCAAGGTAAACACATACCCCAAAACGGATTTACTGTCATCTTGGTCCGTTTGGAAACTTGAGTTTGTGAAGCACTCTAGTTTCAATTCAGACCCACCGTAGACAAGAAATACATCATTAGTTCTTCTTAAGTTTTTCACTGCCTTCTAGTGCTTTTCTCCTGAATTCAACTGATATTTGCTTGTCACACTTAGTGTATGAGAGACATCCGGTCTAGTACATATCATACCATACATGATAAATCATATTATTGAAGCATAAGGAATCTTACTTATACGGTTTCTCTCCTCAGGTGTCTTTGGGGCCTGTTTCTTGAAAAGATGTATTCTATTCGGTATGAGACCTCTTTTGGAATCTTCCATGCTAAACTTCTTTAACATCGAGTCAATGTACGTTCCTTGGGATAAACCAAGCATCCTTTTAGATCTATCTCTATAAATTTTTATCCCCAAAATATAGGATGCTTCACCTAAGTCCTTCATGGAGAAGTATTTAGATAACCAGATTTTAATCGATTGTAGCATAGGAATATCATTCCTTATCAGTAATATATCATCAATGTCGATGTCAAGATTTTTAATTGTCCCTTTTCTATTCTTATCTTTTGGTGTTCTCATGTTATGTGAGATTTGTTTGAAAAAATAAGTTGTGAAAAGGTCCGACATGTATATGTCGACGATTGGACTGTAAGAGTCGCCAGTTGGTATTTTTAAATGGTTGCACCAACTCAACCGAGAAATAGTTTGCACATAGATCTAGTGATGTGACACTATATAAAAGGTATGTGAAATTGAGATTCATTAGGGTCCGGGGGCTTGATTATGCAGAGGGAAGGTGTAAGGCACCCCTCCGACATCCGTGGTAACACGGTGACCGTCACTTTTCAATTTAAACTTTTATCTGAATGTGTGTTTGTGTGTGTGGGTCTATGTGCAGTTGTCTAGAAGTAGTGCTATGCCTCGTTTTCACCTATATACAAAGGGTTTAAATTTTGTACAAAAGTTCAATTTTAACGAGATATGACAGTGATGTTTTGCAAGATAGGGTTTTCAAACCCTTATGCTCAATAGTAATTGAGGCCTTTGATACTTCCATTTTATTATATATTCGGCTTGATTGCTTTTATTATTTTTGAGATGCGAAACTTCGAGAAAATAAGATACATAGCAGTGCTGAACTCCTTGTGGGCATGAGAGCCATCTAAAGAAATTATGACACCGTGAATAATTTACAAGCTGGCTGCAGCTGAAAATGTCCATTACGGGAACCGAATCTAGATTCAGGAACTGAATCTGTGATCACATGATTCCTAGGCTCATATGATGATACAATATGTACAAAAGCTATAAACAATTATATATATATATATATATATATATATATATATATATATATATATATATATATATATATAAGCGGTAAAAGGCCACAAAGTGATCTCCAGGCCTGACAGGAATGTAAATATATTGTTAGTTTTTATAGGCACAATAGTTATCTAGAAGTGGGGTTGAATATATATATTTTTAAAATTGTTTTCAAAATACTTGTTAGTTTTGATAATGATTTAATCACAGAGAAATTTGAGATTTGTTTGTTTTCCCTTTAAGATAAAATAGATTAATAGAAGATAAGTGGTTATAGCAGATATAGCAGTTATGGCAAGAATATAAGAGACACAGTGTTTTTAAGTGGTTCAGAGCACTCAAGGCTCCTAGTCCACTCTTTTACTCCTTGAGTAGGAAATCCACTAAGGATATCTTTACAATATTTGAATCTCACATATTCCTTTAAGACCAGCAGTCTTAGAACTTCTTAGTTCACTTTAGAACTCTTCAAGTCCAGTAGACTTGGTACTTCTCAGTTCACTTAGAACTCTTCAAGTCCTTCTGACTTGGAACTTCTTACTTCACTTGATAATAGGTGAGTTCTTGAATGATGCTACTCAGTTGCCGTTAAGCTTGTGTTCGAAAGAATTGAGTAGCTGAGCAAGATTTCTTTTCAGATCATAGAGTTGTACGCTGAGTGTTCGTCAACTTTTCTTTGTATGCTTGCTTGGTTCTTGCATCTTCTTCTGTTTTACATATAAGGTTCCTTTTGAAATGTATCCATTTGAAGGCATCCGTTGAGGCATTAATTGCATTTAACATTTCTCAGCTCTGATGGAGACTTTCTATACATCTTCTGATTAGCAGTTTGGCCCACTGACACAGCAGACTGCTATCTCACCTAACACCTGAAAAGGTATTTTCTGCTGACCCATAGTACTTTCCTTAGCTTCTTCAATATGTCTCTTTGTTATATACTAAAGATGAGCGTTGTGTCATTGGGATTCCCAATAGTGTCAACGTCTATAATGCATTCCTCATTTGTTGACTTTTATCCTTAAAAAAATGGGCAGGGCTTGATGTTTCTGATGCAGACAGATGATACACTACGATCATGATCGTGGTATCTTGTAACATTTAGGGCTTGATCTGGTACGTGAAGATGAGAACACTGTGACAACCCGAGAATTTAGATAATTATTTAAATCTTAAATGATGGATTAAAGGTTGAATAATAAACCTAGACAGAAAATAAATGAATGGATTTGATATTTTCAGGAAGGAATTTTTTGAATTTAAAATTTTTGTGGTGAATTGATAAGTGGATTTTATATCCACGAATTGACGTCCAATTTAAGCTTAATTATTGTTAAATCCTTGTTTCTATGTTCTTCTTTTACTTGTTTCCTGTTATTTTATGTATAGGATAGGTGGTGTGGTGTATGAATGAAAAAGGAAAGCATTTGAAGCTATTTTGGAGCAAGTTTGAAGTTCAAGCCAAGTTAGAAATCAGAACCCATGCCCGCTGGGGTGGGCCTCTTTTTGTCTTACACCCCCGCCAGGGCGGGGGATCTTCAGCCATGCGTGACAGAGCCTGAGCCCATCGGGGCGGGCTATTCCTTTATAAACACCCCCGCCGGGGCGGGGGGTGCCGAATATGGAGTGTCCTGTCTTGCTTGAAACACTGCTGGAAAGAGGATTGTATGATTTTGGATAGCATATGGACTCTAATTTACATGGGATGTCAGCCAGAACTGAGTGATGAATATATACTGCTGAACAAACAATGAATTAGAGAGGAGGTAGAGCAATTAACAGACTTGGAGAATAGAATTTCATAGCGAGCAACAGAATGGAGATTTTGAAGAATGATTATATCGACTATGGATTGAGACTAAAGTGAAGCGTGTTCTGCGTTATTCTTCTACTTTAGTTTATTTCTGTAATTGAGAAGATGATGTCTTTGATTTATTCAGATATTCTTTCATTCATTATGAACTAATTACTTTTTAGGCTTAAGAAAGATCTTTAAGTGGGGCGATGGTTATGTAATCTTTGAATTCAGTTTAATAATCTATTATCCGGTTGATCTATATTAATTTGAGCGTGAATTTATGAATTGCCTGATCAACGATTCTTTGTGGACTTGTGTGAACTCGAGAGATGAAATATAGTCTAGACTTAGTTAATATAGCATGTGTTCTTGAATTTTGTGAATGAACAAAATCTTGATGAATGTTCGGGTAGAGATATGCTTGACATCGCATGTAATCAAATAAAGAACTTGAATTTCAACCTTCTTTAATTATAATTCATATAGAGATATAGTGAGTTAGTTAATTAAGGTGTTTAACTTAATTCTATCTTAATTGTGGATTTGGGTTAATACGGTATTAGTGCATCGAGAGGTGGTTCGTACTACATACGTGTTCTTGATTAATAAACTGGAATAGTAAGTTAAATTGGAATAAATGTGTAGTAATCTGAGTGATGCTTAAAGTGAAGTCGGAAGCCTAAATCTCCATTATTTGTTTGAAAATTCAGTTTTTAGCGTTTATTGATTGTGTGGTGATTTTAATATAAATTGGAAATTGATTAGTTTAATAAAATTAGGATTAATAGAAAATTGATAATTGTGAAGTTAATTTTTTGCTAAATCTCTAAGGGAATGATACTCTTCTTACTATTATATCACTTGTTGACCACGTATACTTACGTGCTGTGCGTAGTTAGATTTTACCCAACAAGTTTTTGGTGTCGTTGCCGGGGACTTTAGTATAGAGTTTATTATTTTGCAATATCAGTTTAATTAATCCAGTTTTACTTAAACACTTTTTGTTTTTGTTTTATTCGTCTTATTTCAGGTTTTTGAAGTTGGTTTATGCAAACACGATCCAAAAATCCAGATTTGCTTCCTTTTAAGGACGACATTGAAAGACGCTTTCAAAGGCTAAGTAAGTGGATTAAGGAAACAAGGGATGACTTTGAAAATTCTGAGAAAGAAGAAGCAATGGCTGTCAAAGACCAGAAAGAATTGAGGGATTTTGCTACACCCAAGGTGACTGAGCTGTAGTCGAGTATCACCAGGCCTGCTATAGCTGCGAATACATTTGAGATTAAGCCTGTGACTATTCATATGATCCAGAACTCGGTTCAGTTTGGGGGAATGGCAAATGATGATCCTAACGAGCATCTGATCAATTTTCTAGAAATATGCGACACTTTCAAGTATAATGGGGTGTCATAAGACGCGGTAAGACTTCGCTTGTTCCTATTCACTTTGCGGAACAAGGTGAAGAGTTGGTTACATTCTCTACCACTTGGATTGATAACTACATGGGATGACCTTGCTCAGAAATTTCTTGCAAAATTTTTCCCACCAGCGAAAACTGCAAAGATGAGAAATGAGATCACTATGTTTGAATAGCAACACGGGGAGTCACTGTATGAGGCATGGGAGAGATATAAAGAATTGCTCAGAAAATGCCCACATCACAGATTGCCTTAAGTGGTTGCAGATGAATACATTTTACAACGGACTACATGGGAATCTCAGGACCAGTATTGATGCAGCATCGGGGGGAGCTTTTATGGAAAAGAACTATGAGGAGGCATATCAGTTGATAGAGACGATGGCTGCTAACAATTACCAGTGGCCCACGACAAGAATGACGTAAGCAAAGGCAGCAAGAGTGTTAGAAGTAGATGGAGTGATGGCAATACAAGTTCAAATTTCTACACTCTCAAAGAAGTTGGATGCTATAACAGGGGTACAGGCACATCAGGTTGCAAGTATTTGTGAATTGTGCGCAGGTGAGCATCCTACAGATCAATGTGCAATCAACCTAGCAGCAGTGCAATTTGTGGGTAGTTACAACAGAATTCCACAGAATATATACCAGAATGCTTACAATCAGGGGAATAGGAATCATCCAAACTTTTCGTTAAGTAACAATCAGCATCAACAAGCTTCACGACCATCGTTTCCCCCAAGATTCCAGAATCATCAACAACCAGCTCAACACCAAGAGAGGAAATCAGATTTAGAGGAGTTGTTGACAAAGTATATAACAAGCAATGAGGCGGCTATAAAAAATCAAGCAATGGCAATGAAATTGCAAGAAATGACTATCAAAAATCTAGAGAATCAGATGGGACAGATAGCATTGGCATTAAATAACAGGCCTCAAGGAACATTACCAAGTGATACAAAGAAAAATTCGAAGGGAAATCATGAACAGTGTCAGGCAATCACCTTGAGAAGTGGAAAACATTTGGATGGGGAAGGTGCAGAAAATTCAGCTATATCGGATGACAAAGTTGATGACAACAAAGTGGTTGAAGAAAAATAGGGTGAGGATAAGCAAATTGAGAAAACAAAGTTAGATGACAAACCAGTTGTGTACCCTCCCCCACCTTTTTAGCAAAGAGTTCAAAAGCAGAAACTAGACAAATAGTTTGCAAAATTTTTGGGAGTTTTTAAGAAACTTCAGATTATTATCCCGTTCGTAGAAGTCCTAGAGCAGATGCCTAGTTATGCGAAATTCATGAAAGAGATTTTGTCCAAGAAAAAGAAATTGGAAGATTTCGAGACAGTGACTTTAACAGAGGAGTGTAGTGCGGTATTACAGCGAAAGTTTCCACCAAAGTTGAAAGATCCAGGGAGATTCACCATTCCATGCACGATTGGTAATATGTCATTCAACAAGTTCTTGTGTGAGTTGGGGGCAAGTGTGAACCTTATGCCGTTATCAGTTTATACATAATTGGGTTTGCCAGCTCCAAAGTCTACGAACATCTCTTTACAGTTGGCGGATAGGTCTGTCACGTACCCAAGAGGCATTGTGGAGGACATATTGGTTAAGGTAGACAAGTTCATATTCCCCGCAGATTTTATTATTTTGGATTTTGAGGAAGATAAGAACATCCCAATTATCCTTGGGAGACCGTTTTTAGCCACGGGTAGGACACTCATCGACGTGCAAAAAGGTGAATTAACGATGAGGGTCAAAGATCAAGAAGTAAAGTTCAATGTGTTCAAGGCCATGAAATTTCCTACGGATGAAGAAGATTGTTTTTAGATGGATATTATTGATCAGATAATCAACGAAGACATGGGAAAGAGTTTGGTTAACGATCCATTAGAAACGACACTATTGGGAGATGATGACTCAGATGATCAGGAATTTATGGACTACTTACAGATGCTAGACTCCTTGCCACAAGTTAGCAGATTTAGAGCACCATTTGAACCATTGTACACGGATGAAAAGGCCACAACTAGGATAAAACCATCATTAGAGGAACCACCGACTCTTGAACTTAAGCCACTCTCTAAACACCTTAGGTATGCATACTTAGGCCATTCTAATTCTTTACCTTTTATTATTTCTGCTGCACTTAACGAATTGCAAGAAGAAAAGTTGTTGAGAGTGCTTAGGGACCATAAATCGGCCATAGGATGGACAATCGCGGATATCAAAGGAATCATCCCATCCTTTTGCATGCATAAAATTCTGATGGAAGACGATGCAAGAACGACAGTGGAGCAACAGAGACGGCTTAACCCAATCATGAAAGAAGTGGTCAAGAAAGAAATCCTGAAATGGTTTGATGCAGGTATCATTTACCTGATTTTAGACAGTAATTGGGTCAGTCCAGTGCAATGTGTTCCGGAAAAGAGAGGAATGACAGTGGTTCAGAATGATGACAACGAGCTAATTCCAACAAGGACAGTGACTGGTTGGAGGGTTTGCATGGACTACACGAAGTTGAATAAGGCGACCCATAAAGATCACTTTCTATTGCCCTTTATCGATCAGATGTTGGACAAATTAGCGGGTCATGAGTATTACTGTTTACTGGATGGCTATTCGGGTTATAATCAGATCGTCATTGCTTCTGAAGATCAAGAAAAGACTACGTTCATGTGCCCATACGACACATTCGCATTCAGGAGAATGTCGTTCGGTTTGTGTAATGCACCCGCTACCTTCCAGAGGTGTATAATGGCCATCTTCTAAGACATGGTGGAGAAAAATCTGGAAGTCTTCATGGACGACTTCTCTGTATATAGGGATGATTTTGATGCATGTCTGGAGAATTTGGTAATGGTCTTACAAAGATGCATAGACACGAATTTGATACTTAACTGGGAAAAGTGTCACTTCATGGTAGAAGAAGGCATAATTTTGGGGCACAAGGTCTCATCTCAAGGGTTAGAGGTTGATAAAGCGAGGTTGGAAACAATTGAGAAACTTCCTCCACCAAGTTCAGTCAAGGGAATTAAAAGTTTTTTGGGACATGCTGGGTTCTACAGGAGATTCATAAAGAACTTCTCTAAAATTGCAAAACCTTTGTGCAGTCTTTTAGAGAAAGAGTCGGTGTTCAAGTTTGACGAAGAGTGTAAATTAGCATTCGAGTTGTTGAAGAAGAAATTGACCACATCTCCCTTCATTGTTGCGTCGGATTGAACCATGCCCTTCGAATTAATGTGTGATGCAAGCGACTATGCAGTTGGGCCTATTTTGGGTCAACGCCGAGAGAAGGTATTTCATGCCATATATTATGCAAGTAAGACACTCACAGATACTCAAATGAACTACACAACTACGAAAAAAGAATTACTTACAGTGGTGTATGCGTTCGATAAATTCAGGGCGTACTTGATCGGGACAAGGGTAATAGTTTATACAGATCACTCGGCCATTCGTTACTTAATTTTGAAAAAAGATGCCAAGCCACGCCTTATCCGATGGATTCTCCTTTTACAAGAGTTTGATTTAAAAATAAAGGATAGAAAGGGGACAGAGAACCAAGTCGCTGATCATTTGTCTAGGCTGGAAAATTAGGGTAAACAGGAAGAGGACAAATGTGTAATCAACGAGTCATTCCTGGATGAGCAACTGTTTGGGTTAAATGCAGAATTTCCATGGTAAGAGGACTTCGCGAATTATCTAGTGAGCAACATGCTTCCCCCTGATCTTACACGATAACATAAAAAGATGTTTCTCCATGACGTCAAGTGGTATATGTGGGATGAGCCATAATTATTCAAATAGTGTGACGACAAAATGATTAGAAGGTGTGTGCCTTACAGCGAGGTGAATAATATACTGCATGAATGCCACTCGTCGGCATATGGGGGACACTATGGTAGTGAGAGAACAGCGGTAAAAGTCCTTCAAGCCGGGTTTTATTGGCCTACATTATTTAAAGATGCCCACCAATTTGTTAGAACTTGTGACAGATGTCAACGGGTGGGCAACATATCGAAAAGAAATGAGATGCTACTTCAAACTATTCTAGAACTAGAGATTTTCGATGTATGGGGCATATATTTCATGGGGCCATTCCCTTCCTCATTTTCCAATCAGTACATTTTACTTGCGGTGGACTATGTATCAAAGTGGGTGGAAACCGAAGCACTCCCGACGAACGATGCCAAAGTGGTCCTCCAATTTTTGCAAAAGAACATTTTTACGAGGTTTGGCACGCCGAGAGCTATTATAAGTGATGAAGGTAGTCACTTCTGCAACAAATCGTTCACAGCTCTATTGGCAAAGTATAGGGTCAACCACAAGGTAGCTACAACATATCACCCCCAAACCAGTGGGCAAGCTGAGGTTTCAAACAGGGAGGTGAAGAGAATTCTGGAAAAGGTAGTGAAGAGAATCGAAAGGATTGGTCTCTTAGGTTAGACGATGCACTATGGGCTTACTGGACTGCGTATAAAACACCGATTGGTATGTCACCATACCAATTACTATACGGGAAAGCTTGTCACCTGCCTGTGGAGTTACAACATAAGGCCTACTGGGCTATTCAAAAATTAAACTTCGATCAAGCAGCTGTGGGGGAAAAGAGATTACTTCAGTTAAACGAGCTCGATGAATTCCGTCTTCACGCTTACGAGAACTCAAAACTATACAAAGAAAAGGTCAAGAAATGGCATGATAAGAAAATCATGCACCGAGCGTTCGAGCCGGGGCAATCAGTACTGCTGTTCAACTTACGATTGAGATTATTCCCAGGTAAGCTCAAGTCAAGGTGGTCGGGACCATTCACCTTCAAAATAGTTTTCCCACATGGTGCCGTTGAACTCTACAGTTGAAATCCATTGGAAACTTTTAAGGTCAATGGTTGAAGCATTATTGGGGTGGCGAGTCCAATTGGGACGTCATCGCAATCACTCTATCTGATGCACCATAAACAGGGAGTAGTCAGGCTGAACGACTTAAAATCAAGTGCTAATTAGGAGGCAACCTAATCATCTTTTATTTTCCCATATTTTTATTCATAACTGTCAAATTATAGTTAGCATAAGTAGTAATTAGTAATATATAATAAGTTCTTTTACTGCTTAGTTAAGTTGCATACTCAAGATATTCTCTCCATCATGTTGATGATCTACTCATAATGATGTTTTGTGGTATGGCAGGATGCTAAAGTGATCATAGTTTGGATTAGGAGGGAAAAAATGAGCAGAACAGACCAAGTACAGGAAAACCCACCCCCGCCGGGGCGGGCCCTTTCAAGCTTAAACCCCCCGCCGGGGCGGGGGTTTCCAGGACAATTTGATAGGGCGCATGCCCGCCGGAGTGGACTTCCACAGCCTATTACCCCCCGCCGGGGTGGGGGTCCTGGAATCTGAACGGTTAGTTTCGACAGTTACACACGCCCATTACTCCCTCGTCCTAATTGAATCCCCAATTTCTCCTCACCTAAACTACCCATTCCCATACATAAACCCCACGATTGTAAAACTCCTACACCATTACTTAACCCCATCAGCGTACACCACAACACCATCACTATAAATTCTCCACCTCACAACCAAAGTTCATTACATACACTCAATACAAATTTAGAAAGCTGCGAAGTGGGAGTCTCATTAAGGTCAGTCTATAACAAGTGAGAGTAAGCACCGGATCACCTATTTCACCTTCTCTTACCATATTTGCCACATAATTTGTTAAGTTTGGGGGGAAGATTTTGTGTTTAGACATCCGAATTTCAATGGCGTCTCAACCTACATCCAAACGACAACGGTGAGAAAGTTTAAGGCCAACTCCACCATCCTGAACCTTCGACCGATGCAAGTTCAAAAGTGTCGCCCCCGCCGACCGGTACGACTACATGGTCATAAAGGCTCTTACACCGGAGCGGGGGATGACACCGGATGCTCATGACGATGAAATGATGCAAAAAATTTATCAGAAAGGGTGGACCAAGTTTACTGAGGAGCCCGAGGCCGCTGCTGTCAATGTGGTCAAAGGGTTCTATGCTAACACCGAGGACAAGGCACCTTTCAACGCCTTTGTGCGGGGTAGATTGGTCCCGTTTAGTGCCGATGCCATCAACACGTATTATCAGTTGCGGGTGCCTAGACAATGTCAATATGCTCATTTGAGGGATTTTGACCCTGACTTTGAGGAGGTCCTTAAAGAAATGACTAAGCCGGGAACAACATGGATAAAGGGTTGAAAAGGAGGCACGGTTTTTCATAGCAAGGATCTTAGCCGGTATGGAAAAATTTGGTACACTTTCTTATGTGCCAAACTGTTTCCTTCCACGCACACCTCTGATGTGACCAAGGAGAATGCACTACTTCTATATGCGATTGTGCAAGATTTCATCATCGACGTCGGGGCCATAATTAATTTTTCCATTCACCGGTGCTTACGCGGGAATTTTCAGGCGATTTGCCACACCCATCACTCATTTTTGGGTTGTGTCTCCAAGCAGGTGTGCGTTGGTTTGATGATGAACCCACCCTAATGCCGCTACAGTTGCTAGATTCGAGAATGATAGCACGGTATTCGGTGTGGGCTGGAGGTGAATCACATCCTCGAGGGTTAGGTTTTGTATTTCTATTAGCTTCGGAGGACGAAGCTGACGCTGAAGACACCTCGGCGGATGAGGATGAAACTATGGGAGAGCAAGGAATTGAGGTGGAACAATCTTCCAACGACATATCTAACCATCAGTTTCTTGCATTCCAACAACAAATGGAGGAGCACAACAAGGCAACACGAAGGGAGATGAGGCGTCTCGCAGTGAAACATGACTTTATGTTTGCTGCAATGAACCTGTCATTCGCATCCTTGAACACGACGCTTCAAAATCTCAATCTTAATGCCCAGTTTCCATATCAGCAATCGGGTCCATTGCCACGCTTTCCTCCAAGTGATTCGAAAGAAGAAGAACATCACAAAACACCACCACCCAAGGCTTAAAGTGATTATAGAGAAGTCCTCATATTTTGACTGCGTTATCTATCCAATGAGGGCATTGTAATTTTTAAGTTTGGGGGAGTTAGATTTATTTTTGCATTTCATGTTACATGCATAATGTCATTAGTTAAGTTTTTATTTAGTATTGCATTTTAGTTTTGCATGTAGTTTTAAGCATTTATGTAATCATATAGTCGCATAGTAGCTTAGGTACATATTTAGTTTTTATTGTTTGCATTCATATTATGTTGCTTTATGTTTGGTATATATATATATATATATATATATATATATATATATATATATATAACATCGTGTTTGCATATGTCCAGCAGTGTTGTGGTTCATTTTTAGGGCCAATGATGAAATTGAGATTAAGTAAACAATCACTGTATTTAGTATTAGAACTTTGATGTAGTTTCTGTTATGAATTGGATCTTGTTCTTGTTTGAAACTAGTATAAAAAGGTTAGCATGTTAATAACATTTGTGTTGACTGATTAGTTTAAATTAATACATAAACAGTTTCTAAAGGATGTTGTTAGTGTAAATGAGAGAATGACGATAATAAGCAGTGAAAAACGATAAATTAGGCAAGAACCTAAGTTTAGGGGAAAGAGTAAGGTATATAAGATTTAGAAAAAAAAATAAAAGCTAGTTGAGTCTTGTGGTGGGTTGAGGAGAAATACTCCCCATAAACACAATCATAAGATGGAGCGTAAAACGCACTCACCAACCATCTATATAAAAAAAAGAAAAAAAAGAGAAAAAGAAAATAAAGAGAAGACGGGAAATAAAGGCAAAGATCCCCCGTGATTGGAAAAAGAAAGCAAGAATACCCTATACGGGCCCCTAATTTTGTTAATTGTTTGATCTTAGTTCGAACTTGTTTGTTTTCGAAATTTTTGAGTTTATTCTGTATGAATCATAATAAGAGATTCGTTATGTGTTGAAATTTAAATTTAAATCTAAATTAGTTAGCATGGATGTTGATCACACACACACTATATTAGTGATGACAGTCTAAAGATTTGAGGATTGATAAGAAGTTATTGAGAGGTTTTATTATGAAGTGTTGTAGTGTTTACTTGGTTGTTCTGAGGCCGAAGGAATAAATTTGATTCTATGATACTGTTGGATTCATAGCAAGACAATTAGATAAAGTTCATCTCATTGCATTGCATTGCATAGCATGTAGTTTAATTTGTGCTCGAGGACTAGCACGGTTTAAGTTTGGGGAATTTTGATAAGTGGATTTTATATCCACGAATTGACGTCCAATTTAAGCTTAATTGTTGTTAAATCCTTGTTTCTATGTTCTTCTTTTACTTATTTCCTAGTATTTTATGTATAGGATGGGTGGTGTGGTGTATGATTGAAAAAGGAAAGCATTTGAAGCTATTTTAGAGCAAGTTTGAAGTTCAAGCCAAGTCAGAAATCAGAACCCATGCCCGCCGGGGTGGGCCTCTTTTTATCTTACACCCCCGCCAGGGCGGGGGGTCTTCAGCCATGCGTGATAGAGCCTGAGCCCGTCAGGGCAGGCTATTCCTTTGTAAACACCCCCGCCGAGGAGGGGGTTGACGAATATGGAGTGTCCTATCTTGCTTGAAACACTGCTGGAAAGAGGATTGTATGATTTTGGATAGCATATGGACTCTAATTTACATGGGATGTCAGCCAGAACTGAGTGATGAATATATATTGCTGAACAAACAACGAATTAGAGAGGAGGTAGAGCAATTAACAGACTTGGAGAATAGAATTTCATAGCGAGCAACAGAATGGAGATTTTGAAGAATGATTATATCGACTATGGATTGAGACTAAAGTGAAGCGTGTTCTGCGTTATTCTTCTACTTTAGTTTATTTCTGTAATTGAGAAGATGATGTCTTCGATTTATTCAGTTATTCTTTCATTCATTATGAACTAATTACTTTTTAGGCTTAAGACGGATCTTTAAGTGGAGCGATGGTTATGTAATCTTTGAATTCAGTTTAATAATCTATTATCCAGTTGATCTATATTAATTTGAGCGTGAATTTATGAATTGCCTGATCAACGATTCTTTGTGGACTTGTATGAACTCGAGAGATGAAATATAGTCTAGACTTAGTTAATATAGCATGTGTTCTTGAATTTTGTGAATGAACAGAATCTTGATGAATGTTAGGGTAGAGATATGCTTGACATCGCATGTAATCAGATAAAGAACTTGAATTTCAACCTTCTTTAATTATAATTCACATAGAGATATAGTGAGTTAGCTAATTAAGTATATTAATTATGGATTTGGGTTAATACGACATTAGTGCATCGAGAGGTGGTTAGTACTACATACATGTTCTTGATTAATAAATTGGAATAGTAAGTTAAATTGGAATAAAGGTGTAGTAATATGAGTGATGCTTAAAGTGAAGTCGGAAGCCTAAATCTCCATTATTTGTTTGAAAATTTAGTTTTTAGCGTTTATTGATTGTGTGGTGATTTTAATATAAATTGGAAATTGATTAGTTTAATAAAATTAGGATTAATAGAAAATTGATAATTGTGAAGTTAATTTCTTGCTAAGTCTCTGAGGGAACGATACTCTTCTTACTATTATATTACTTGTTGACCACGTATACTTGCGTGCTGTGCGTAGTTAGATTTTACGCAACATGAATGATTCAGGATTAAGTATATAAGTGAATATGTTCTGTGTATATGGTATTATATAAGTACAGTATGTGGTTAAGGGTCAAGGGTTGACCAAATAAATTATATCAGTGTCAAACCCTAAAATTATATTCGAATGTCAACGTTCAATTACAAAACCCTAGCGATTGATAAGAAACCCTAAATTCGGTTTTGAGAATTCGAAACCCTAGTTCGGATTACGAAAATCCTAACTTGGGATCTCAAAGACTTAAGTGTATTGATTATAATATTAATTAGGGTAAAGCCTAACGAATTAGTTAGAAACCCCTAATTATTCCGTTAGAAAACCTAATGTACAATTATGGACCTAATTACTAAATTAGTAATTTTTTAATTAAGATAAATTAATCCTAATTAGCACACTTGAACTTATGATTAGGAAATGTTAATATAAATATAGAATCCTAATTATAATTTAGAAATATTAGTTTTCTATTTTGAAAACCTAAATTGAAAATACTAGAAAATTAATTTTTAATAACCTTAGTTTTTAACCATAAGGGTTAAACCCTAAGGATCAAACCCTAAGGGATGTAGAAAATGATAATTTTAACATTAAATTGGTTAGCCAAAAGACCAATGTGCCCTTATTGCATTATTTAACATAACTTGTAGATCTTACCCTAAATGAGTTGGTGAACCACCCTAGCTCTAGCATGTGACTTTTATGTCCAGCAATCAGCCATCAAATGCCAGCTAATTCATTGAATCAAAGCTTATAAGTTAAAAAGTAAGAAAATATCTTACTTTATTTAGCAAAGTAACCAAGACCTTCTCTCTCTAAAAATTCGAAAATATAGAGTGAGAGTGTGTAAAAAGTTAAGCTAAGATCCTATGTTAGCTCTCCAATAACAAACATCAATGATCAGATTCTAGATCAAGGCTCAAAAAGGTATAAAAAAAACCCTAAACTTAGAAATTTATGTGATTCATGTTATATGTTGTAATTTGTGGGTTAAAGTTGTGTATTAGGGTGTCATTAAGTGATTTGGGTTGTAATAACTTAGATCCATATCATCTTGATGCACGAATTTAAAGATTTCTAAAATCTGGAAAAATTGGAAATTTGGTCTGACAAGTAAATGTCAGGGGTTCTAGATCTGTGTGTATTTGATGATATATGTGTTTAGAGTTATGGATCTGTTCTTTGCCATGTAGGTTTTGATCTGCAACTTGAATCAGGGTTGGATCATGTCTAGATTTCATGTTATAAGCAGTCAAACCTAGTTGACCGGTCACGAAATCTATTTCTGGGCAACCCAGAAAAATTCCCAGATTTCCAGAATTTCTGACAGGCACTTTTAAAGCCTTTGATCTTGCTGATCTTTGATAGTTGGTCCATAATGTTGTTTTGAGGTTGTAATATGACATAAGAACTCCACATACATACCTTTATATTACCCAGTTCATGATCAGGATCGAATTTAACCATGGTCAAAGTACGTTAACTGTTTGGCCTCATGAAGGTTTCTGGATAACCCAGAACCTTCAAGAGCCGAATTTTTGGCATAGTTTGACTAGCATGAATCTTTAATGTGTTATGATATTAGACTGAGATAATGACATGTTGTTATACTCTGACATCAATACTATAGGATTGAACCATTAGATCCTACAAGCTAAGCCTAGAACGCAAAGATTAAAGGCTCAGAAAGTGGACCCTCGAACTGTTCTTCATTTCTGGGTAACCCAGAAATGAAGAACAGTTCTGACAAGCTTTTCTGGAGCTTAGATCTTTTTGTGGTGATATGTTTTAGCCATGATATTGATTAGTAATTGTAGCATTACATTTATACTACAGGATTAAAACATTTGGAAGCCCAGAAAACAATAAGATCATTGAACTATTTCTGGTCAAACAAGGCACCTTAGTCACTGACATGAAGATCTGGGTTTCGGCCAAGAACACCAATAGCCACGGTTTTCTCACTATAGCCACTTTTAGCGACACTTAATTACGAAAATTAATTATTTTTATTAAATAATTAGAGAAAAATAATGTTTAATTATTAAAAATACAAAATAAGTTCCTAAAAATTATTTTAAAGTTTGAAAATGAGTTTTTAATAATTTTTAATATATTTCGTAAATATTTAATATTTTTAAAATATTAATGGTATTTAATTTATTTAATTATAATATTAAATAAATTATTTAAAACTGATTTTAATACATGAAAAATTATATTATGGTATAAGAAAATATTTGAAGTTATTTTTAATGACTTTTAATATTTTGTAATGAATTTTATTAATTAATTAATATTAATGGTATTTAATTTATTTAATAAATATATTAAATAAATTATGTAAAAATAGAATTAATGATTTATAAATCATATAAAAATGATTTAAGTGTTATAAAAATATTTTAAGTTATAAAATATAACTTTTGATAATTTTTCATGAAAATATTAATATTTTAATATTAATACCAATTATCGGATAATGAATTTAATTGTTTAAAAATCATATAAATATGATTTTAAGGTACTAAAAATACTTTGATATATTATAAAGAAATTATAATATTATGATATGTATTTCAATAATATTTAATATTAAATAAATATTAATGATAATGGAATTAAAAAGTATTTAAATCATATAAATATGATATTAACGATTGAAAAATCATGAAAAATGATAATAATTATCTAAAAATTATTACGAGCTTATGAAAAATATTTTTACTGATAATATAATTATCTAAGATAATTGTTAAGTATTTAGGCGGAGTTTAATTGAACTTAAACTAGATATTTATCCGACTAAGTCGTCGGGATTTTAGAATTGTACCGAAGTCGACTTAGACTGTAATAATTTGATTTGATACTAGGTCTTATGTGTGTTATAGATTGATAGTGTTGTGTGATAACGTGTTTAGGTTATTTTAATTATTGTGATGATATTATTCTAAATTATAGATCAATATTATTTATAATAGGTCTTCAGGCAAAGCTTATTAAATTGCGTAACGATAATCAACGGTTCAGGCATGTTTTTCTTAACTCAACCTCGAGTTGTATTATTCAATTATACTTGTGGTTAATTATTTTTGATTTGTCATGTCTAAAAATTATTAAATCGCACTCTGTGCATACTGCATCTATTCATCAGGTATGAAAGGCTGATCACCTTCATTACCACTTGGTTTATATATATATATATATATATATATATATATATATATATATATATATATATATATATATATGTTCATGATTAAATATTCATTCAGCTATATAAAATTTGTTCGTGCTAGTTCGCAATTATATTGTAAAACTGTAGCCAGCTTTTGTTCAATTCTTTCGATCATGATATATCCTTAATTTATTGAACTTAAACTTGTTGGGCAAACTTATTGCTCACCCTTGCTATATCATGATTAACATTGCAGATTAAGATGATACATCGGATACAGGAAAGGACAAAGCCAAGTTCAGCTTGGAATTTTATGTGCAGCTTATTTATAACAAGTTATGTATGATAATAACATTATATGTTAGATAGTTTATGATTTGTGTACAAGTTAAGGTTATTCGACTTTGGGGAATAATGTGTAAAATGTAATGTATAAATAATTTATGTTTATATCTTTCGCAATAGTTATAGAATGATTGTACCAGATCCGCGATGATTTAGGACCCGGATTTGGGGCTCTCATAAACACTACGATTTCTCTTAAGTATTGGTACACTATGATCTTGGCTTGCTTGTCTTGTAGACTCTACGCTTCCGAGAGCACACTACGATCTCTAAGTTGGCTTGGCAGACGTTTGGACCACTCTACGATTCTGGGAGAGGCCCTCCAAAGCAGATATACTACGATTCTCGATGCTCTACGATTCTGCCTTGGATTCTGTAATATTTTGATCAGCTCGATAGACTACGATTCTGTTGAAGCCTATCTATTACATCTCAAGACATAGATCAACCTAATAGCTTTGATCTTTTCTTCTATACATTCATTTAGAGAATGATAAACATTAAAGTTTAGATTAACCTAACAAGTTTAATCTACAACTAAGTTCTTGTACATGCATTCTTTGAAGGACTTTACATATAATCATGAATATTTACTTTCAACATCAAATTTAAATATGCAATCTCCTAACAATCTCCTCCTATTTGATGTTGACATAACCAAGGAGATTTGTACCATGATTATCAATTTCTAGATGCAGTTGCTCAAAAGTAAATATGACTTAGTGTTTCAGTGAGCAACTGAAATCTCTAGAGAATAAGCACAAATTTATTGATGTTTCTAAAGATAAACATTACAATTAAGCTTAGTTACATCAATAAGAAATGAGTTCCAACTTATCCCTATTTCTTCTGCCTTTTATTCCTTGGAGGATTAGCATGCTCTGCAGCTCTCCTTCTCATGCTGGCTTCGTCTCTCTATGCAATATCTTCCATCTCACTTTAACTTAGCCATTCTCCATGATTGTGTCTGTTTATGAATGCATGATCTCCAATTGGCAAGTTTAGGATAGTGGTGGTTACTCCTTATGAGCTAGGAGATAGCCCTCAACTCCTTAGTGGTGCGCCATTAGAATTGGTTGACACTTCTACTGTTCAGATCGTGGAGTCAGATGGTGAGGCTGTCTTGAGGGAAGGCTCCTTGAAGATTGAGTAATAAGTTTGCCTCTGCCTTTGCCTTTCTCTCCTTCCCCATTATCCTCCCCCTTTATGTCAGTATTAAGGGTTCGAATGTCTTCAGATAGTCAATTCATGCCTTGGACGAGCTCGTGGAGCTGATTCTTGGATTGAGTAATGTCTTCACGATTTTTTTGCACCAGAGAATCAGTTTAAATTCCTTCTTTGGTAGAATGGCCAAGACAGTTTCTGTTTATTTCATTTGGCCCATGGAAAATGCTTGGAATTCTTTCATTAAGGTTCGTAGACTTGTGAGACTTTCCATCATAAGATTATTTTGGGATTCCTGAGCATTCTATAAAATGAGAACTACTTCCTAGTGTTTATTGGCAGCCTGAAAGTGAATTTGATCCATTTCATTGATACTCCGAATCATTTCCTTTATGATCTCCCTAAGCTTATTTGTAAGCTCAGTACTTAGGTTGCTGGGGAGGGTGTTGGCATCATCGATTAAATGAGTCAGCCTCATATGAATAAGGTCTGAGTGAACTTCAAGATCTTCTTGAATATCCTTGGTTACCTTCTGGGATGCATTAGACAACTCCGTTTTGGTAGGAAGATCTGCGATAAGCTCACGAAGTTGCTGAGTATTTGGAGAAGATGCTCTTATATGTTGATCTTGCAGGTTGTAGAGAACAAAATCAAGATCAAAATAGCTATGGGTTGATGAAGAGGGAATGTCTGAAGAAGGGGCAGGTATGTGAGGTTGAGCTTCAGGAGGAGGTGACTCTACGATTGGAGTAGGTGACTCTATGATTGGATTAGGATCAATAGACGTAGAGTGAGAGATAGTATGAGATTGGATCAACGTAAAATTAGGTATATTTTGTTCATCAGTTACAGAATGTTGGGATTCTGTAACTGGAAATTGATTTAGTGGATGAAGTATCACTTCCAACCATCTTGGCAATTCGTAGAATTGGTTGAAGGTTGATGGTGGACAGTGACTAACTCTGAAAGAGATGGAAATAGTTTGTACCTCATGCTCATTTTTTAAAGAGGGACAATTAGTGATCAGCTTTTGAGCAAAAGTGAGGTTGCCTGGAAATTCATGAGCTAGCACAGAGATTGCTGGATAAGATTTGAAGGTCCAAAACATGTGATCCCAGGAGTTGAGGATTTGGGCTCTGTGAAAGGGCATCATAGGCAAATAGGAGAACCGTTAATTATAGTTTGCTCTCCTATATTCATTCCAGCCCACTGCGATAATTTCAACTTTATCATCCTCTTCTTCTTCCTTGTCTTCATTCAAAATTTCCACCATATCAATCATCTCCACCTTCATAGCTTCAACCCTTTCCATTTCTTCAGCTTCAGAAGCTAAGACCTCTTGAGGAACTGAGGGAGGTTCATGATAATCTTTTTGCAGTTCCTCCTCAGCTGTAGTCTTCTCATAGTGACTTCGCAAGGCTCCCCCTCAATTTGATCATCAATTTGAACTTCAAGCAGCTCCCCCTCAGCTGAAGCATTCTCTATTGTAGGAACTTCAGGAAGCTCCCCCTCAACCCGAGCTGTATTCTCCTTAATAGCTTCAGGTAGCTCTTTCTCAGCAGCTGTTCTTCTATCTTCCTCCTTTAATACTCCTTCATTGACAAGAATGTATTTCTTGACAAGTTTTCTCTCTGTCTTCCTAGGCTGAGCCACAACCTCAACACTTTCTTCAACTTCAGCTTTGAAAGTTTGATCAGGCTGAGAGACTGTTACAGCATCCACTTCTTGAGTGATGTCAAGTCTGGACTCTACGACCGGTAGTGACTCTACGATCGAAGAGAACAAAGACTTCTTTGACTTATGGCTGCATTTTCCCTTCTTAAGCAGCTGAGAGATTGTAGCTCTATCTTCTTCTTCCTCAGACTGCTGTTCTTTCTCCTTGATTTTCTTTAGTGTTTCAGTGCCTGAACTCTCTTGAGGTGCATCGGTAGTTGAACCTTGAGGCTCCTCTATCATCTGAGCCTTCATCTTCCTCTTGCCCTTGCTTTTTCTAACCAGAGCAATAGGTTCCTCTTTATTAATTTCTTCTTCTTCATCAGTTTCCTTCACAACTGACATATTTCCTGGTAGCCCAAACTCCTTTGCTTCACCAATCCTTCCACTGGATTCAGACATCATTCTGACATTTTTTGCTGGATTTCTTTTCCAGTTTTGAAATAGCTGTTGGGTCATCTTTCTGTTGGGATTGATAGAATCTCCTTCATTATCCCCAATTTTGTTACCGAGTGCTAATTGTAGGATTATTCTTATAAACCGCCCGTAGAGCATCTTTCCAGAGCTCTTTAATTTCTTTGAACTTAGTATCCACTTCCCAATCCAATCGATGAGTAGGGCCCCATAGTTGAGTTGAATCCTAAAGTAGATTGCTATCATGAGCTTCAGTTGAACTTCATTCACAGAGTCATGACCAGAGCTCGTATAACATATGCATTTCCCAACAATGTCAGCCAGAAACTCATATTTTTGGGGGAACTCTTTCTTCTTATACCCCTTAACGGTCTGAAACTTTTTGTGATGCATCTTCCTCAGACCTTCATAAAAGTCGATAACCTCCATCAACAGAAGTCCATTTGATTTGAAACCTAGGGCTAAGTTTATATCTTCAGCTTTAAGTTTAATTTGCTCCCCCTTGACCCTTGTGGTGATAACATCATTCTCAAAAGCTCCATTTCTATAAAACTCTTTCACCAGCTTCGGGTAGATCCATGTGCTGGTGCCCAGAGGTTCTTCAAGACCATCTTTCTTTAGAAGAGACAAATTTTGTGAAATTGAGGGTCAGCTGTCTTGAACTCGTCTAAGTAGAGTCGGTACCCAGAGATAACATTTGAAGCCGCCATTGATTTTCTTGCACTGAGGTTGGTTGAGCGTTTCTGAAAGCTAGGGTTTCTGCTGGTAGTGAGAGAGAGAGGAATAATATTTTTGAACTTTTGAGGTGAGTTTTCAAAAAGATCTTTTTCAACTGTACTTGTAACTTCCCTCATCTAGATCTGCATAGTGGGGCATGTGTCAAGTCCTATTTGGCTCCAGGATTTTAACTGATGTGGAAAATACTGATATGTCCTTAGCTCCTCCTGAGCCAGTGTATCCTTTGGGAGGACTACGATAGTCAAGGTAGCACTATGATCGTTAAGGTTGCACTACGATCATTGAGGTTGCACTACGATCATTAAGGTTGCACTGCGATCGTTGAGTTCACTGCTGAATTTGCTCTATGAACGTTGTCTGCCCTGGTCCTTGTGATGAACTTTGACTTAGCATTCCTTCCGGGTTAAGGTAGCTCAGGAAGGGACAACCTCTTAGGATGAACTAAGGATCTGGTTTGTCCCTGAGGCACTCGTTAGAGGGATTGCTTAGATTTTTTAGGAATGTTGTCATCATAGGATGCTTCTTTGTCATGTCGAGGCAGCTCTACGATCGTGGTCCTTCTTTATTCATCTCTACGATTTTGAACATAGCCTTTTATATCTGTATGGTTAGCATAAACTAGAGCACAGAGTTTATGGTTGTAGATTTAGCATGCCTAACTCACTTATCAATTTATTAAATCTGGATTCATCTAGAGGCTTTGTAAAGACATCAACAAGTTAATTTTCAGTAAGGATGTATTGTAAAGATATAGTTCCATTTTGAACAAGATCCCTAATAAAATTATATCTTATTTCTATATGCTTAGTCCTAGAATGCATGACAGGATTGTGTGTTATTGCTATGACACTTGTGTTATCACAATGAACATGTATAAATTTGAAATCAAACCCATAGTCTGCTAGCTGATTCTTCATCCATAAGATTTGAGCACAACAGCTGCCAGCAGCAATTTATTCAGCTTCTGCTGTTGAGGTAGATACTAAATTTTTCTTCTTACTAAACCAGGACACAAGTCTGTTTCCTAGTAAATGACAAGTGCCACTAGTACTTTTTCTATCAATTTTGCATCCTACAAAATCAGCATCTGTATATCCTGTTTAGATTAAAGGAGGATCCCTTGGGATACCAAAGTCCCAAGTGAGGTGTTCCTTTGAGATATCAAAGGAGAACTTCTTACTCTTGCCTAACTGCTATAACTGCTTTACTCCTATTAACTCGTTATATCTTAAAGGGAAAACAAACAAATCTCAATTTCGCTGTGATTAAATCATTATCAAAACTAACAAGTATTTTGCAAAAGAATTTTAAAATATCTATTCAACCCCCCTTCTAGATAACTAGTGTGCCACTGGGAACTAACAATTGGTATCAAAGCAGGTTCTTTCAAGCAACCTATAAAGCTTAAGTAGATCCAATGGCATATCTGATAAGCGAATCAAAGACTGGAGGAGGCAACAAGCCACCTATGTGCAACAAAGATAAATTCGCCACCTGAAAAGTTCGTATGCAAGCCTACATGTATTCAATAGATGAAGATCTATTTGAAACTGTACAAAATGGGCCCTACATTCCAACAAAGCTTGCACCAACTTCAGACGATCCAAACAGAATTCAAATCAAGGTCAAAGCAGAATGGACTTACAACGAAAAGAAAACTGTCCAACTCGACAAAAAGGCCAATAACATTTTGTTCCAATCTTTAGAGGATGACCTATTTGAAAATGTGGTTAACAACAAAACAACAAAGGAAGTATGGGAAGCATTGCTTATCATGCATGAAGGAACAGAAGAAGTCAGAGAAAATAAGCAATCTCTTCTGACTCAGCAATATAAAATGTTTGCCCACGTTCCAAGAGAAAATGTCACTTCCACCTACTAAAGATGCAATGTTCTGCTCAACTCTCTTCGAACCTTTGGAAAGATCTATCCAAACAAAGATCTAATCATAAATTTCATGAGAGCCTTACCTAGCAAGAGGGATGCCAAAACCACTGCCATCAGAGAATCAAAGAATCTCTATGAAATGACTGTTCAACAGTTATATGGCAACCTTCTCACATATGAACTGGAGCTGACTCAACGAGCAGAAACTCTATCTGAAAGAAGAAAGAAGGACAAAGGGGTTTCTCTCAAAGCAACATATAACATCTCTAAAGCTAACACTAAAAATGACTCTAACTATGATGAAGATGATGATGAGGACTTTACAATGCTGGTAAGAACACTCAAAAGGTTCATGCGTCAAGGCAGAATTAGCAAACCTAAGAAAGTCAACAACTACAACAGCCAGGAACATATAAATGACTTATGTTACAACTGCAAGAAGCCTGACCATTTCATTGCAAACTACAACAATCCTCTTAGAGAAGAACTAAAGAGGAAATCAAATTCAAAGAAAGAATTCAAAGGCAACAAGAGGCCTTAGAAGAAAGATAAAGGTCTTGTGGCTGGAGGATCATGAAGTGACTCAGACAACAACTCAACTCCCAAATCTGGAGATGATGAATATCCTCAAATGGAAAATCTTTGCCTGATGGCCAAAAACGCAAAGGATAAGAAGAGCTCGGACATTCATGAAGTAAGTATATATGAGGTATTTGACTTTAACTCTCCTGATGTAGATATTGATGATTTAAGAACCGCACTACATGGCATAACATTTGATCTGCATCAATACATGAAATGGTTCAGAGTTCTGTCTAAAGATTATTCTCTTCTTCAAAAAGAGAAAGAAAAAGTTTAGGAAGAATTGGAAATAGCTCTTCTAAGTACTAATTCTCTCTCCAAATTTGAAGCTGAGAATAAGCTGTTAAAACAAACAAATGAACTTAATGCACAAAGAGAATCAAGTCTAACATCTAAAATTGAGGATCTAGAAAGTACAATCTCTATATGGAATAAATCCTCTTCTTCCATGGACTCCCTGATCTCCAGTTAGAGAAGTGCATCTGACAGAACAAGTTTAGGTTTTGGGGAATCCACCTCAGAACCATATGTGGAAAAGATAAAGGAAACTAACTCTAGTAATGTTTCAAGTTTTAGTAGAAGCATTACATTTGTGAAATCCTCATAGAAGGAAGAACTATTCCAACCCTGTTCTTCTGATCTAATCCATGTTCCAAGGAATAAAGGATCCCATGATGGCTTGGGTTTTAGAAAATAGAAGAGTAACTTAGTCACTACTCTCCAACCTCGAAGGGTCATAAAGTTGAGTAAAATCAACTCCACGAACCAACTTGAAGGAATAGTAGAGTTATGCTTTACTCCTCACAAATCATGAATCAAAAGGACACATAGAAAAAGGAGAACCAATATAAAGGAAGGATTGCTAAGAACCCACATAAGTTCAAATGGTGGAAGAATCCACATACACACACAAGCATGCATCATATTAGATGCTTTGTATGTAATAAGATTAGTCGTAAGGCTGCAATATGCTACAATAATCCTATGCACGTGAGACCCAAAATTAAGCAAATCTTGGTTCCCAAGGGTACTAACAAAGTAGGACCCATGCAAGTATGGATACCCAAATGAGAGTTTAATCTTACCACAGGAACAGAGCTCCATGATTACAACCTAGTATCTGGAAAGTGGATGCTCAAGGCACATGACCAGAAACAAAGCCCTCCTGTCTAACTTTATAGAGAAGGAAGGTCCGTTAATCATCTTCGGAGACAATGGCTCTGGCAAGACAAGAGGATATGGCTCAGTTGGGAATGGTACAGTATCCTTCAGTAAAGTAGCCTATGTGGAAGGATTACAACATAATTTTCTTAGCATAAGCCAACTCTGCGACAAGGGTCATCAAGTCACCTTCCTCAATAATCAATGTCAAGTCAGAGATCTGAAGATATCCTCTATAAAGCTGACCGAACAAGAGAAGGAAATGTCTACACAGTTAATCTTGGTCAACTGTGCTCGGACGAGAAAATATGCTTTCTAGCTAAAGCATCTGAAGAAATGAGCTGGTTATGACATAGAAGACTGTCTCATCTCAACTTTAAGAGCATGTCAAAACTGGCCTCCAAGGATCTAGTAGCAGGCTTACCTAAGTTCAACTTCGTCAAAGAAAGGCCATTCAATGCCTGTCAGCTTGGAAAACAGACTAGAAGCTCATTCAAGAGCAAAACTGTCATCTCAATTGACAAGCCTCTGCAGTTGCTTCACATGGATTTATTTGGATCAATTCAAACAACAAGCCTTGGAGGGAAGAGATACTCATTGGTTGTAGTGGATGACTACACCAGATTCACATGGGTGTTCTTTCTAAACTCAGAAGATGAAATAAGCTCCCAACTAATCAAGATGTTTAGACTGGTTATGAATGAGAAAGGGAAGAAGATCAAGGCTATAAGGAGTGATCATGGCAGAGAATTTGACTTCTCTGAGATGGACCAGTTCTGCACAGAAAATGGCATCAGTCATAACTTCTTAGCTCCACGAACTCCTCAACAAAACGGAGTAGCTGAGAGAAAGAACATAACGTTGATAGAGGCCGGAAGAATTCTACTAGCAGCAGCCTATTTGCCTGAATACTTCTGGACAGAAGCTGTCAACACTGCATGCTACACTCAGAACAGATCACTTATACACTTTACGATAAAGAAGACTCCCTACAAACTGTGGAAAGGAAGAAAGCCAAGTGTCAGCTACTTTTATGTATTCGGTTGTGCATGCTACATTCTCAACAATGGAAAACAGTATCTGACAAAGCTCCAACCCAAGTCAGATGAAGGAATCTTTCTCGGATATACCACAGACAGTAAGGCTTGTAGAGTGTTCAACAAGAAGATACTGAGTGTTGAAGTCTCGATTCACATCATCTTCGATGAAACATACGTGGACAAAACAGTGTCTCAAGACACTACGAATGACAATTCAGACACTACGAACGAGGTCATCGAGCTCAACACCACGATCATAGTCCCAAAAAATAAAATCGTCGAGCAAGGAGAGGAGATCGTAGAGAGAACTACGCAAGAGAACGAACCTCCACATCAAGAAGCAGAAATTGATCTTGAAGAACTCAGACAACAAGGCATCAAGTCAGATGTTCCAACAGGAAACAGATGGGCAGAAGATCACACTCAAGACTTAATCATTAGAGATCCAAATGCAAGAGTCAAGACAAGAGCTACCACCCAAAATCAGTGTTTCTATCTAAGTTTTTTTGTCACAAATGGAACCCAAGAAGATAGAAGATGCTATGGAAGACTCCAATTGGATAGAAGCCATTCAAGAAGAACTAAATCAATTTGAAAGAAGCAAAGTATAAAGATTAGTTCCAAGACCATGAAGCCATCCAATCATTGGCACCAAGTGGGTCTTCAGAAACAAGATGGATAATGATAGAGTAATAACAAGGAATAAGGCAACAACTAATGGCCAAAGGCTACTCTCAAGAAGAAGGCATTGACTACGACGAGACCTTCACACCTATTGCCATATTAGAAGCCATTAGGATATTCCTTGCCTTTGCTGTTCATATGAAATTTAATGTCTTTCAAATAGATGTTAAAAGTGCATTCCTAAATGGTGAACTTCAAGAAGAAGTATATATGGAGCAACCTCCAGGTTTCATTAATCCAACTCTCTCTAACTATGTCTATAGATTAGACAAAGTCGTATATATTCTTAAACAAGCACCTAGAGCATGGTATGAAACACTAACTAACTTTCTTATTGAAAATGGTTTCACTAGTGGTAGAGTAGATACCACATTATTTCTTAGAAAGTACAAAGACAAAATCCTATTAGTTCAAATATATGCTGATGACATTATCTTTGGCTCTACTGATAAAAAATTGTGTAAGAGATTTACCAAGCTTATACAGAGCGAGTTCGAAATGAGCATGATGGGTGAGCTGAATTTTTTTCTTAGATTACAAGTAAAGCAGACAAATGAAGGTATCTTCATAAACCAAGTCAAGTACATTAAAGACTTATTTAAAAAGTATGGCATGGAATCAGCCTCTCCCATGAAAACACCAATTGCTCCCGCAACCAAGCTTGACAAAGATGAGAAAGGTAAAAGTATTGATATAACTCAATACAGAGGTATGATAGGCTATCTTCTATATCTAACTGCCAGTAGACCAGACATAATGTTTGCAACATGCATATGTGCTAGATTTCAAGCTAATCCTAAGGAATTACACTTAATTGCTGTAAAAAGGATTTTTAGGTATCTCAAGGGTACACCTCACTTGGGACTTTGGTATCCTAAGAAGTCCTCCTTTGAACTAATAGGATATATAGATGCTGATTTTGCAGGTTACATAATAGATATAAAAAGTACCAGTGGCACCTATCAGTTGCTAGGAAACAGACTTGTGTCCTAGTTTAGCAAGAAGCAAAACTCAATTTCTACATGAACAACAGAAGCTAAATACATTACTGCTGGCAGCTGTTGTGCTCAAATCTTATGGATGAAAAATTAGCTAGCAGATTATGGGTTTGATTTCAAATCAATACCTGTTCATTGTGATAACACAAGTGCCATAGCAATAACACACAATCCTATCATGCATTCTAGGACTAAGCATATAGAAATAAGATATCATTTTATTAGGGATCATGTTTAAAATGGAACCATATCTTTACAATACATCCCTACTAAAAATTAACTTGTTGATGTCTTTACAAAGCCACTAGATGAATTCAGATTTAATAAATTGATAAGTGAGTTAGGCATGCTAAATCTACAAGCATAAAATATATGCTCTAGCTTATGCTAACCATGCAGATATAAAGGCTGTGTTCAAAATCGTAGAAATGACTAAAAAAAGTCCACGATCGTAGAGCTGTCGTGACATGAAGGACCACGATCGTAGAGCTGCCTCGACATGACAAAGAAACATCCTGTGATGATAGCATCTTCAATGACCATAGTGCTACCTCGACGATCGTAGTCCTCTCAAAGGACACATTATCTCAGGTGGACCATAGTGCTACCTCGACGATCGTAGTCCTCTCAAAGGACACATTATCTCAGGTGGAGCAAAGGGAAAATTAGTATTTTTCGCACAAGTTAAACTCGTGGAGCCAAACAGAACTTGACACATGCCTCACTAAGCAGATCGAGAGGAGGGAAGTTACAAGTACAGTTTAAAAATATCTTTTTGAAATTAGAAGTTCAGAAATCTTATTTCTCTCTCTCCCTCTCTATCAACAGAAACCCTAGCCTTCAGAAACGCTCAACTAACCTCAGTGCAAAGAAATTAATGGCGGCTTCGAATATTATCACTGGTTACAGACTCTATTTTAATGAGTTTAAGATAGCTGATCCTCAATTCCATAAGATTCTATCTCTATTAAAGAGAGCTGGTTTTGAAGAAGGTTTGGGCACCATCACATGGATCTACCCAAAGCTGGTGAAAAAGTTCTACAAAAATAGAGCTTTTGAGAACAATGTTATCACCACGAGGGTCAAGGGCGAGCAGATTAAACATAAGGCTGAAGATATAAACCTAGTCCTATGTTTCAAATTAAATGGATTTCTGTCAATGGAGGTCATCGACTTTCATGAAGGTCTGAGGAAGATGCATCACAAAATGTTTCAGACCGTCAAGGGGTACAAGAAGAAGGAGTTTCCCCAAAGGTATGAGTTTCTGGCTGACATTGTTGGGAAATACATATGGTGTAAGAGCTCTGGCCATGACTCTATCAATGAAGTTCAACTGAAGTTCATGACAGCAATCTGCTTTGGGATTCAACTCAACTATGGGGCCCTACTCATCGACTGGATTGGAAAATGGATACTTAGTTCAAAGAAATCAAAGAGTTCTAGAAAGATGCTCTACGAGAAATTTATAAGCATCATCCTGCAATCAGCACTAGGTGACAAAATTGGAGATAATGAAGGAGAATTTTTTAATCCCAACAGAAGGATGACCTAGTAGCTGTTTGAAAATTGGAAAAGAAATCCTGCAAAAAATGTCAGGATGATGTCTGAATCCAGTGGAAGAACTGGTGAAGCGAAAGAGTCTGGAAAACCAGGAAATGTAGACACTCAAAAGTTTCTACACACCTGTCACTGACATTGCAGGAGGGTAGATTTATCTTTCAGAGATAACACTGGAAGACAGCTCATATTCAGTTCGGATACTACCGAAAGTTTAGTCTCAACCTCGGAATACATACCGGGAGTATCAGTTCTAACCTCAGAGATAACCCCGAGGCATGCAGTTTAAATATCGAAAATTCCACCAGAGAAGGCCGATTCATCCCGGAGATAACCCCAAGATATTCAGTCTCAGTCCCGACACCGGGAATAACAGCGCTAACCTTGGAGATAAACCCAAGGAGTGTAATTGTAGTTTCGGAGATAACTCCAAAAATGCTTGTTTCAAATGCATGCGATAAGCTTTAACCTTGGCACTCACACCGAAGCACTCAGTACAAGACCCAAAGATAACACTGGGAAGACATGCACACCTCAGAGATAACCCTGAGAACCTTCAATACTTCTAGTAGTCCAATCTAAGTGATAACACTGAGCAACGTCTGCTTTATCAGCCCAAACCAGAGATAACCCTAGTGAGGGATAAGATCGTCATTTTTCCACATCACGCCATCTCAACATTTCAGACATACATTTCTACACTGCAATGTCCCACAAGAACCAAGAAAGTCCAATCTCGAGTGACTATTGCGTAGGGTAACTGATAGAATTTGAAGCTTGAAGCGAACATCACGTTGCATGCCTACACGTACTTCAAGACGGCGGGACCCATGGAGCCCGGGGCACCCCGGGAAGCCACAGGCACATCTGCGGCTAGCTGCAGGTACACTTACGGCTCCCCCCTCTATAAATAGAGGACTTGGGGTGGCCATTTTGTAAGAAAAAAAGGCGAGGAAGCCTTGTCCAATTTGCTTTGTACACACCCTAAACTGAGTGCTTTCTCATTTTAAACACTTGTAAGCTCATATATAGATACTTTTCTATCGACGGGAGCCGAGTGTTCATCCATTTGAAGTTATTGATGTCTTCTTTGGCAGCCCACTGTCTGCCTTCCTACACACTTTAAAGCCTTTCTCTTCATCTTTGCACACATCATTCTTCACGTTGAGAGTCGTGTTGTGTGTGTTTGCCCGGACTTCGGTCTGTGACTTTTATTTCTTTTATATATTATATATATTTATATATATGGACTAACATTATCGAGTTATGCCTCGATTGAGCCTGGACTCACGTCCGGAGTGTTTATTTGCTTTTATATATATATATATATATATATATATATATATATATATATATATATATATATATATATATATATATATATATATATAAACTGTGGTCGAACTTTATTCAATGAGCCTGAATTTATATCTGGAGCATTTACTTGCCTTGCTTTTATATATATGCATATTTAAACTGTGGTCGAACTTTGTTCGATGAACCTGGATTTACATCCGGAGCGTTTACTTGCTTATATATATATACTTATATATATTAACTGTTGTCGAATTCTGTTTGATGAGCTTGGATTATACATCCGGTGCGTTTACCGCTTATATATATATATATATATATATATATATATATATATATATATATATATATATATATATATATACATTTCATCCCGCCTGGAGTTTACTTCATGGCGGTTGACCGTTTTTACTTCTTTCTTTACATTTCGTCCCACATAGAGTTTACTTCGTGGAGGTTGACCGTTTTTACTGCTTTCTTTACATTTCGTCCCGCCTGGAGTTTACTTCATGGCGGTTGACCGTTTTTACAGCTTTCTTTACAGTTCTAATCCCCCATGGAGGTGCTTCGTGGTGGTTGATCATGTCAATATATATATATATATATATATATATATATATATATATATATATATATATATTTACCGCTTTTATATCTTTATATTTCCGATCCCCCTGGAGGTGCTTCGTGGTGGATATATATATATATATATATATATATATATATATATATATATATATATATATATATATATATATATATATATATATATATAACTGCTTACTACTTTCATACAAATTACGGCATCATGTGAGCCTAAGAATCATGTGATCACAGATTCAGTCTACTGAATCTAGATTCGGTTCCCGTGATGGACATTTTCAGCTGTAAGCAGCTTGTAAATTTATTCACAGTGCTTGGATTTTCTCAGATGGTTTTCATACCCATAAGGAGTTCGGCACTGCTATGTATATTATTTTCTCAAAGATGCTTCGTATCTTGAAAATAAAAGCAATCAAGCCGAACATTTAATAAAATAGAAGTATCAAATGCCTCAATTACTATTGAGCACAAGGGTTTGAAAAACCTTTTTTTTTTATAAAACATCACTGCTATATCTTGTTTAAAACTGAATTTTTAAACAAATTCAAACCCTTTGTATATAGGTACAAACGAGGCATATCACTACTTCCAAATAATAGCACATTGACCCACACACACACACACACACATACACACACACACACACACATTCATATAACAATTTCTTAAAAAGTGACGGTCACCGTGGCAACACGGATGTCGGGGGGTGCCTAACACCTTCCTTCCGCATAAGCAAGTCCCCGGACCCTAATGAATCTCGGTTTCACAGACCCGTTTAGCAGTGTCGCATCACTAGGTCAATGTGCAAACCTTTTCTCGGTTGTGTTGGTACAACTAGTTAAAAAACCAATTTACGACTCTTACAGTCAAATCGTCGACATATAAATGTCATACATTTTTTGCTTATTTTTTCAAACAAATCTCACCTAACATGAGAACACCAAAAGACAAGAACAGAAAAGGGACAAATAAAAATCCCGACGTCGACAGGTGGCGACTCAGCTGGGGATACCAGTAAGAGGACTTAAGCCGCTATTACAAGCTTTTCAAAACTATTATATGCTTGTGTGTGGATGTTGCATTTACATTTGATGAATGTGTATGAATGCATTTTTACTGCACTACAATATATCTGTCTGTGATATTAGTGCTTCGCACATGTCATCATTTTCATAAACGGTGAGATACGTTGTATGTGAATGTATGCTGTGTGGTTTCTCCACCAGGAGGTTATCCTGTCGGTGTTTGCTTATTGGACTCGTAGGGAGACTAATTCCAACGAGGCTCAGGAAAGGCACCACCCAAATTAGCTCCAGTTAAAAGACAGGATTAACTTCTCGTTAGGTAAATTGTGATGATTTGGTAACCTTCATACCCAAAAGTCGCGAGAGTAACCTAAGATAGGTCAGCTTCTGATAAACCAAACATGGAGGAAAGTCTCTTCATGCTTTCTTATTTCAAATTACTCGTAAAGTCAATTACTTGTAATTTCATTCCATATCCATCTCCGTGTAATGAGAAATATGAAGAAAAATGTGCATACTTAAATTAAGATGCTATCCTATATTACAAGCAGCTAACATCCATTTTGCAGGATAATAATCCTAAAGCGGATACATCACATAGCATGTAAACATTTATACAAATCCCTAAGACTAAACTATGCAAGTTTTTCACAGGAAAGTAATCAGACCTATTACCCGGTCAAAGTCCAAAAAGGCCACGAGCCTACAGCCAATCATGTCTTCATCTGACCAGTGTAATCCACTTTCTCACGAAGAATTTGATGGATTAAGTAAACAAATTACAGATTTGGCAGTTCTGCTTAAAGAACTACATCAGTCTACTCAAGGTACAAAGATACCTGTATATGCTGAATCCTCTACATAGGGAGGACCTAAAGGTTCAGAGAAAACAAATTCAGAACTACATTTGCTTACCATAGACAAAAATCCTAAAAACACCTATCTCAAAGGAGATCTAAACACCAGTGACATCAGGAAAAAGGTCCTTCAAATGGAAGAAACCATTCGTTCTATTAAAGGAATTGGAGTACACAGGAGTGTCTCATATACTGACCTTTGTATATTCCCTGGTGATCATTATCCAGAGAAGTTCAAAACTCCTGACTTCAAAAAATATGATGGGTTAGGAGATCCTTACACATATTTGAAGGTGTTTATTAGAGAACTTAGATCTTATGCAGAGGACAAGAAGTTTAGAATGCAGCTGTTCCAAAAGAGTCTGACTGGAGAAGTCCGTTCATGGTATACCAGATTAGACAATTTAAAGATTTATAGTTGGGAAGAACTAGCTCATGCCTTCCTCACACAATACAGCTTCCAGTCTCAGATGGCTCCTTACCGGTACTAGATTACAAAAGTCAAGAAACAGTCTAATGAGTCTTTCAGAGAGTATGCTCAAAGGTGGAGGCGCCTTGCTACTCAAGTTATTCCTTCTATGACAGAGTCAGAAATGGTCATGACCTTCACAGACATACAAAAAGCTCCTTTTGATGAGAGAGTTTTAGCTGGCATTGGTAAACCATTTTTTGAAATGATCAAACATGGAGAGATGGCTGAAATGGGGTTGAAGTCAGGAAAGATTCAAGACTTAGCCGCTCTTAAAGCTGTTGCTGAACACATCCAGTCTGGAACTTATGGAAACAGCCCCCAAAGGGTTCATAAAAAGAAAGAGGAGGATGTTTCCTTGATACTACAAGGTCAAAAGGGCAATCAGAATATGCTTATTTAAAGGAGAAATTACACTCCTTTTCAAGCACAGTCTTCAAACCCTCCATTGCCTAAAGGTGCAGAAGTCAAACGCCCTCTAGTGTTCACACTCCTAGGGGATTCACTCGAGAACATTCTCAATCTTCTGACCACTCATAAGAAAATTACGCATCTTCTTCCACTAGCCAACCCTAATGGGAAGGGTTTTAATGCTGCTCAAAAATGTGCTTATCATGCCAGGGCACCTGGACATGATAGTCAAGATTGTTGGGCCTTGAAACATAAGATCCAAGATTTGATAGACAACGGTGAGATTGTGGTCACTATACCATATCAATCTCATGTACAAGACAACCCTCTTCCTCAACACAAAGAGGAAGCGGTCAACATGATTTGTTGGAGCAGTGGACAAAGTTCCAATTTTAACTATGAATCATCCTAGACCATCAAAGACGGTGTTGAAAAATGAGATTATGCAAAGTTCTAGTTTATGATGGAACGAAAGATGAAAGCTTTATGTAAGAAGATTGAGCAATTGGCAGAACTGGTGACCTATCAGCATCAAGTCACACGCCAATTAGTCAGCCAGGAGCATGTTAGTCTCCTTCCCTTGGTCATGAATACTCCCTCATCACCTTCAAAAAATGAAATATTGGAGGACAAAGTGACGAAGAGAACAACTGCCAAAGCCCGTCGGGAATTTACTAATAGAAGGGAATTTACATACGTGGGCCAACCTATGGAGGAGATATTTTAGATGCTGATCAATGAAGGAAGGATCACTTCCCTTCTACCTCCAATTAATCCCCGTTCAGGACGTTTTAATTTTGATGGAGTATGTCAGTATCACTCCCATTCTCGCGGTCACAGCACAGAAGAATGTTGGGCACTCCACCACCTTATTCAGAATCTAATTGATAGCGGTGTCCTACAACTGGCAAATAATGATACTGTGCTATTTGAGAATGAAAATACTTATCCTACTAAATGGAAGGGATTGGTAGCAGTTATATCCGCTGAGGCTGATGAGACTGTTAGACCATTCACAATACAAGCAATTCAACTCAAAGAGTTGACAATCCTTTGAAAGTGGCTGCGCCAGAGCAAATTGCCTTACTATTCAGACCGCAATATCCTGTTATCAGCTTATAAAAAGTCCCCTAGAATTATGGAGAAGCTAAAGGATCCACCTCATATACCATTGCTGCAGTGTCAAAGGAGAATCCATTTTATTTTCCCCAACGGGTGATGAAGTCCACCATCATATCAAAAGGGAAAATTCCCATGGAGAAGATTGAAAAGTTCCTCCGTACTATGGGTCATAATGAAGCCAAGGTAGTTTTAAGCTTAAGAGAAGCTCCACATCAAATTTCAATACTATACTTGGTTTTAACTTCCGAGGATCACATGAATATCTTATTGAAGGTTTTGGAAGAAGCCTACTTACCGAAATCAGTGGATGTGGAAAAATTTTAACATTTAGTTGATCACATTTTTAACAATAATGTGATATCTTTCATTGATGATGACATACCGCCCAAAGGGACCGGTCATTTCAAGCCGTTACATATTGTAGTTTTGTCCTCCGGATACTTACTAGCTGGAGTATTGGTAGATGGAGGTTCATCTCTGAATATTTGTCCTTACGCTATGTTGGTGAAGATGAACGTCAATCTCAAATGGATCCGGAGCAGCCATACGGTTATTTTAGCTTTTGACAGAGCCCGCCGAAATTCAATCGGAGAGATTGAGCTGCCAATTGAGATTGGTCCCCATACATTTTGTGTATCTTTTCACATTCTCAAAATAGATACGGGATACAACCTACTTTTGGGGAGACCGTGGATTCACATAGCCGAGGCTGTCCCTTCCACTCTTCATCAGTAACTTAAATACATTATCAATAATAACTTAGTCACAGTCAACGTTGAACCGGAATGTCCTCAATATGGTGACATGCTACTCATCAGTTTTAATTAAGAAGTTGAGCCAGTCAGTTTTCATGCCTTGGAAGTGAACAACACTCAATACCATTCCATTGGGACGCCATTTCTCGTACCCAAGATTTCTGCCAAAGTGATGGCAGTTACTCAAGAAATGATGTCATTAGGTCATCAGCCGGGACAAGGGCTGGGTAGAAGTCATCAGGGTATTAAGCACCCGATTCGAGTGATTAGTCAAACTGGTACAGCTGGACTGGGCTATTTTGCCAGTTCTAATCACAAGAATCCGTATAAGCATAAGCAGATTCCTCCAGCTTCAGTTACAAGATGATTATCTCCCCTTGTAAATCCTGAGTCTGTACAACCTCCGGTAAAGGTGCCAGCCAACGTAATGGCTATGTTATTTCCCAAGTTGATACCGATAAAGGAGAAAGAAGTCTTTGTTCTAGATCCCAAGGTGGAAGAAGAGGAACGAAGAATTAATTAAGACATCGTCAAAATGATGTCAGGCATACGCATCATTGTCCATGATGAACATACAAATAGATACACCCCAGACGATGATTGCCCAGATGTAATGGTCATCATTCGGGAGAAGGAAGACGATGACAGCCCCTCCATCACTGCAGTCCACCCGGACTTCATCCTTGCCAATTAGAGCAGCACTCCTTTCATTGGTCGACAAGGGTAAAACGGGCAGGAACTCCTTTTACCCTGTAGATATCATAACTGCTTACTTTTTTGTATAATATTAGCAGTCGTTTTGTCAGTACATGCTAACACTTTGTATGATTAAACAGTTTCATATATATTAAGTGAAGGCATAAGTTGTTTCAGGACTTTGAACTTAGATGTGCCTATACTTGCTGATAAGATGCCTCCTCTCCACAAGGATTGTAACTTTGATGAAAAGTTAGACTCAGACTTGATGGAAATACAAGAGGACATTGAGGTGCCTCAAGAGATTAAATAATGGGTCGAAGACAAATGTAAGAACCCAACTTTTATGAATAAAGATGAATTTTCTATAAATATCATTTTTGAATATTATGGAGTGAATTTGATATAATGTTATAGTTATGGGTAATATTTATAAATTTTGCAAAGTACGCAAGTTGTTATATAATATTCAATTGGTCGGAGAATATTCGTTTTAATAGGGAATATTCGTACGACGGCACAATCATTAGTGGACCCCACAACGGAATTATTATCGGATTGAGAAAATGACAAAAATATCTTTTTATAAAATAACAGAGAAAGTTTTACCATTAACTGTTGGAATACCTGGTAGTTAAAATATAGTAATACGCGTTGTTGCACAGTAGCACACGGTATTGCACAGTATTTTTAAATTATTGGTTCTTACGTAAGAAGGCACTACTCAATAATTGTTACTGTTCAATATTTTATTAGTTCAATAATTACTACGTTGATATTTTATATTATTGTTGTTTCAATAATTATCACTGCACAATATTTCCCATTATCAGATCAATAATTCATATTATTTGAATAATATTTTAGATAGCATTATTAGTAATGTCTAGAAAGTTCTGTCAATGAGAGGTTTGGTCACCTAATTACACGCCAGTAAGGAGAAATCCTTATCGGAAAGACCCCTCTTTCCTGGGAACGGTCTGGTTGTCATTATTGTGATTCTGTAATATTATTTGTGAATAATTAATTATTGATTTATATGATAAGGAAATATTTATTTTATGTGGACATAAATGATGGATAGGAAAATATTTATTTTATGTGGTTATAAATGAAAGAATTAATGTTGAGGTGTTTTATCAGCATTTTGTCGGATTGGAGATATTAAAAAATCAAATCAGTGTTCTTAAAGCTCTATTGCGTGAGTTATAATTTTAATCCGACCGCTGAATCGTTGTGATTTTTGGATATGTTATACATATATAAGTTGAGTATATGTGTGAGGACCCCAAACTCGGGTACTTGAAACCCGAACTCGGTTCTTCACGATACCATTTCTATGAGCGGAATAATACTAATAATAATAACAATAATATAAAAGTCAAACTTAATTTACATAATTATCAGAGTATAGCTCCCAAGTACGTAACATTTAAACATTCATTACAACCCATGATAGATAATATATATCATACTTGTCTTAATATTAATATCAACTATTACACAAGATAACATTTGCATTCAATCAACAACATTTCCCTTTTTCCTTGGTCTTAGCAGAGCTCTTTGGTCGTTCACACTTAGCTGAAAACATTTAAATTAAGCAAGGTTGAGCATTTGAATGCCCATCAAGTAATAGCAATTATATAAGCTGAAAGGATTTAAATGTTTTCTTTGTACTATTCTTCTACAACAAGTCAATAGTTGTGAAGTATTCTGAACAGATAATAATAACATAACAACTCTCTTTCAAATTTTTGAAACTACATAATGACTGTAACTGGGGTTATGGTGACATGCCATGAACATTATTTTTATTTTTGAAAAAGTTAAACAGAAATTCATCTATAAACCGACATAACTTACGGGCATGGGGGGTGATCAGCCCATTATGCCCTACATTGATTTCCCGTGTAGGGATGTTCATACTTGTCTGGGTTCTAAATCAAAGGTTTTATCTTGTTCAACAATATTCTATAATGCAACATATATATATATATATATATATATATATATATATATATATATATATATATATATATATATATACGGGTAATTGACAAAGGTATATCAACATGTGATTAAATACAATGATTATCCAAGTGGGGACACTTGTTTAACCATTTACAGAAATTAACGAACATAATATATATATCTGAATTAACATATACTAACATGTTGATAAGCAATGAGCGTATATAATATAAAGTTAATAATCTGTACAGTAATAATGTAGTTTAGAAACATTCTTACTCGTGTCCATTGCATAAAGAAAATGCAAAGGTTAGATACTTGCCTGAAGCGCTGCTTATAGTTTGCAATTTAGATTTATCGCTTATCTCACGACCTATCATTAATAAGATCGTCCGTTCTATTAGAACAACATACTATAACACATAACACTGCTTATTGCAGTCAGCACATACCCTAATCACATTGGCACATAGATTTAACAACCATTGAATCACAAATAATCACTTATCTAATCACTTTATCTAAGTCCAGATCAATTTCTGAAATATGTCAGTGTACCGACAACTTTATCAGGTAATTATCGAGTCTAAGACTATGTACTGTAACTTAATATCAGTCATATTATTTTTAAATGACTTATAATAATTTTAAAACATTTATTATGATTTATCATAAATTTTCAAACATTGGAATCATATTTAAATGATTTAAATACTAATCAATTCTATTATCATTAATATTAAACTATTAATGAAACCATTTCTAAAATATTAAAGTTATTTATAATAACTTAAAATATTTTTAAAGTATTAATATTATCCTTAAATGATTTTTAAAACATTTAAAATTATTTCTAAATAATTACCATTAATATTAAGGTATTAATGTTCTATTTATCAAAATATTACAAGTCATTATTCGTAACTTAAAATATTTTTAATTCATTTTTATCCCTTTAAATGATTTTTAACTTAATAAAATCATTTTTAAATTATTTATTTAATATAATTATTAAATAAATTTACTATTTTTAATAATAAGTTAATAATCATTAATATTAAACTATTAATGAAATTATGCTTTAAATATTAAAAGTTATGTTTTATAACTTAAAATATCTTTAAACATTTTATTTTCATTTAAAATGATTATTATAATATTAAAATTATTTTTAAATTAATTATTTAATATAATTATTAAATAACTTTAATATCATTAATAATAATTAATTAATGAAAATTATCTTTAAATATTAAAAGTTATGTTTTATAACTTAAAATATTTTTAAATACCTTATTATTATTTAAAATGATTTTTAATATAATAAAATCATTTTTAATTAATTTATTTAATTCATTTAGTAGATAAATTAATTACCATTAATATCAATTTATTAATGAAATTTATCACAAAATATTAAAAGTCATTAAAAATAACTTAAAATATTTTCTTATATCATAATATAATTTTTAATGATTTTTCCAATATTAAAATCATTTTTAAATAATTTATTTAATATTATAATTAAATAAATTAAATACTTTTAATATTCTAAAAATATTAAATATTTATGAAATATATTAAAAATAATTAAAAACTAATTTTTGAAATTTAAAATAATTTTTAATAATTTATTTTGTATTTTTAATAATTAAAAACTATTTTTTTTAATTATTAATTAATTTTCAGAAAAATAAATAATATCTGTCGCTAAAGACCACCTATAGCGACAGAACCGTCGCTATAGGTGTTCTTCATGTTCTTGGTCAAACCTAGAAACTCATAGGCAGTTACCGAGTAAGCACGTTTGACCTCCAATAATTCAGTGTGTAGTGTGATTCTGGACCAACTAAGCATTAGAGCGTGTAGTACTAGTGTAACACTTCAGGATACAACAACAATCATGACCATAACACCTATAACCAAGGAGATCTGAGCCTCCAAAAGTGTTGTCAGAGGCTGTTCTTCATTTCTGGGTTACCCAGAAATGAAGAACAGTTCGAGCATACACTTTTGGGCTTCCACAACTTGAAATTCGTGCAATATTTTAGTGATTTAAGAGTTCTAGATTGTAGCTAGCATGCAAGAGAGTAGATCCATTACATAAAATACAAATAACATCAATTTAATCAACCGTTATGATCTGGTCAAACCATGTCAGTCAGCATGTTCATATGTTTTCTGGGTTACCCAGAAAACATAGATCATGCTCGACTCGGCTAGTTTGACCAGCCACTGTGTTCAATCCACTTGATTATTTAGTGATATTAAAGCATGGATCCATAGTACACATACCCAACTACAACTTAGTTACAAAAACAGAATTAAAACAACAACACACTTACAGATCCAAGACCAACTAAAACTTGTCAGACACTGAAAGCCCATTTCTGGGTTCCCTAGAAATAGTCTGGTCATGGTCGGTCAACGACCTTTGACCAACAACATCAAGCAATCTAACACAGATCTAAGTCTGATTTCAAGCCCAGATCCAAGAGCACATATTAGACTACAACTACCAACTTTCAAAATACAAAACACATTAAAAATCATAGAGATATAAGGTTTGACATTCGTTGTCAGACATCAAAATTTTTTTTTTCCCAGATTCTTTAAATCTTCAAATCTGAGCCTCTAGATGTTATGGATCTAACATCTATCAACCCAGATCCCCATTATACACTAGATTTAACATGTTTAACACAAAAAATCTAACATCTAACAACAGATCGTTGGACAGAAATCATGGCTAGGGTTTATACCTTCTATGAACGATTCTTGATTTCTGACTTCTGATTTGTTATAGCTGATCGTGGGGCTTTGATTTAGGACTGATATATTTGTATATTTTGGAGGTTAGAGAGAGAGAGAGAGCTTAGTTTGAGAGTTGGGCAAAATGTAAGTAACAAATGAATTATTTCTCTCTCCAATCTATATATAAGCAAGCTAGATGCATGGAATGGCTGATGTATGATGCTTGTTGCTATTATTTTGAGCACATGGGGTGGTTGAAGTGGTTCACCCACTCAACCTATTGTCAAAACCTACACATATTAGCCTCTTTAATGCACAAAAGGGCAAAATGGTCTTTAGGCTTGCAATTTTAATGGCATAATTGTAATCTTGCCCAAACCCTTAGGGTTTGACCCTTAGGGTTTAACCCTAAGATTTAGCACAAAGTATTTTTAGGATTTAGCAACAAGGGTTTGTACAAAAACTAAAATCATTTTAGTTTCTAAAATTTGAAAATAAAGATTTGTTAATTAGATTATGTGAGTAATTATATTATATATGAAAATTAGGGATTAGCATCACTAATCATAATTAACCATGCCAAAATGGTAATTAGGGTTTAGGGTTTTAATAATTAAGATTTCCAAAATACAATTAGGGTTTTATAAATATCAAATTATGGTTTCTAGAAATTTATATTTCCATTTGTCAATTAGGGTTTACCTAATTAATCACAACATCATATAATACACATATAAAACAGTCTTGCACTCTAATTTGGATCTCAAATTAGGGTTTAACATTATTACTAGGGTTTTAAAATTAAACACCATAATTGACCTACCATTATCAATACGGAAATACAGTACATATTCATAGCACTGAAAAATTAAAATATAATTAATATTATATTATTATTCTCATACCTTGACAATAATCCAAAATTAGGGTTTGTATTCCATATCTGATTTATTCTTCCTATTTAACCTTAATAATTAAGGTAAAATAATTAACTTAATAGCCTGTACTAAAATTCATATAATAAAATAATTATTATATTTATTCTAAAAATCAGTACATATATTATTTAAATAATATATGATTATATTTTCATGGAAAATAGTTAATAAAGCATTTCTACTATAAATTAATTATTATAGGAATATACTTTATAAAAATCAATAATTCTAAAATAAAATTATTTGTAAATATTTATGTAATAAATATATTTTTATTTACCACATAAATACACATACACATTATCTTGTACAAATCCTCATCCTTAAATAGATAAAAAAAATTATACGCAAAATTTCAGATTTATTTATGTAGAAAATATCGGGTTCTTACATTCACCCTCCCTTATAAAGATTCCGTCCCCGGAATCACCGTTTAAAAACCTATACATACAAGGGTACATAACATACACAATCATCGCAAGTAGATCTCGATCAACTTTGATCGAACTGATCTTTAACTGTTCACATAAAGCTTGTCTTTCTGATTAAACGAAAATTTAATTTCTAAAAGAACTCAAATTCCTCCTCAAAATTTCTTTATAAACTAATTTACTAAAAATAGGAAAATCATGTATAATAAAATAAAAGTTATACGAATAATACCTGGAGTTGCATTGCCAGCTCCTGCCGTGTCCTGGACTGTCATGTTGTAGACCCTTGCCGTAGATTTTGTCGGCTTGCTCGACGAAGCCGGTCCCGTGATTGCTAACGTCCCACTGCCAGTGCCCATGTTCACACTTCCTGTCTCCACCCTCCTCTTCGGACAATCTTTCACCCTGTGCTCTGTCGATCCGCATATAAAATATCCACTATTCATCCTAGGATTGGGGCAGTTGGGAGAGATATGGCCCTCCTGCCCGCACTTGTAGCAAATAAATTTTCCTTTCAAACACTCCCCCGAGTGATTCTTCCCACATGTCTTACATGACACTATCTGTTTCTTAACACCTTCCTGTTTCACTTGTACACTTGCAAAACTGCTCACCTTCCTCTTGCTATCTCTACTCCTGCTCCCAATATTAACTCCTACTTTTCCAACTCCTTCGGTCTTACCCTTATTCTTCCTCTCCTTATTGTAAACGCTCATGGCCTCACTTCCCTCCTCAGCTATGATCGCTTTCTCCATGAGTGATGCAAATGTAGGAATTTGCAACACCGCCACTTTGTTGTAGAGCCAGGGTTTCAATCCCAGCTCAAACCTTCTCGCTTTCCTAGCCTTCGTATCGACTTGATGCGGGGCAAACCTAGCTAACTCATTGAATTTGGCGGCGTATTCAGACACCGTCATATTCTCCTGCTTCAACTCTAAAAATTTCACCTCCATCCTAGCCTGCATACTAGGGAAAAATAATTTTTGAAAAATAAAGTTTTAAATCTATCCCATGTGACTAAACCTTCTCCTGCCCTTGCCTGATTCGCCTCCCACCACAAATTTGCCTCACCCTTCATCATGTAGGTGGCAAAAGCGGTTTTTTGCCCCTCAGCTATCCTAGCTAACACAATTGCTTTTTCAATTTCCTTAACCCAAGTTTGGGCTTCTACAGGGTTAGTGGTACCTTTGAATTCTGGCGGTCCCACAGCTTTGAAATCCTTAAAATTTGCCAAGCGGTTATCTGGCTGGTTTCCTGCGGCTGGAATTTTTTGTTGCATAGCCTGAGCTAACATGTTTGCGAATTGCTGCATTGGATCTGGTTGTGGTTGTCCCTCAACGTTGTTGACAGATTCTTCTACCCTTTGGTTTCTAGTTTGACGTCTTGGCGGCATTATCTGATTAAATAAAATCATAAATTTAACTTACATTCTAAACCTTATCATATAAGTTTAATACTTTAAACTTGTTTCATTTCTCAAACTTAGATTCATATTCATTCAACGAATATTTTACATAGCATAGCATATAATGCTTTAAACATCATTCATCCCTTTGTGACTACAAAAGTCGGGATTTACAGACTTGACCAACACAAAAGTTTTAGAATATTACATTACACAGACATACTAAGCAAACTTATTAAACACACCTACATCACAACAAAACCTATACTACTTTTTTATTATTCTTTTTCATTGGACAACTTTTTGCCTGATGACCTTCAGATAAAACATGCTCCTTTTTTGTAGTCAGGACTGTGACGCCCCCAAAATAGGTATACAACACCCATTCTGAGTCACCAAAATACATGGAACAGAAACAACTACATCTTTATTATTACAACACAAGAACTATGAGTTTAAATACAAATATTATCATCTAGACAATATACACACTCGAATAAGTCCTCATTACAATTATTGATAGATTATTTCACAAAAATGATGAGGACTACTAAAATAACTTCTAGAACCATCATTCCATGCCCCGACTAGTACTCGCTACATTCTCGCCTCCTGAGAAAAATGGAATAAAAAGGAAAAGGGTGAGCTCAACTAGCCCAGTAAATAATATTATGACTAATATAATACAGAACAAATTATCGTTAGTCTTCAACAGGGAAAATCTAATAGAATACAATAGACAACAAGTTTTAAATCTATATTCGCAGCGAAAAATAATAATTCATAGAAGAGTTACGTAGATAATGAAATCTACTATTATCTATGAATTTAAAAGTCCATCATCAATATTTTATCCCTGTAACATCAATCAATATTTATCTTTACACTCCAAGCCAAAGATATTTATCAGTTGGTCATGTTCATCTCAACACCTGTTCATCTTTGCACTACGGGCCAAAGATATTCATCAGAAATCATTCATCTTTGTACTACAGGCCAAAGATATTCAGTTATATCATCATTTAGGACTGAGGATGATGAAAAATATTTTAAAGGAAACGAATCCAGTGAAACAAAATAACAAATATTAAGGATTTGTATTTCGATTTATCCATGTCCAAAAATACCTTATAAATAATCATAGTGAAGTAAAATTCAAGAATGATCAAAACATGGATACAATCAAAACTAGTATCCAGAATAGATATTTTGGACGAAAAGAAGAAAATTTTATTTTTCGATGAATAGTAACTCGTGAATAGTAACTCATGAATAGTAACTCCGACATGAAAAGTTCCAAATTTGATAAAAATTTCTAACCAATATAATGATATTGAAGAAATAATATCATTTTCGAATAAAATAACATCCCTTACCTCGTAAAGATAGTACTTCTAGTTGAAAAACCGGATATAGACTATGACATGAACTTGCACCGTATAGCAACATTCAAAGTATTAAAATACTCACAAGAATACGCTCAATATATCGAGAGAGAAAGAGAGAGAAGTTTTCAGGTTCTGGTGTGATTTTTTATTCTAACCTAAGCACCCTATTTATAGGAAAATGCTTAGAACACCAAAGCAGAAAATTTAATAAATAATTAAATTTTCTTACGCCCACTTTCCTAGATCTGAATTCAGCAACTTTCATCACATGCAAGACCCACAATTAATGACAAAAACGTTTTTCATATTAAAAATAATTAAAATTTTCAAAAATCAATTATTTCGGAACTTCAAAACTTCAATAATTCATAATAAATAGCCCTATTGTCAGAAAAATTTGAAACTCGCGAGTTTCCATAGGAAATTCCATTATCTACAACTTTGCAGAAGAAAGTTTTTCAAAATTCCAAATAAAAATTTACCGAAATCCATAAACGGACGATTTTATAAGCTATAATCAAATTTCAGTCAAGAAATGGGTCCACACACATGTTTAACATGTTTTAAACAACTTTTGCAACAAAAATACTATTTCTCCTCATATAATCATATATCCCATATTCATTCTAAAAATATCATCATTATTATATTATAATAATATAATAAAATATTATTTTATTAGAAAAGATAAAATATCAATTGTCACTTTAAAAATTTTCACCATCTATATCCACATAAAATGAATATTTTTCTCATCATATAAATTAATAATTAATTATTCACAAATAATATTACAGAATCACAGTACTGGCAACCAGGCCGTTCACAAGAAAGAGGGGGCTTTCCAATAAGGATCTCTCCTTATTGGCGCGCAATTAGATGACCAAACCTCTCCTTAGACAGAACTTTCTAGACATTGCCAATAATGTTATCTAATAATATTATTCAGATAATATGAATTATTGCTCCAATAATAGAAAATACTGTGTAGTGACAATTATTAAAATAACAATAATATAAAATACCAACGCAACAATTATCGAATCAATAAAATAAAATACTGAACAGTAATTACTGTAACAATTATTAAGTAATGCCTTCTTACGTAAAAATCAATAATTGGTGCAATACCGTGTGCTACTGTGCAATAACGCGTATTACTGTGTTTTAACCACTGGGTATTCCAACAGTATTAACGGTAACGCCGTTATTTATAAACAACTTGTTTTTGTCATTTTCTTCATCCAATCGCTTTTCGTTATGGGGCCCACACAAGGTTGCGCCGTCGTACGAATATTCCCCGACAATAAGAATATTCCACGACCAAACGAATATTCCCCGACAACAATGAATAATTTATGACCACTTGCTTATTTGAAATATTTGCGCATTTTACCCATAACTAACCTCATTAATCAATTTAACCCTTACTATTTCAAAATAATAAATAGAGAAAATTAAAATTTATTAATAATTTGGGGTCTTACAACCTCCCCTCCTTATGAAATTTCATCCTCAAAATTGACGTACGTACCTGGTGTTTCGAAAAGATGAGGATTTCCGTTTCCAACTCCCAGGTCATTTCCTCAATAGCACGGTTTCTCCACAAAACTTTAACTTGTGGTATAACCTTCGTGCGTAGGACATGCTCCTTCCTATCCAAGATCTTGACAGGTACCTCTTCGTACGTTAAGTCTTCGGCTATCTCGTTCGGTTCTAACTCAATAACGTGGTTCGGGTCGTCCACATATTTACATAACATTGATACGTGAATAACGTTATGAACATGCGACATACTTAGCGTTAAGGCGAGTCTATAGGCCACAGTTCCTACTCGATCGAGGATTTCAAATAAATCGAAGGCTTGAGCTTTCTTCTCTTCATCGAATCTTACTTCTAGAATAACACATTCTTGAACCTTCTTCTTTATATTTATCAGCTCCAGGTCTGTAGCTTGAGCGGCTTTAACGTTATCGATTAAAGTCGATTTTACTCTTATATCATTACGTGGGTCCCTAGAGTCATTAACTCTATCTCTATCATTTATAAATTATACAAAATAGGTCATTATGTTCAACAATATCGCACTCATACTCGCATACGATCTTCTACTCAATGCGTCAGCTACCACGTTTACTTTTTTAGGATGGTATTAGATGGTGTGATCGAAATCTTTCAACAGCTCGAGCCAACGTCGGTGTCGCATGTTGAATTCTTGGAAGCTCTTCTCGCATTCCTCGGTCCATTCAAAGTTTGTATCTTTTTGAGTCAGCTGAGTTAATGGAGTAGCAATTCGAGAAAATCCTTCCACGAATCTCCGATAATAACCAGTTAAGCCCAGAAAGCTACGTATTTCGATTACTGAGTTAGGTTGCTCTCAACTGTGACTCATATCCCAATCTTGGATAGCACGTCACAATGGCACCTATCAGTTTACTACCATAAGAATATGGCATCCCCTACGGAGAGTTTGGCTTCAGTGCATTCCACAAAGGAAGTCATCAGATAGAGGCTCGGGTACAAACTTCTACAGTTAGGTTTTTAACTCTTGAAGTTCAATAGGAGCCATTCGATATGAGATTTTAGAAGTGAGTTTTGTACCAGATTCAAAGATGATACAAAATTCAATATCACGCGTAGGCCAAGAAATTCTTCAGGAAATACGTCAGGGATTTACTAACAATAGAAATATCATTCAAATCTGACGTATTTTTGTTCAAGTCCATAACATAGCTAAGAAAGGTTGACATCCGTTTTTCAATAAACGAATGACTTTACTACTTGATATGAAAGAGTTTGACTTCAATGGTTTGATTTCTTGAATTTGAATAACAGGTTGCTTAGGAATATGAAAACTAACAACCTTACAAAAGCAATCAATTTGGCATGATGAGTAGTTAACCAATCGATCCCTAAAATCACATCAAAAGCAAGTATCTTTAAAGAGATAAGGTCAACAGGTAATGTGATGGTGCCACCTTGGATCAAATAAGATTTATAAACAGTGGATGTGATGAAAGTTTCTCTTAACGGAGTTTCAACAGATAAGTCAAAGTCTAACTTTCTCCGGAGTCAAGTTTAAACGTTGAGTATAAGCAGGAGAGATAAATGAATGGGTGGAACCGGTATCTAATAAGGTATAGACTTCGGAAAAGTTTATAATTAACTAACCCGTGCTAACTTCGTTCGGGTTCCTCGCATTCTGACCAGTCACGAAAAATGCTCTTCCAGGAACCGTTGACTTTGACTTTTCTGGGATAACTTTTTGAGTCACCACCCCCGTTGAACTTGGTTTCGCTACAATGCAATCTCGAGCGATATGTCCTTCCTTTCCATAGTTATAACATACCTTAAACTGTTGTGGGCAGTTTGGGCTGATATGTCCTTCTTTTCCGCACTTATAGCATATGACCAGTGGTCGTTCTCCTCCCTTGGAACTAGTTGCTGCTGGTGCTGACGTCTTCATATTATCATTGTTGAATCTCCTCTTTTTAAAATCTCCTCCCGACTCGCTTCTTCTATTCTCATGGTCATGATTACCACCAGAGTGGTTGCCGTTCTTGTCCGTATTCTTCTTTCTCTGCTGGTTATCATTGTTCTGATGACTGCTGTCACCGATATGATCCTGGTTGTGGTCCCTCGATTGACCGTACTCGTTATCTCGCTCTAATAATTGAGCCCTATTGATAACATCTAAATAAAGAGAAAATTTATGAGAGATAAGATATTGCCGAATCTCGGGTTTTAAACCTCTCAAAAATATCCTCGTCATTCGTTCCTCATTCTCTACCAAATGAGGTGCAAACCTGGATAACTCTGCAAATTTCACCTCGTATTGGGACACCGTCATGTTATTCTGCTCCAGTCTAATAAACTCTACCTCCTTCATATGGTGAATACTTTCAGGAAAGTATTTTTCGTTGAAAAGTTTCTGAAACGTTTCCCAAGACATGCTGAGTGCGGCAGGCTAGGTCCGTTTCACAGACTCACACCAGTAGTCTGCCTCGCCACGGACCATAAAGGTGGCGAATGGAACCTTCTGTTCCTCCATGCATCCCAAGACATCGAATATTTTGATAATTTGCTTGACCCACGTTTCCGCCATGATCGGATCCGGCTTTCCCTTTAATTCTGGTGGTCCCAATTCTTTGAACTGCTTGGCTGTGACAAACCGTGAATTGCTATCATTTCCTCCTGTATTTTGATCACGAGTCTCCCTCGTCTGGTTTTGCATAAATTGCAAAAAGCTTTTAAACATCCCATCGTTCATCATCTGCTCATTGGTGTTGTTCATAAAAGGAACATTGTCAGCCTGTTGCACGTTCTCCTCGTTTGTGAGCACATGTGTCTCCACGGTCTCATTTACTCCACTATTAACATTCTCAGTCGACATTCTCAAATACTGCCATAAAACAAGGGTTAATTTAAGAAATTAACATATCACATAATACCCCTATATTATGACCGACCAACAAATAAGCTTAGGTATGACACACTAGAGAAGGATTTACTCGTCTCTCCCCTCCTAGTTCTATTCCCTGATCTCCGTGAGAGATCATATCCCTAAGCTTTGATACCAACTGTGACGCCCCCAAAATAGGTATACAACACCCATTCTGAGTCGCCAAAATATATGGTACAGAAACAACTACATCTTTATTATTACAACACAAGAACTGTGAGTTTAAATATAAATATTGTCATCTAGACAATATCCACACTCGAATAAGTCCTCATTACAATTATTGATACATTATTTCACAAAAATGGTGAGGACTACTAAAATAACTTCTAGAACCATCATTTCATACCCCGACTAGTACTCGCTACATTCTCGCCTCCTGAGAAAAATAGAACAAAAAGGAAGAGGGTGAGCTCAACTAGCCCAGTAAAGAATATTATGACTAATATAATACAGAACAAATTATCGTTAGTCTTCAACAGGGAAAATCTAATAGAATACAATAGACAACAAGTTTTAAATCAATATTCGCAGTGGAAAATAATAATTCATAGAAGAGTTATGTAGAGAATGAAATCTACTATTATCTATGAATTTAAAAGTCCATCATCAATATTTTATCCCTGTAACATCAATCAATATTTATCTTTGCACTGCAAGCCAAAGATATTCATCAGTTGGTCATGTTCATCTCAACAACTGTTCATCTTTGCACTATGGCCCAAAGATATTCATCAGAAATCATTCATCTTTGCACTACAGGCCAAAGATATTCAGCTATATCATCATTTAGGACTGAGGATGATGAAAAATATTTTAAAGGAAACGAATCCAGTGAAACAAAATAACAAATATTAAGGATTCGTATTTCGATTTATCCATGTCTAAAAACACCTTATAAATAATCATAGTGAAGTAAAATTTAAGAATGATCAAAACATGGATACAATCAAAACTAGTATCCAGAATAGATATTTTGGACGAAAAGAAGAAAATTTTATTTTTCGATGAATAGTAACTCGTGAATAGTAACTCATGAATAGTAACCCCGACATAAAAAGTTCTAAATTTGATAAAAATTTCCAACCAATATAATGATATTGAAGAAATAATATCATTTTCGAATAAAATAACATCTCTTACCTCGTAAAGATAGTACTTCTAGTTGAAAAACTGGATATAGGCTATGACTTGAACTTGCACCGTATAGCAACATTCAAAGTATTAAAATACTCACAAGAATACGCTCAATATATCGAGAGAGAAAGAGAGAAAAGTTTTTAGTTTCTGGTGTGATTTTCAATTCTAACCTAAGCACCCTATTTATAGAAAAATGCTTAGAACACCAAAGCAGAAAATTTAATAAAATATTAATATATAATTAAATTTTCTTATGCCCACTTTCCTAGATCTGAATTCAGCAACTTTCATCACATGCAAGACCCACAATTAATGAAAAAAACGTTTTTCATATTAAAAATAATTAAAACTTTCAAAAATCAATTATTTCATAACTTCGAAACTTCAATAATTCATAATAAATAGCCCTATTGTCAGAAAAATTCGAAACACGCGTCTTTCCATAGGAAATTCCATTATCTACAATTTTACAGAAGAAAGTTTTTCCAAATTCCAAACAAAAATTGACCGAAATCCATAAACGGACGATTTTACAGGCTATAATCAAATTTCAGTCAAGAAATGGGTCCACAGACATGTTTAACATGTTTTAAATAACTTTTGCAATAAAAATACTCTTTCTCCTCATATACTCATATATCTCACATTCATTGTAAAAATATCATCATTATTATATTATAATAATATAATAAAATATTATTTTATCAAAAAAGATAAAATATCAATTGTCACTTTAAAATTTGTCTCCATCTATATCCACATAAAATGAATATTTTCCTCATCATATAAATCAATAATTAATTATTCATAAATAATATTACAGAATCACAGTACTGGCAACCAGGTCTTTCCTAGGAAAGAGGGGGCTTTCCAATAAGGATCTCTCCTTACTGGCGCGCAATTAGATGACCAAACCTTTCCTTAGACAGAACTTTCTAGACTTTGCCAATAATGTTATCTATTAATATTATTTAGATAATATGAATTAATACTCCGATAATAGAAAATACTGTGTAGTGACAATTATTAAAACAACAATAATATAAAATATCAACGCATCAATTATTGAATCAATAAAATAAAATACTGAACAGTAATTACTTTAATAATTATTGAGTAATGCCTTCTGTAAGACCCCGAATTTTATGAAATAAAAGTATTCAATTTTTTTATAATTACTATTCAGTAAATGGTTAAATTGATAAAAGTTAAAGTTAAGGGTGATATATGAAATTTTTTTCAAAATACGCAAGTGGTTAATTATAAAATAATCATTGTTGTCGGGGAATATTCGTTTGGTCGTGGAATATTCTTTCTGTCAGGGAATATTCGTACGACGGCGCAGCCATTTGTGGGCCCCATAACAGAATAACTGTCGGGTGAAGAAAACGACAAATTTGAGTTTTTACAAATAACGGCGTAGTTGTTACTGTTAACACTGTTGGAATACCCGGTGGTTAAAATACAGTAATACACGTTATTGCACAGTAGCACACGGTATTGCATAGTATTTTTGAAATTATTGATTCTTACGTAAGAAGGCACTACTCAATAATTGTTACAGTAATTACTGTTCAATATTTTATTTTATTGATTCAATAATTGCTACGTTGAAATTTTGTATTATTGTTGTTCAATAATTGTTGCTGCACAGTATTTCCCATTATCAGATCAATAATTCATATTATTTGAATAATATTATTAGATAACATTATTGGCAATGTCTAGAAAGTTCTGTCTAAGGAGAGGTTTGGTCATTTAATTGCGCACCAGTAAGGAAAAATTCTTATTGGAAAGCCCCCTCTTTCTTGGGAACGGCCTGGTTGTCATAAATGTGATTCTGTAATATTATTTGTGAATAATTAATTATTGATTTATATGATAAGAAAATATTTATTTTATGTGGATATAAATGAAGGATATATTTTTGTGGTTAAAAAATGAAGGAGTTAATGTTGAGGTTTTTATCCGTACTTTTGTCGGAATGGAGGTATTAAAAATCAGGGTTTTTGAGATATTTTGCGAGGGTTATAATTTTTAATCCGACCGTTGGATCGTGGTAATTTTTGGATATGTTATACATATATAAATTGAGTATATGTCCACAAATTTTGAACCGTTAAAAATGAACGTATGATTTATTATGAATTTTACGAGATGACTGGTTCAGAAATTGTTGAATTTTCAGAGTTTATCATTTTGGTGAAAAATTCTAGAATTGGTGGGCCCCACTTGTGGTTGGTGAAGAAATGTGCTGAATTATATTTCAAATGTGGTGGGTGGGAATAGTAGCAGGTAAAGCCATCAGGTTGCAGGTCAAACCTACCAAAATTTTCCTATAAATAGAGGGCTAAGTTAGAATTGAAAATCACACCAGAAACATAAGCTTTCTCTCTTTCTCTCTCTATATTATGAAGCATATTTTGTGAGTTTTTAGATACTTGGTGAGTTACTATTCATCAGTGCAAGTTTCCTTCAGCATCATATCCGATATCCAGTCAGAAGTACTGCTCTTTTGAGGTAAGGGATAGTAAGGGATAGTAAGGGATTTTAAGGGTTGTTATGTTTTTCAGTTTCGTAATTTTTCTGAACTTCAAAAATTCTGGAAAAATTTGAAATGATATTTTGATGAGTTTTATTGATTGTGTCCAAAAATGGTGATTTTTGGATGTATAGATTGAGAGTTATGAATTTTATGAGAAAAGACTATTTTAAAAGTAACCGCTTATAATTCCCTGTGGTTAACTCCAAAATTGATGAAATTTTTATTGGGAGTACATGTATATGATAGAAGTATACTCTGTAAATTTCAGAATTTTTAGACAAAAGTACAATTTTTGATAAATGTCTAAATATTCGGCTATTTTGGCCATATGAAAAATAGTAAATGACTTTTAAAAATTCTGAGAAAAATATATGTTCACTATGGGACTATATTATGCTAAATTCCAGAAAAGAAATATTTTTGGAACTGATTTGGTATTTTTCATGAAAATGGTCTAGTTATGAGTAAATGAATTAAATATGTTTTGTGAAGAAAGAAAATTGGAAAATAGGATTTTATGGCTTGAGAATCCTATATGAGGTATATGCAGATTTTTGATGAGGGTTTTGGTTATTGATGATGAAATTGTAAGAGTTGGCATTTTATGATGATTAAATGCATTAATTAGTAAAGTGTAAACAATTAAAATAAATTGTTTATAAATTTAAGTAATGTTATTCTTTCAATATCATTATACCGAAATATTGGTATAAATTTTATTGTAGAATTTCTATTTTTTGTGTCGGGTTACTATTCATGAGTTACGAATATTACTCTTGAGATTAAAACTATATGTTGATCATATTATTTTTATCATCATATATAACATTTTTATAACCCTGATGTTGAAATTCTCTTTCGCTTGAGTGTAAAGATGGGTAAATTATTGGTATGATCATGACTATGGGTTCTCTTTGGCCAGTAGTGCAAAGTTGAATTATTGACTGGTATGATCATGACCATTGAATTTATAAGTGAATATCTTTAGCTTAAGTGCAAAGGTGAATTGATTAACATGGTTATAATTATTGTTTATATAAATTCTGAAATGATTATATATTTCTTTGAGATATGAATATATTTGGCCTGTAGTGCAAATATGAATTGTTGATGAATATCTTTGGCATGTAGTGCAAAGATGGCCTGTTGATGAATATCTTTGGCCTGTAGTGCAAAGATGAACTGTTGTTGAATATCTTTGGCCCGTAGTGCAAAGATGGTTTGTTGATGAATATCTTTGGCCCGTAGTGCAAAGATGGATTTGTTAGTATGATTATTAACAGGAATTGTGATTTGGTATAACCATGATCTTTGATGTTTCAGGTAAAGACAGGTGATGAAAATATTCTTCGTCCTGGGTGCGAAGAAAAATTTATAGTCACAATTATGATTATGAGTTATTCATATGATTGTGGAAAGGAACTGTTGAGTGATGTTACATGGATAAAACATTGTTGGTGGATTTTTAACATGGAGAAGATAATAGACTTTATAGTCTATTTGACTCTTCTAATGGATTGCTCGTTCCGCTGCAACTATGGTTGAAATTTTTATCATTTACCATATGTTCTAAATCTCTGATTTATTATTGATGAAGGCTATTGATAATTTAATTATCTTTAGTCATGATATTCTTTACTGAGCTAGTTGTGCTCACCCTTTTGCTTCACAATTCCTTTCAGGTAATAAGAGTGTAGCTGGGTCGAGCGGGGGTAACAAGGGAATAGAACGGTGGTCATCATTTAGTAGTTATATTTGGTGAAGAAAATAGGGTGAGGCGAACCCAACGTTGGAAGGGTGTTTTGTCACTATCATACAAGATGTCTAATGACATACAACCTCGTGTCATCATAGGACAGGGTTGTGCTCATCCACTTGCTGAGTATATCTATGGGCACTACCTATATAATCTTGGTGTTTGTTTAAAATATAATTCTCAGTTAGAGACAGTGGAGATAATAATAAGTCAAGAGAAGACTCACCATTGGGAAGAATATGATAGTAATCTTCTCGTTTTTCTTTGGGGTCTATTGGGTCAACCAAGGATAATTCTGTGGCCATATGATATCTATCATAACCTAGACGCGTGGCCTCCCATGTACGAAGGTTTCCTTGAGCACTTCCCAAAGATTCTAATTTCTAAAACAGTTTTTGACTATACCTTTATGTAAGGTGTTATTGTGAGGTGATGTCCACGGTTGGAACATGAGTCACATTTGGTATATATTTGTATCCAAACTCACAACATATGTGTTGTTGTATTTTGCACGACAATTATTGTAATAAAGTTGTAGTTGTTTTCTGTACCATGTATTTGACGACTCAGAATGGGTTGGGTGTAATGGACCTATTTTGGGGTTGTCACACCTTCTTACGTAAAAATCAATAACTGGTACAATACCGTGTGTTACTGTGCAACAACGCGTATTACTATGTTTTAACCACCGGGTATTCCAACAGTATTAACGGTAACACCGTTATTTATAAACAACTTGTTTTTGTCGTTTTCTTCATCCAATCGCTTTTCGTTATGGGGCCCACACAAGGCTGCGCCGTCGTACGAATATTCCCCGACAACAAGAATATTCCATGACCAAACGAATATTCCCCGATAACAATGAATAATTTATGACCACTTGCTTATTTGAAATATTTGCGTATTTTACCCATAACTAACCTCATTAATCAATTTAACCCTTACTATTTCAAAATAATAAATAGAGAAAATTAAAATTTATTAATAATTTGGGGTCTTACAAGGACAATACAGAGTAGTATGTCCCTCATAGCCGCAAAGATAACATATTCTTTTTCATTTCTTCTTATTAGATTTTCCTAAGTCATGGTCTTCTATCTTTCTTTTCCCCTTCTTGTCCGAAGCTGCACACGATGTGTTGCTTGTGGCTCCCATCTAACCAATTTGGATCTTAAGCTTATCTTGTCCTTCCATTGTTTCTGTTAACGCTTGACGCAACTGACTATTCAACAGCTTTTCTATCTCCCACAGCCTTTCCAAAGAAGAAACCTTGTTCTTCAGATTCTGCACCTCTGTTGATGCTTGATCAGCTTCAACTTTAGTGTCTGAATCGCTTTCTGTCAACTCCACCATCTCCGAATCTGGTACTATGTTTTCCACAATAACCACATCTTCTGAGTTATTTTTATTGTGAGCCTCTATGTCAGCTATCGGCTTCGATATTGGCTCCTTCTTTACGATCTGAGGGTAATCGAATCCTTTTTCACCTGACATCTACACACATAAATTATCCTGATTAGCATATAGTATATACACACAGCAAATAAGAGTTTTATATAAGTTATCTTTTATTTGGTTTGACGATGAATTTATTCAATTCATCTTCTTTTTAAACTCTATATAAGTTATTTATATTTTCAACGTTTTCCTCTGTTCTAAGGTTATAGCCTAAGGTCTAGTCCACCTAAGATTTTTAACCCCTAAGCTCTGATACCCACTTGTGAGGACCCCAAACTCGGGTACTTGAAACCCGAACTCGGTTCTTCACGATACCATTTCTATGAGCGGAATAATACTAATAATAATAACAATAATATAAAAGTCAAACTTAATTTACATAATTATCAGAGTATAGCTCCCAAGTACGTAACATTTAAACATTCATTACAACCCATGATAGATAATATATATAATACTTGTCTTAATATTAATATCAACTATTACACAAGATAACATTTGCATTCAATCAACAACCTTTCCCTTTTTCCTTGGTCTTAGCAGAGCTCTTTGGTCGTTCACACTTAGCTGAAAACATTTAAATTAAGCAAGGTTGAGCATTTGAATGCCCAGCAAGTAATAGCAATTATATAAGCTGAAAGGATTTAAATATTTTCTTTGTACAATTCTTCTGCAACAAGTCAATAGTTGTGAAGTATTTTGAACCGATAATAATAACATAACAACTCTCTTTCAAAATTTTGAAACTATATAATGACTGTAACTGGGGTTATGGTGACATGCCATGAACACTGTTTTCATTTTTGAAAAAGTTAAACAAAAATTCATCTGTAAACCGACATAACTTACGGGCACGTGGGGTGATCAACCCGTTATGCCCTGTATTGATCAATACTAAATACAAGAACGAGGGTATCGTTCACTCTGTTCGCCTTGGGCGCATAAATATTTTCCCGTGTAGGGATGTTCATACTTGTCTGGGTTCTAAATCAAAGGTTTTATCTTGTTCAACAATATTCTATAATGCAACATATATATATATATATATATATATATATATATATATATATATATATATATATATATATATATATATATATATATATATATACGGGTAATTGATAAAGGAATATCAACATGTGATTAAATACAATGATTATCCAAGTGGGGACACTTGTTTAACCATTTACAGAAATTAACGAACAGAATATATATATATATATATATATATATATATATATATATATATATATATATATCTGAATTACCATATACTAACATGTTGATAAGCAATGAGCGTATATAATATAAAGTTAATAATCTGTACAGTAATAATATAGTTTAGAAACATTCTTACTCATGTCCATTGCATAAAGAAAATGCAAAGGTTAGATGCTTGCCTGAAGCGCTGCTTACAGTTTTCAATTTAGATTTATCGCTTATCTCACGACCTATCATTAATAAGTTCATCCGTTCTATTAGAACAACATACTATAACACATAACACTGCTTATTGCAGTCAACACATACCCTAATCACATTGTCACATAGATTTAACAACCATTGAATCACAAATAATCACTTATCTAATCACATTATCTAAGTCCAGATCAATTTCTGAAACTTGTCAGTGTACCGACAACTTTATCGGGTAATTATCGAGTCTAAGACTCTGTACTTTAACTTAATATCAGTCATATTATTTTTAAATGACTTATAATAATTTTAAAATATTTATTATGATTTATCATAAATTTTCAAACATTGGAATCATATTTAAATGATTTAAATACTAATCAATTCTATTATCATTAATATTAAACTATTAATGAAACCATTTTCAAAATATTAAAGTTATTTATAATAACTCAAAATATTTTTAAAGTATTAATATTACCCTTAAATAGTTTTTAAAACATTTAAAATCATTTCTAAATAATTACCATTAATATTAAGGTATTAATGTTCTATTTATCAAAATATTAAAAGTCATTATTCGTAACTTAAAATATTTTTAATTCATTTATATCCCTTTTAAATGATTTTTAACTTAATAAAACCATTTTTAAATTATTTATTTAATAAAATTATTAAATAAATTTACTATTTTTAATAATAAGTTAATAATTATTAATATTAAACTGTTAATGAAATTATGCTTTAAATATTAAAAGTTATGTTTTATAACTTAAAATATCTTTAAACACTTTATTTTCATTTAAAATGATTATTATAATATTAAAATCATTTTTAAAATAAATTATTTAATATAATTATTAAATAACTTTAATATCATTAATAATAATTAATTAATGAAATTTATCTTTAAATATTAAAAGTTATGTTTTATAACTTAAAATATTTTTAAATACCTTATTATTATTTAAAATGATTTTTAATATAATAAAATCATTTTTAATTAATTTATTTAATTCATTTAGTAGATAAATTAATTACCATTAATATCAATTTATTAATAAAATTTATCACAAAATATTAAAAGTCATTAAAAATAACTTAAAATATTTTCTTATATCATAATATAATTTTTAATGATTTTTTCAATATTAAAATCATTTTTAAATAATTTATTTAATATTATAATTATATAAATTAAATACTTTTAATATTCAAAAATATTAAATATTTATGAAATATATTAAAAATAATTAAAAACTAATTTTTGGAATTTAAAATAATTTTTAATAACTTATTTTGTATTTTTAATAATTAAAAATAATTTTTTTCTATTTATTAATTAATTTTCGAAAAAATAAATAATATCTGTCGCTAAAGACCACCAATAGCGACAGAACCGTCGCTATAGGTGTTCTTCATGTTCTTGGCCAAACCCAAAAACTCATAGGCAGTTACCGAGTAAGCACGTTTGACCTCCAATAATTCAGTGTGTAGTTTGATTCTAGACCAACTAAGCATTTAGAGCGTGTAGTACTAGTGTAACACTTCAGGATACAACAACAATCATGACCATAACACCTATAACTAAGGAGATCTGAGCCTCCAAAAGTGTTGTCAGAGGCTGTTCTTCATTTTTGGGTTACCCAGAAATGAAGAACAGTTCGAGCATACACTTTTGGGCTTCCACAACTTGAAATCCGTGCAATATTTTAGTGATTTAAGAGTTCTAGATTGTAGCTAGCATGCAAGAGAGTAGATCTATTACATAAAATACAAATAACATCAATTTAATCAACCGTTATGATCTGGTCAAACCATGTCAGTCGATATGTTCATATGTTTTCTGGGTTACCCAGAAAACATAGATTATGCTCGACTTGGCTAGTTTGACCAGCCACTGTGTTCAATCCACTTGATTATTTAGTGATATTAAAGCATGGATCCATAGTACACATACCCAACTACAACTTAGTTACAAAAACAGAATTAAAACAACAACACACTTACAGATCCAAGACCACCAAAAACTTGTCAGACACTGAAAGCCCATTTCTGGGTTACCCAGAAATAGTCTGGTCATGGTCGGTCAACGACCTTTGACCAACAACATCAAGCAATCTAACACAGATATAAGTCTGATTTCAAGCCCAGATCCAAGAGCACATATTAGACTACAACTACCAACTTTCAAAATACAAAACACATTAAGAATCATAGAGATATAAGGTCTGACATTCATTGTCAGACATCAAATTTTTTTTTTCCAGATTCTTTAAATCTTCAAATCTGAGCCTCTAGATGTTATGGATCTAACATCTATCAACCTAGATCCTCATTATACACTAGATTTAACATGTTTAACACAAAAAATCTAACATCTAACAACAGATCGTTGGACAGAAATCATGGCTAGGGTTTATACCTTCTATGAACGATTCTTGATTTCTGACTTCTGATTTGTTATAGCTGATCATGGGGCTTTGATTTAGGACTGATATACTTGTATATTTTGGAGGTTAGAGAGAGAGAGAGAGAGAGAGAGAGAGAGAGAGAGCTTAGTTTGAGAGTTGGGCAAAATGTAAGTAACAAATGAATTATTTCTCTCTCCAATCTATATATAAGCAAGCTAGATGCATGGAATGGCTGATGTATGATGCTTGTTGCTGTTATTTTGAGCACATGGGGTGGTTGAAGTGGTTCACCCACTCAACCTATTGTCAAAACCTACACATATTAGCCTCTTTAATGCACAAAAGGGCAAAATGGTCTTTAGGCTTGCAATTTTAATGGCATAATTGTAATCTTGCCCAAACCCTTAGGGTTTGACCCTTAGGGTTTAACCCTAAGATTTAGCATAAAGTATTTTTAGGATTTAGCAACAAGGGTTTGTACAAAAACTAAAATAATTTTAGTTTCTAAATTTGAAAATTAAGATTTGTTAATTAGATTATGTGAGTAATTATATTATATATGAAAATTAGGGATTAGCATCACTAATCACAATTAACCATGCCAAAATAGCAATTAGGATTTAGGGTTTTAATAATTAAGATTTTCAAAATACAATTAGGGCTTTATAAATATCAAATTAGGGTTTCTAAAAATTTATATTTCCATTTGTCAATTAGGGTTTACCTAATTAATCACAACATCATATAATACACATAAAAAAAAGTCTTGCACTCCAATTTGGTTCTCAAATTAGGGTTTAACATTATTACTAGGGTTTTAAAATTAAACACCATAATTGACCTACCATTATCAATACGGAAATACAGTACATACTCATAGCACTGAAAAATCAAAATATAATTAATATTATATTATTATTCTTATACCTTGACAATAATCCAAAATTAGGGTTTGGATTCCATATCTGATTTATTCTTTCTATTTAACCTTAATAATTAAGGTAAAATAATTAACTTAATAGCATGTACTAAAATTCATATAATAAAATAATTATTATATTTATTCTAAAAATCACTCCATATATTATTTAAATAATATATGATTATATTTTCATGGAAAATAGTTAATAAAGCATTTTTACTATAAATTAATTATTATAGGAATATACTTTATAAAAATTAATAATTCTAAAATAAAATTATTTATAAATATTTATGTAATAAATATATTTTTATTTACCACATAAATACACATACACATTATCTTGTACAAATCCCCATCCTTAAATAGATAAAAAAAAATTTATATGCAAAATTTCGGATTTATTTATGTAGAAAATATCGGGTTGTTACAATATGTCCACAAATTTTGAACCGTTAAAAATTAACGTATGATTTGTTATAAATTTTATGAAGTATTGAAAATCATCTGTTTGTGGATTTCGAATATTTTTTGTTTGAAATTTAGAAAAACTTAAACTTACAAAGTTGTAGAGAATTTAATTTTTTATGCAATAGACATGAGATTCGTATTTTTCTGATAAAAGAGCAATTTATTATGAATTTCTGAAGTTCAGAAAATAAAATAATTTTTATTAAAATTGGGTGGGACCCACTTTTGTTTTTTGAAAACATGTGGGCTGCTATATTTTTTAGAAATGGCATGCTGGTCTTGGTCATTGGCATGAATAGAAATTTTGAATAAATAATAATATTATTTTAATATTTAGTCTCCTATGGCGTTCTAGCATTTTTCTATAAATAGACGCTTAGGTTAGAATCAAAAATCACACCAGAATTTTTTTTTTCTCTCTATATTATCGAGCGTATTTTTGTGAGTATTTAGATATTTTGAGAGTTGCTATTCAGTGCAAGTTTCCTTCGACTTTACATCCAATATTCCGATTAGGAATACTATTATTTTGAGGTAAGAGATGTTATTTTGTTCAATATTCGCTTGAAATAATATTTTCTTCCATACTCTGTAGTGTGTAAGTAATATTATTTCGGTTCAGATTTCGAATTCTATACTCATTTTGTTAAAATTTTGGCTTCTATACTCCATGAAATTTGTAGAATATCCTTGATATTTGCGCTTCATCTAGTATCTTTTCATAGAAATATTATTCTGAGCATTCTAGATAAGTTTTAACTTTTTCATGCCAGAGTACTATTCACGGAGTTACTATTCCTAAGTACTATTCACCCAAGATACTATTCATGATAAAAATTGATTCGTTTTCGGTCTAAATTATTTTTGGTACAATATTATTCTTGAATTTTACTCCACAAAACAGTATCATGTTGACAATTTGGACGTTATTGATTTCTGGATAAATTAAATTACAAATCTTTAAAATTTTATCCTTGAACTTGTTTTATTGAATTCTTATATCACTGTCATCATCCTCATGTTTATATTATGTTGAAAGTCATCTGTGGCCTGTAGTGCATAGATGGACTTGGTATGATTATGACCAGAGATTATTAGGTATAATCATGACCGTAATATTACAAATGATGTGGTAAAATTCCTCATTGGCCCATAGTGCATTGATGGATAGTTGTTGGCATGATCATGACCATTGATGAATACACGAATATCCTTGGTCCATAGTGCATGGATAATTTGTGGTCATGATACTAATGAATATCCTTGGCCGTAGTGCAGGGATGATATGGATTATTTATTAAGTTGAGTCTCAGCGATAAAAGTGATGAAAAACCTTTTAAATCATAGAAGATAGTAGATTTTATTCTCTACTTGACTCTTCTAATGGATTGCTTGTTCCACTGCAGTTAAACTTGATGTTTGTTATATTTTATCAGTTTAACAGTGTTGAAGGCTAACGATAAATTATTCTGCATTATCTTAGTTATAATATTTCTTATTGGGCTAGTTGAGCTCACCCTTTTGCTTTCATTGTCCTCTTCAGGAAATGAGAAGGTAGCCAAAACTAGTCAGGGAACGGAGTGACGGTCCAGATGATAGCATTAGTAGTCCTCACTATTTTATGAAATAGTGTGATAATAATTGTATTGTGGACTCCATTTGAGTTGAACACTGTCTAGAAGACAATATTTGTTTTAAAACTCTTAGTTTATGTTTTGTCGTATTTTACATGACAGTTGTATTATTAAGTTGTATTTGAATTTTGTGCCATGTAATTGTCTACTCAAGATGGGTGATGTATACCTATTTTGGGGGCGTCACAGTTGGTATCAAAGCTTAGGGATATGATCTCTGGCTAAGATGTGAGACTATAACTAGGAGGGGAGAGACGAAGAATTCATTCGCTAGTATGACCTATCGAAATTTATTTGGTATTTAATTGGTCGATCAGAGTATAAGAATAATATGTTGTAAAGCCCCCCAAATCCGGGTACTTAAAACCCGAACTCGGTGCTTCACGATACCATTTCTATGAGCGGAATAATACTAATAATAATAACAATAATATAAAGATCAACTTAATTTACATATCATCAGAGTCTGAATCCCAAGTACGTAATCTTTAAACATTCATTGCAACCCATGATAGATAATATATAGCATACTTATCTTAATAAAGTTAACTATTACATATCATAGCATTGCGTTCATTTAGCAACTTTTTCCTTTCCCTTGATTTTAGCAGAGCTCTCTGGTTGTTCACACTTAGCTGAAAACATTTAAATTAAGCAAGGATGAGCATTTGAGTGCCCAGCAAGGAATAACAATTATATATATAAGCTGAAAGAATTTAAATATTTTCTTTGTACTACAATTCTACAATAAGTTAGTAGTTGTGAAGTAATCTGAACCGATAATAATAACATAACAACCCTCTTTCAAAATTTTGAAACTACGTAATGACTATAAATAAGGTTAAGGTGACAAACTATGAACATTGTTTTCATTTTTAAAAAGGTTAAACAGAACTTTATCTGTAAACCGTCATGACTTACGGGCACGGGGGTGATCAGCCCGTTGTACCCTGTATTGATCAATACTACATGCAAGAACGATGTTATCGTTCACTCTGTCCACCTTGGGTGCACAAATTTTTTTTCCGTGTACGGGATGTTCATACTTGTCGGGGCTCCAAACCAAAGGTTTTATCTTGTTCAACAATAATCTATAATTCAACATATATATATACGGATAATTAACAAAGGTATATCAACATGTGATTACATACAATGATTATCCAAGTGGGGACACTTGTATAAACATTTATAGAAATTAACGAACAGAATATATATCTGAATTACCATATACTAACATGTTGATAATCAATGAGCGTATAAAATATATATAACAATATGGTTAATAATCTGTACAGTAATAAAATAATTCTGAAATATTCTTACTCATGTCCATTGCATAAAGAAAATACAAAGGTAAGATACTTGCTTGATACGCTGCTTACGGTTCGTAACTTAGTTTTATCTTTTGTATAACAACCTATCAGTAATAAGATCATTTTACTGATTAGAATAACATATCGTAACATATAGCACTGCTTATTGCAGTTAGCACATTACCTAATCACATTGTTACATATGTTTAAAAACCATTGAATCACAAATAAATACACATCTAATCAAATTATCTAAGTCCAGATCAATTTCTGAAATATGTCGGTGTACCGATAACTTTATCGGGTAATTATCGAGTCTAAGACTCTATCCTGTAGCTCATCATCTGTAATTATCAGTCATATTATTTTTAAATGACTTAATATAATTTTAAAACATTTATTATAATTTATCAAGATTTTTCAAACATCGGAATCATTATTAAATGATTTAAATATTAAACAATTCTATTATCATTAATATTTAAATACTATTAAACTATTAATGAAACCATTGCCAAAATATTAAAGTTATTTATAATAACTTAGAATATTTTTAAAGTATTAATATTACCCTTAAATAATTTTTAACACATTTAAAATTATTTTCAAATAATTATCATTAATATTTAAATATTAATGCACTATTTATGAAAATATTAAAAGTCATAAGTATAACTTAAAATATTTTTAATTCATTTATATCCTTTTTAAATAATTTTTAAATTAATAAAACCATTTTTAAACTATTTATTTAATATAATTATTAAATAAATTTAATATCATTAATAATAAATTAATAATTATTAATATTAAATTATTAATAAAATTATCCTTTAAATATTAAAAGTTATATTTTATAACTTAAAATATTTTTAAACACTTTATTTTCATTTAAAATGATTTTTCTAATATTAAAATTATTTTTAAACTAAATTATTTAATATAATTATTAAATAACTTTAATATCATTAATAATTATTAATTAATTAAATTTACCTTTAAATATTGAAAGTTATATTTTATAACTTCAAATATTTTTAAATACCTTATTATTATTTAAAATGTTTTTTTAATATAATAAAATTATTTTTAATTAATTTATTTACTTCATTTAGTAAATAACTTAATTATCATTAATATTAATTTATTAATGAATTTCATCACAAAATATTAAAAGTCATTAAAAATAACTTAAAATATTTTTTTATATCATAATATAATTTTAAATGATTTTTCAAGTATTAAAATCATTTTTAAATAAATTATTTAATATAATAATTAAATAAATTAAATACCTTTAATATTTCAAAAATATTAAATATTTATGAAATATATTAAAAATAATTAAAAACAAATTTTTAGACTTTAAAATAATTTATTGTGTATTTTTAATAATTTAAAACTATTTTTCTATAATTATTTAATTAAAATAATTAATTTTCAAAAATATCTGTCGCTAAAGGGTCCTATAGCGACAAAACTGTCGCTATAGGTGTTCTTGAGCTGTTCTTCATGAAACCCAAAAAGCAAGTCAGTGCACGAGTGAGCATGTTTGACCAAGAATCATTTACTGTGTGTTGTGTTTCTGGGCATGTTGTTGATCCGATCGTATAGGGCTAGTGTAGGACTACGTTATCCAACAACAAACATAGTCATAACATGCATATCAAAGGAGATCTGGGCTTCACAAGTGACTGTCAGAAGCTGTTCTTCATTTCTGGGTTACCCAGAAATGAAGAACAGTTCGACTGTTCACTTTTGAACTTCTATAACTTACTGCTCTTGAAACGTTTGTGTGATATAGTGGTTGCAGTGTGTAGCCAGCATGACAAAGAAGATATTCATTACATAAAATCACAATAACAACAATACATCAAGCATATACATGCCGATCAAACTATGTTAGAAAATCATTCAAATGTTTTCTGGGTTTGCCTAGAAAACAGCCATCGTGATCTTTATGCCTACTTTGACCGGGCACTGAAGTCAGCCTACTTGACGTTTAGGAGATTTTAAGGCATAATCTTAAAATACTTATACCATACTACAATATTGCTTCAACAACCGAAACAAAACAACTAACAACTCAAAAATTCGGGCCTTTAAACTTTCTGTCAGAACGATCTGGGCATGTTCTTGACTGCCCAGATTTCCTTCAGTCATGGTCGGTCAACGACCTTTGACCATGAATAACTTTCAAACTAGACATCCAATGACTCTGATTCTTTTTGTAGATTAAAGACTAAATTACAACCTACACATAACAACTTAAAAACAACAAAAATTGTAATCGACCAAAGATCTGTGGCCCACATTTGTTGTCAGACCACAGTTTAACTTTTTTCCAGATTTTGTAAAAACTCAAATCCAAGCCTCTAGATGTTATGGATTCAACATCTATCAACCCAGATCATCATTATACACTATAAGTAACATGTTTTAACAAAAATTTCAAACATCAAACAACAGAAAATTGGACAGAAATTAAGCTAGGGTTTTATACCTTCTATGATTAATTTCTGATTCTGGCTTTTGATTTGGTTAGGGGATTTTGTGGGGCTGATCTTAGGGACTGGAAAGCTTAATAATTTCGTGGGTTTGAGTTGAGAGAAAAGGTTTGAGTGTTTGAGCTAAAAATGGCTAACAAAATGCAAGCTTTTCTGAGATAACCCGAGATTTCGAATAATCAAAAATTTGCGAATAAATTTTTTTTATTTAATATTAATATTAATTATTAATTTTGTGACAAGTATCGGTGATACGAGTCTCGAGAAAGTCAATTTGTGTATTGACTAATAAAATTAGAGTAGAGTTGTGCTTAACAGCTTTAGAAATCCTAACCCTAATTTCTGGATATGGATTCAGTAGAAAATATAATTAAAATAATTATATTGATGAGTACGTGTTTGTACTGTATAGAATTTTTGATCGGATAAGGTTTGAAATTAATAAAACCTAATAAAAGATTAGAAACCCTAATCTCAGTATTAAAAACCCTAACGTACCGTTGGAAATCCTAATTGTACGCCGAAAAACCCTAATTTCATATTCGGGAATCCTAAACCCTAAATTAGGAAACCTTAATTCTAATTGGCAAGCCTAATGTGTGTATTAAACTTAAATATGATTAGAAAATCCTAATTATATTTTAGTTATCTTAATTTCTATTTTACAAACCCTAATTGTAATTTAGAAAAATTATTTTTTTAATTAAAATCCTAATTCGTGGGTTATAAACCCTAATGATCATTTTGACCCTAATTGCTAAATTAAGCAATTTTAATTAGGAATATTAATCATAATTAGCAAGATTGAATTTTATGATTAGGAAATATTAATATATTTATTGAATCCTAATTATGATTTTGGAAAATTAATTTTCTATTTTGAAAACCGAAATTTGAAAATTTTGGAAATTAAATTGCAAACCTAAAGGGTTTAAACCCTAAACCTTAACCCAAACCCTAAACCCTAAGGGTTTGTGCATTTATCAAGATTGCCATTAAATTCAATTTGCTAAAGACCAAAATGCCCTTTTTGGATAATTTAGTAAGCTAACTTGTAGAAATTGCCAATACTTTAGTGGGTGACCAACTCTCTTGACTTTGGGACATGAAAATCTCATCAAAACCACACATTTGTGCCAGCAACATCAGATCTAATGTATCTAAGTAATATATATATATATATATATATATATATATATATATATATATATAGATTAAAGAGAGAAAGTGTACCCATTTTGTTTATTTTCTCTCCAAGCTCCTACCAACTCCCTCTCATACAAAAACCTCTGAAAATCTATGGGAGATCAGTCACAATATCAGTCCTTAGAACAACCAAAAACAGATTGGAGAGCATAGATCAAGAATTGGACAATAAGAGGTATAACCCTAAATTAAATTTTTGATCTTGTATGCTAAGATAGAGTTAATGTTTATGTGTTTAGATTCATGCTAGAAAATGTTTTATGATGATCTATGTTGATCTAACATAGATTTATAGCATCAAAATGTTTTAACAAGGAGTTTTACAAAATCTGTCCAAGAACACAAATGTCGGCTGATAAGTAAATGTCAGTAGCCGTAGATCCTTTTCTGTTTCTGATTTTTCGTGATTTATGTTTTGGATCTATAGTCTGACATGAGGTCTTGGATCTGGAAGTGGTATAACAGCCATTCAATGTCCAGATTGTATGATATTGACGGTCAAAACCCATTGACCGGGCATGACCAGTCAAAAATCTGGGTAACCCAGAAATTTGAAATCAGCACCTGACAAGATTTTCCAAGCACCAGAACTATAATGTTAAACCATTAAACCACCAAAATGATGATCAGAACACTTAGCTAATAGAGCTCGAATAGTGACACTCGAACTGCCTTGGGTTTTTGGGTTACCCAGAAAACCTAGGCATGGTCTGACATCTACTTTGAAAGCCCAGATCGTCATCATGTGTTGTGTTATGACCTAGATGAAGGTTGGTTATTGAAGTATTACATTTCAGCAACACGATCAAGGTTCAAACTAATCCAAAACACGCCTGGGCTCTGAATTTCGGTTGGTCAAACCATGAACCTTATCAAACTGACTGTCAGTGTTCTTGAGCTCAAGAACACCAACAACGACGTTTTCTGTCACTAAAGCTCTATAGCGACGGATTAAACTAAATTATTTTCTAAATTTTTGGAAAATGATTAAAAATTAGAAATAAATTCTAAAAATTGCCAAAAATTATTTTAAAAATTATTTTAAATTATGAAAAGTAATTTTTGACCAATTAGAATATTTTTCTTTAATATTTATAATTATTTAAATATTAAAAGTATTTAATTATTTAATTAGTGTATTAAATAAATTAGTGAAAAATAATTTAATATTATGAAAAATCATTTTAAATAAGAATAATGTATTCAAAAATATTTTGAATTATAAAATATAATTTTTAATATTTTTGAAGAATTTTCATTAATAATTTAATATTAATGATATTAGATTTATTTAATTACTAAATTCAATAAATAAGTTAAAAATGATTTTAATGATTTAAAAATTATTTTAAATAAGAATAAAGTGTTAGAAAATATTTTAAATTATAAAATATAATTTTTAATATTTTTGGAGAATTCTCATTAATAAATTAATATTAATGATATTAGATTTATTTAATTATAATATTAAATAAATGAATTAAAAATGATTTTATTGATTTAAAAAATCATTTAAAAATGAAAAAAATGTTTTAAAAATATTTTAAGTTATAATTAATGACTTTTAATATTTTGATAATAATTACATTAATATTTAAATATTAATGGTAACGATTTAAAAATGATTTTAATTATTTTAAAAATCATTTAAGTAGAATATTGATGATTTAAAAATATTTTAAGTTATTAACAATAAATTTGATTTTTTGACAAGTATGTTATTAATATTTTTATATTATTAAATATTAATAATGATAAGATTATTTGATAATTAAATCATTTAAAAATGATTTAAGTGTTTGAAAAATTATTATAAATTATAATAATTGTTTATAAATTATTAAAAGCTTCCGAAAAATATTATAAACGATATTTGACTTATCTAAAATAATATTGAAGCTTAGAGAGCAAGTTTAATTGACAATCAATGTGTTAATTATCGGATAGAGTGACCAGAACACCGAGAATGGACCGAGGTCCAATCAGACCGAAATTGTTAGACTGGATAAGTATTTATATAGGTTATAAACACTAATGTGGCTATGTGGTAATGTGCCTAAGAGAAGTTTGACTGTAAAATACAGTGTTACGTGCTATAAATGATTGTACTAATCGTGAGAGCGATATTATTGGTTATAGGTCTTACGAAAGCAGATAAGTTTATTGTGTAGCTGTAATCAACGCGAAAGGCAAGTTTCCTATGTAGCATCCCCAAATCTCGGTCCTAATCACCAAGGATCTGGTATACTAATTCTATCATTATTACGGAAGATATAAATATAATTTGTTTATACATTAAACTTTTACACATCATTTCCAAGGTCTACAACCTTAACTTAATACATACCTTCAATATCTTAGAAGATTTACAATACTATTTTAGTCAGAAAATTTAATAGATCTAACTGCAGTGTAATTTAATCTTGCATTTTGACTTTGCTTCTGTCTTTAATCGAGCTTTCATCTTAATCTAAATTTTTTTATCATGATATAGCAAGGGTGAGCAACAAATTTGCCCAGCAAGTTTTAAATACATGAAGATATATCATGATTGAAAAGAATGAATAAGCTTTCAAGTTTTCAGCAATATAAAAATTATGAAAAAACATGAATCAAGTTTCAATAATTGCATGACTGAATCAATAATGTTTGAAGTCAACAATAACCAAAAACAATTTAACTGAACCTTATGGTAATGAAGGTGATCAGCCTTTCATACCTGATGAACATATACAACATGCACTATGTGCGAATCGAAAATCATTATAAACGTGAATAATCAACAACAATTATTCACTAATATGCTTTGAACATACAACTCAAGTTTGAGTTAAGGAAACTTGCATGTACCACTAATTACCGCTAAGCAATCTAATTTAATCTCTCATGAAAGACCTATCAATGATAAGATTGATCTTTTCATTAGCATAAAATATTTTATCTCATAATACAAGTACTTTATCCGTAGGATTATCTAACACTTCATCACAAAAATCAAATATTGGATAACACCTTCACATCATTACTATTATCGTCCGTTGATAATTCTTTATTCATTATATCATATTCATTATGATTTAACACTCTAATCTTATACATTATAAGTTCTTCTTTATACTCTAATAAGTCAAATACTAATCCAGCAACCTGTATTTTAATTCTAGCAATCAAAATTCTAATCCAGCAAACTGGATTCCAAATCCAGTGACCTAGATTCAACATATTTCCAATCCAGCAAGCCTGGATTCATAATTTCTTTAATCCATCAAGTTGGATTCTACATCCTTCAATCCCGCAAGCTGGATCCTAAAAATCCTTTAATCCAGTAAGCTAGATTCTTAAAATCCTTCAATCCAGCAAGCTAGATTCTTAAAATCCTTCAATCCAGCAAGCTGGATTCTAAATCCTTCGCACATATTAAATAATTATTATTAATCATTAAATAATATTTTAAATCAATGATTTAATAACACTTTAATCCCAATGTTATCAATCACTTAAAAATATCATAATCTAATATTATTAATATTTTAATCATTTACTAAACTTATAAACAATTTATTATAATTGTTTACATATTACCAAATAATGCATTAAATCATTCTAAAATGCCATAAACATCATAATACTTCACACCCGACCCAAAACTTCATCAAAATCTTCATAAACCATGCTCAAGGGTCTCAAGTCATAAAATCGTATTTTTCATATTTTTGAACATCATATATATAATTAAATCCATTTATCCATTTCTCATCATTTAGATAAAAAATATCAAATCAGTTCCAAAAATATTTCTTTTCTGGGATTTGATAGAATATAGTTCTATATTGAACATATATTTTTCTCGGAATTTTTAAAATATATTTACTATATTTAAATAGTCCATAATAACTAAATATTCCCAATTTTTCATAAATCGAGATTAACTCCAAAAATTCTAAAATTTACACAGTATGATCCTACTATAACCATGTACTTCCAGTAAAAATTTTGTAAATTTTGGACTTATACATAGAGAGTTATTCGGGTGACTTCCAGTACGATCTTGCAGGAGGTCGAAGGTGGTGGTGGGTTGGGAGGTGGAATGAGTGGTGGTGGTGGTGGAGGAGAGAAAGAATGGGGTGGTGGGGATGGGATTTGTGGAAAGAGAAATGGTGGGGTTGTTGGTTCAGGAATTTGATTGGGTAGATTTGGGTGAGGCTAGCCAAACCTTCAAGCAGTGGGTAGCCAAACCTTCATACCAATGTAACCAATTCAGTTTTATTAAGTTACCAATTTATTTTGAATGTAATGCAGTTGGTAGCCAAACCTTCAAGCCGTTGGTTGCCAAACTTTCAAACCAAGGTAACCAATTTATACTACAGGTGTGTAGCTAGATTGGTTACTTTGTTATAAAGCTTTGGTTATTTTGGCATAAAAAATTTGGCAACCAACTGCTTGACGGTTTGGCTACCAAATTGCATCACATTCAAAATAAATTGGTAACCTAATAACATTGAATTGGTTACCTTGGTATGAATATTTGGCTACCAACTGCACTTTAAAAAAATTATCAAACAAAGCCTGCCTTTTAATGAAGGTAATCAACATCTTACTTCATCATCATTTCTATATTCAGACATGGACGTCAGGCTTGGAGAGAACTAGCACCAAGATCCTGGAACCCCTGCCTCACTGCTTGCATTGTGTAAGGGATAAACCTAGAAACAAAACATTTGTCTGCAATAGATCCAACAACCCCTTTAGCAATCTTCATTTTAGCAGTATCACCCAAGTATCGAGCATCGCTAGGTGCCTTCTCCAATATATATAAATTAAGTACAAGAAAATAAACACTCAACTAAATGTTTTGAATGCTTCAACTTATTTTGAAACAAGCTTTCAACTTCTAGTTTCATTTGAGCCAGTGAAGATAAAGTTTTGGAAAACTTTGCTGCGATGGTTATGGAAAGGAGTTCGGCGGAGCCGAATAGAAGGGAGGAGAGAGAAAGTGCTGAATTGCAACTTATTAAAACACTCAACTAAATTAAAAGGATAAGAATGCACTAATTTTGTAAATAAAAAATTGCATATGCACTAGTTTGTAAATATTTTATGAGTGCACTATTGATGTAATTATTTTTAAAAATGTATTAGAAAATGTAATTGTCCCTAATTTAATCACCCTTAGTCACTTTATCTACAAGTCTCATACTTAATTAATTAATTGGGCTTGTTTAAATAATATTACCTCCTTAGCCCATTAAATCCAATTCTCTTGAACTGTAAATAATTTATTGGGCTATGACATTATTATAGTCCATTTCTTTTAATTCTATATTACCCTAATCATTTAATTAGAGTTTTTATTTCTCACACTAGAAAATAAATTCATTAATTATGTCTTTTCTTTCCTTAACCCAATTAGACTTGCTATAACTAGGTTAAAAAATTAATTAACTGAGATATATAAAATAAATCTCTTAATGTTAGTATATATATTTATATACTAATATCAAATATATAATTTAATATATTCAATCATTTATTCAAATATGAATTTAATTTACTAACTGCTTTGATACCAATATTCATATCTACATATTGGATCTCATCTCATATTTTTGCTTTACCTCCTTTGGTATAATATTAAATATTATACCATTATTCATATAATATATTTCACTCCTCACACTTGTTTTGACTTTTCTCCACAAAAAGTCAACTTTTAACTTTGACCAAAAGTTAATATTTACACATTTTGTTTTTACTTTCCATTCTGACTAATCTTGACGTTCCGGACGCAACCGAGCAGTTCGTGCTTCAAAATTCTATTTCTAACTCAAATTTTGAGTTTTAAATTACTCCATTCTTATTACTAATCGTATTAACTAACGACTTTATACTTATTCAATTCACACCAAATTTTACAGGTATCATAATACCTTATTCATGATACATATCACTTCATTTATAGGATTTTGGAATTTTGTAACCCATATTTTCTCTATTCTCATTCGAATAGCAAACCATATAGGTTTTACTTGAAAATTTTAAATAAATCCTCAAATTTTCTTTTAGGTTTTATTCTTTAACCTTTATTCTAATCATTCAAGATTTTATAAATTTTCGAGTTGTCACATTCACCCCTTCTTCTAAGAATTTTGTCCCCGAAATTAAAGCATACAAATCTCTGCTTATTCTCTTGATCAAAACTAGGTTTTTAACTTAACCTTTACACTTTCCTCCTTTGAGGATTTCTCATTTATTATCATATTTCAACATAACTATTCACTAGGAGTTTACATCTTCTAAACATTTAGCAAAACTAGGTTGTCATAATAACCTTTATTCATTCATCTCAGATTCTACTCGTACGCAACGAGTTCACAATATTTCATATCCATCATCACCTTCTACCACAACATTACTCTAAAGAGTTTAAAAAAATTCATATATATCTAAGGGATCATAACAACCATGAACTTTGAGGTTTAGGGGTATTTCTACCTGCTACCTCTTTCAATTACGAAAGAAAGGTACTCTACCTCTGAAATATTTTATATTTGGTATGTTTACAATCACAAAGAAGGTAAACTACGGATGCGGGTACTTTAGATGATCAGTCTGTTGTACCTTAGTAATCAGAACGACTATATGCGTTCTTAAATTGGGAATATTTTACCCAATGAGCATATTCCCATTTTCAGGGTTGTTCACCTCAGACTCATCATAAGATTTCGCACCAAAATAATTTGGTTCGGCATAAGCTTTCAAAGAATACTTTGAATTTCATAAACATTTGTCTAGCTAGATCAAATAGCTTAGACTCATACCAATAATTCGAATTTCAATTGAAACACGTTTCTATCCAAATTTAATTGGCAGTTAACTTTTCTTTAAAATTTTGAAAATTATTTTATGATGTCATGATACCGCACTATATTTACAGTCCGTTTGAGGATTCTGTCATTGTGTGACTTTGTCATACTATATCATTCCATAGCGGGCTGACGATCTTTAGATCACATACCACACTAGGTAATTATGCATTGATAACTCCATCATTTTTATCATTCTTCATCAGGTTCCATGATACATTGATGATATATAAAATACATTTTGACATCTCAAATCATTTTTGTCTAGCCGAATCAATTATCATAGACTCTTCTTTAAACCGTTCAAAAATCTTTAAAAATCATCTTTGGTGTCGTCACGTCACAACAGGTAACAATGTGTTAGTAGTACGAAGCCCACTTCTACACAGTTGTAACCCTATGTTGAGGATAACAAAAATTCATTTTATTTCGAAAGGCACATCAGTGCGAATTTAGCTTGATGTCAAAAACTTTGAAGTCTTGCATAGCTAGAAGATTTGGAATACCTATGCTTCCACCATCAACTTTAATTTCTCTAATGATCCATTGCTTAATAAATCTATCTATTCTATCATCTTCAATGCTCCAATCTCAACATAACTATACCAGTTCGTCAAACTTACCATACATTATGAGTTCAGGAACTTTCTACAATCATATGAGTTTAAGAACTTGTCCTAGTCAGACCTTTGGCGTCCATTCGCTGAGGGGTTCATAAACATTTCATATAATTATGAGTCACGAACGTACCATAAGTATGAGTTTTAAGAACTCGTACTTAACCTTATATTCTCTACCTATTCGTTATACACATGAGAAAAGAATCACCTGATCCACATGCATATAACAAATAGCGCGACACCAGGTTCCAATGATTATCAGTATCAGAAACTAAGTGGTCGTCAAACCAAACTCGGCCACTAATCAATATAGGAAGCTAAGCGGATAATTCCCCGCCCATACAAAGAATTGTTCAACCTAACCATTATATCGACCAGGAAGCTAAGTGATTTTAAAACCAAGTACAAATTCCCCGCCCATACAAGGAATCATACAACTCAGCTACTGACCTGAGTCCTCAATTGAAATCCCTCACCATTCTAACTTTCTCTTTTCTTAATACGAATTTTCTTTAATCTGCATCTTAACATTTACCACTCTTTTCTGAGTTTACATTGTACCATTTCATAGTACATTCTCTTTATAGCGTCAGGCTATATCATTCCAATCACTTAACATATCATATGTTATTAAACGATTTAATCTGATCACATCGTGATCTTATTTCGTAATCATTTCTTCTTATACTTACGATCGTTTAATTTTACGATCTTCTTATTCTTCTCTTTAATCATATTATATTATGATTTTGTTAACATTTCTCATCTTATAGACAAAGTCTATTTATTATCACTTTTCAATTTTATTACTGGAGTCAGATAACTCCAGATTCTTATCCTTATAGCTCTTCAAGATTCTTCTTTGAATCTTATTTATCTTTCTCTTTACTTAAATGATGAATTTCTTGAATTCATCTCTTATCCCTTAAACTCGATCCGAGTTTATTCCTTATCATCATCTCCGTGGATATAGCCTAAGGTACCCCTACCTAAGGTTTATAACCTACAACTCTGATACCAACTGTAGCATCCCCAAATCCCGGTCCTAATCACAAAGGATCTGGTATACTAATTCTATCATTATTGCGGAAGATATAAACACAATTTGTTTATACATTAAACTTTTACACATCATTCCCAAGGTCTACAACATTAACTTAATACATACCTTCAATATCTTAAAAGATTTACAATACTATTTTCGTCAGAAAATTTAATAGATCTAACTGCAGTGTAATTTAATCTTGCACTTTGACTTTGCTTCTGTCTTTACTCGAGCTTTCATCTTAATCTGAAAATTTTTATCATGATATAGCAAGGGTGAGCAACAAATTTGCCCAGCAAGTTTTAAATACAATGAAGATATATCATGATTGAAAAGAATGAATAAGCTTTCAAGTTTTCAGCAATATAAAAATTGTGAAATAACATGAATCAAGTTTCAATAATTGCATGACTGAATCAATAATGTTTGAAGTCAACAATAACCAAAAACAATTTAACTGAACCTTATGGTAATGAAGGTGATCAGCCTTTCATACCTGATGAACATATACAACATGCACTATGTGCGAATCGAAAATCATTATAAACGTGAATAATCAACAACAATTATTCACTAACATGCTTTGAACATACAACTCAAGTTTGAGTTAAGGAAACTTGCATGTACCGCTGATTACCGCTAAGCAATCTAATTTAATCTCTCATGAAAGACCTATCAATGATAAGATTGATCTTTTCATTAGCATAAAACATTTTATCTCATAATACAACTACTTTATCCGTAGGATTATCTAACACTTCATCACAAAAATCAAATATTGGATAACACCTTCACATCATTACTATTATCGTCCGTTGATAATTCTTTAATCATTATATCATATTCATTATGATTTAACACTCTAATCTTATACATTATAAGTTCTTCTTTATACTCTAATAAGTCAAATACTAATCCAGCAACCTGTATTTTAATTCTAGCAATCAAAATTCTAATCCAGCAAACTGGATTCCAAATCCAGCGACTTGGATTCAACATATTTCCAATCCAGCAAGCCTGGATTCATAATTTCTTTAATCCAGCAAGCTGGATTCTACATCCTTCAATCCCGCAAGCTGGATCCTAAAAATCCTTCAATCCAGTAAGCTAGATTCTTAAAATCCTTCAATCCGGCAAGCTAGATTCTTAAAATACTTCAATCCAGCAAGTTGGATTCTAAATCCTTCGCACATATTAAATAATTATTATTAATCATTAAATAATATTTTAAATCAATGATTTAATAACACTTTAATCCCAATGTTATCAATCACTTAAAAATATCATAATCTAATATTATTAATAATTTAATCATTTACTAAACTTATAAACAATTTATTATAATTGTTTACATATTACCAAATAATGCATTAAATCATTTTAAAATGCCACAAACATCATAATACTTCACACCCGATCCAAAACTTCATCAAAATCTTCATAAACCATGCTCAAGGGTCTCAAGTCATAAAATCGTATTTTTCATATTTTTGAACATCATATATATAATTAAATCCATTTATCCATTTCTCATCATTTAGATGAAAAATATCAAATCAGTTCCAAAAATATTTCTTTTTTGGGATTTGATAGAATATAGTTCTATATTGAACATATATTTTTCTCGAAATTTTTAAAATATATTTACTATATTTAAATAGTCCATAATTACCAAATATTCCCCAATTTTTCATAAATCGAGATTAACTCAAAAAATTCTGAAATTTTCACAGTATGATCCTGCTATAACCATGTACCTCCAGTAAAAATTTTGTAATTTTTGGACTTATACACAGAGAGTTATTTGGGTGACTTCACAAAAATAGTCCTCCACCGTAAAATCCATAACTCTCAAACCGTAGGCCAAAAATTCTCAAATTTTTACACAACCTGCATATCTACTGATATTAACACCTCAAATTTTTCCAGAATTTTTCAAGCACAAAAAGTGGACGAAACTGCCCCCATTTCAGACTGCCGCAAAACAGTCTTATTTTTTTTTTCCAAAATCGGGACTGTTTTGGCATAATGAGCCACTACACCATGAAAACTTAACATTTTTGAGTGCTACCACATGGGTTAACTAGTACACATGTATATCTAGCACCCCTCTTTGACGGATCGTATAAAGGAGTTATAGATTTAAAACGGTGGATTTTCAAAATAAATAGAAATTTTTGATTTCAAAACTAGAAAAATTATTTTTCTTTTCCTTTTTGATTCCAACAAAATAAACACCCAATATGGGTAAATCCATACTTGAATCCATGGAAAACACATAGATCATAGGGGTTTTCACATCCAAATCAAAAACCCCCTTTTCCATCAAAGAAGAAAAATAAAGGAAGAAAGCTTAAAAAATAATTTTATACCTTATTTTTTTTTTCTTCCTTCATCCATGGTTGCCCTCTTTTTTCTCTCTTCTATGCCGTGAGCCTCTCCCTCTCTCTCCCTTTCTCGGTTTCTTTCTTCATTCTCCTCTTTCTCTTTTTTCTTTCTCTTCTTATCTTCTCTCCTCTCTTATCCGTTCCTTCTTCTCTTCTTTTTTTTAATTGCCGAACATAGGCCTTCTTATGCCATATATTATTATTATTATTATTTCTAATATACAATTGCCCAATATGCCCTTTTTTAATTTGGGTTAAAAAAAATTTGGGCCAACAATTTATTTAATCTTTTGAACTTTCAAATTAAATCTTTGGGCCATATAATATTTACATAGTCCACTCCTTTCCATCTTATCCCACCCTAAATTTTTAATTAGGGTATCTATTCCAAATATTTAGAATTTAAATCATCACTCTTTTACCTTAAATTCTATAACCCAACTAAACTTGTTTAATTAAGTTATAAAATTAATAACTTGAGATAATAAAAATATATCTCTTAACTTAATATAATTTTTAATATTATTATTCTCCCACATTATCCTTCACAATTTGGCTAAGCTTTGGGCTTTTAATTATTTCCATTGAGCTAATAAATTTACTTGTTTTACTTATTAACAACAACCAACTTGGGCTTTCAACCCTAATTAAATTGAGTCAATATAATACTTGCCCCATACATAATATATTGGGCTAGATTACATAATTTAATCACCCTTAGTCACTTTATCTACAAGTTCCATGCTTAATAAATTAATTGGGATTGTTTAAATAATATTACCTCCTTAGCCCATTAAATCCAATTCTCTTGAACTGTAAATAATTTATTGGGCTATGACATTATTATAGTCCATTTCTTTTAATTCTATATTACTCTAATCATTTAATTAGAGTTTTTATTTCTCATACTAGAAAATAAATTCATTACTTATGTCTTTTCTTTCCTTAACCCAATTAGACTTGCTATAACTAGGTTATAAAATTAATTAACTGAGATATATAAAATAAATCTCTTAATGTTAGTATATATATTTATATACTAATATTCTCCCATATTATAACCTCTTAGGTTATTTAATTACCACACCTAATATATATATTAGGTTACATAACTTAATTCTTAATTCACTTGAATTAATTCTATGACCACTAAATACAAGTAACCCTTTAGGTCATTTAAATCTCATACCATGTTTTAATAACTAATTTAAGTTATACAATTTATATTTTATAATTAAATTTAATTTCCTCTTCCTCTTCATAAATTGTTTTCAAACAATTTATTTATATATCAAATATATAAATTAATATATTCAATCATTTATTCAAATATGAATTTAATTTACTAACTGCTTTGATACCAATATTCATATCTACATATTGGATCTCATCTCATATTTTTGCTTTACCTCCTTTGGTATAATATTAAATATTATACCATTATTCATATAACATATTTCACTCCTCACACTTGTTTTGACTTTTCTCCATAAAAAGTCAACTTTTAACTTTGACCAAAAGTTAATATTTACACATTTTGTTTTTACTTTCCATTCTGACTAATCTTGACGTTCCGGACGCAACCGAGCAGTCCGTGCTTCAAAATTCTATTTCTAACTCAAATTTTGAGTTTTAAATTACTCCTTTCTTATTACTAATCGTATTAACTAATGACTTTATACTTATTCAATTCACACCAAATTTTACAGGTATCATAATACCTTATTCTTGATACATATCACTTCATTTATAGGGTTTTGGAATTTTGTAACCCATATTTTCTCTATTCTCATTCGAATAGCAAACCATATAGGTTTTACTTGAAAATTTTAAATAAATCCTCAAATTTCTTCAAGGTTTTATTCTTTAACTTTTATTCTAATCATTCAAGATTTTATAAATTTCCGGGTTGTCACATCCTAACTCAACCTTGAGTTATATTCATTCAAATATTATAATGGTTAATTATTGCTAATTATACCATGTCCAGGGAATTTATTGTTGATTATTCGCTGTTAGTGCATGATTAAAATTCAATTTGAATTACTGATTCGGAAAATATATATTCGTAGAATTACTATTGTTGGATATTTATATCTGCGGAAACTAATATTGACAGTACAGATAATTCCTGTTTATTATCAAATTATATTGAGAAATGTCTTAGCTAATTATTCTGGCTAGACAAACATTTGTTAGAACTTGATAAATACGAGAAGAAAAATCAATTGTTATTGATAAATCGATGCCAGTTGTTTCGGCTAGATCGATAAGTAGATAGAATTTGAAATCACAGTATTTCGTTGTTAAATCAAAATCTTGATTCTGAAACTGAGAGGAACAACCTTTTATATAAAGGGAACATTTTAGGTCGTATATTCGACCGTTGCGCGCTGTTAAGTATTATGCATAATATAGGGTACAAGGAGTTGGCCGGCTCTAAGTACTTTCAGAGGGGTATGATTTAATCTTTATGGTTATCTGATACGCCTGCGTATGTATCAAAGTAAATCTTTGATAGATACCCGAGAAAATAAGTTCTAAGATCTGGTGGGATCACTCAGCATAAATCTGGAAATTATTCCACTTTGTTATTACTTAGAATTGATTCTTGAGTATTCAATAGAATATCGTAGAAACTTTGAAAGCGTTGTACTCTTTCATTATCAAATTATTGCGTTGCCTAGAATACAAGAAGAATTGTTATTGATTAACGATTTGTTCAGGTATTTCAAAGTTCCCCGAACTTTAGTTTCATTCTATCAAAATAGATAGTTTGTTCTAGTTGATTCATATAACTTTATTGTATGTTTTAACTTGCGGGGCAAACTTGTTGCTCACCCTTGCTATAAATAAAATATTTCAGCTAGGAACGAAGAGGCCAGCGGGTCAAAGAAGAACAAAGGCAAATGCAAGATGTTGGAGTAGTTATAATGAATAGTATATTATTATGTTGTATTGTAAACCCTTTTTGTATAGTCTAAAGGGTATGATTGTAATGTTAAGGTTAGAAAACCTGGGACTTATGTATTAACAACTTATGTTAATGAGTTATGCATTCCTATTTATATTTAAATGGGTAGTTAGATGTTATTATATTGCGGATCGTGAACACCAAACTCGGGGGTCAGGTAACTCGGATTTAGGGGTGTCACAGGTTGGTATTAGAGCTGTAGTGACCAAGGTGTCACCAGCTAGTAGAAGAGCTGTAGGTTATAAACTTTAAGTGGGGTGGGGGAAAACCCTAGGATTATAACCATACACGAGATAAAGAAAACTCATGTAGAGTTCTAAGTGAGGGATTGCCGAAGTGTATCAATAGTGAGATAAGTGGACACATAGTGTGAGAATTTTGTACTAATGAAGTACTAATCAAGTTATTTCAACTGATTGTAGGATGTCTGGAGAAGGTGAAAAGAGTGCAGAGATGCTAACGACTGTTGCACCGGTGCCAGAAGCCGAGGTGCCAGCGCAAAGTGAATCAGTGGAGAAAGTGGGAGAAGATGAACCTATGGTTAATCTGGGGAACGATCATGACGATTATCCCGAGATGTATCTGAGTGGAGATGAGGAGGTAGAGTCTGAGCCAGCTAAGGTGGAGTTAAAGAATAAGGTCAAAGTTAGAGAATAAGATCAGCTATCTGTAGAAGTCCAGGAACTCCGAAGTAAAGTGTTTCTTCTAGAGGAGTTGTGGAAGACGGAGCGAGCATTACGCGAAATGACTAAAGAACGGAATGAGCTCAAGGCGTAGGTGGATAGAATAAAGGCTGAAGGTGGTGGATCATCTGAAAGAGCCAGCAAGAAGACAGAAGAAGAGAAATAGGGAAAAAGATAGTCTTAATTTTGAAAAATCAAGCCCAAAGAAGAAGCAAGCCTGTATCAAGTGTGGAAAGACTCACGCGGGAGAATGCATGATGTGGAAGAACGTGTGCTTTAACTGTAAGCAGGAAGGACATATTTCTCTGCATTGTCCTAAGCCGAATTTGAGGAAGTGTTTTTCATGTGGGCAGACGGGTCACGGATTCAGTAAGTGTCCCATCAAGAAGAAGACTGGTGAAGGGAGTGGTCGGTAGATAACTTAGATATATGTAATAGTATCTTTTGGGTAGAAGTTTATGATATTAAGTGTAGTAATATCGAGAACGATGTTTAAACATATGTACATATATATGTTTTATGAATGAAATCTTTATTTTCTATATGAATATAAGATTAATATTAATTTGTTTGTTCTTAAAACTCATACTTATGGTAAGTTAATGACTTATAATTATATGACATGTTTTGAACCCCTCAGCGAATGGACGCCAAAGGTCTGACTAGGATAAGTTCATACACTCATATAATTGTGGCAAGTTCCTGAACTCATAAGTGTGGTAAGTTTGACGAACTGGTAATAATTGTGTGTGAATGGAGAATTGTAACTTTTTGTGTAAAGTTGTGTTATTAATCCTGATATGATTTAAAAAGGAATAGTAATATGTGTTAAGTACTATGTGCTATTTGAATATATATGCAATTATATGAGAATTATGTGTTGAATTCTTATTGTGTTAAGAATTTGTGTAGAGAAAGAGAATTAATATAAGATTTTTACTTAAATCAGATCATGCCGCCTAGACGACAGAATCGAAACCAACGAGAAGAGCAATCGGTAAATAATGAAGGAGGTCAAGCTGACCCGATGTAAAACTTTGGGGATATGATAGCCCAAGCTATGGAGAATAGAGCTCCCACGGGAAGAGGAAGAGTGAGGAATCAGCCAGCTGATAGATTGGCTAATTTCAAGGATTTTGAAGCAGTGGGACCGCCAGAATTCAAAGGGACCACATATCCTATTGAAGCCCAAACTTGGGTGAAGGAGATGGAGAAAGCATTCGTTATCGCCAGAGTAGCGGAGGAACAAAAGACGGCTTTTGCAACTTATCTAATGAAGGGAGAAGCTAACTACTGGTGGGAGACAAACCAAGCGAGAGCTGGTACAGAAGTGGTGTTATGGACAAGATTTAAGGAGTTGTTCTTTGAGAACTACTTCTCGCCGAGTATGCAATCCAGAGTGGAAGTTAAATTCTTAGAACTTAAGCAGGAGAACATGTCGGTATCTGAATATGCTACCAAATTCAACGAATTAGTAAGATTTGCACCTCATCAGGTGGACACAGAGGCGAGAAAGGCGCGAAGATTTGAGAATGGACTGAAGCCGGGGATATTCAACAAGGTAGCAGTATTATAGATCAATATGTTCGCGGCCTTGATGGAGAAAGCGTTAATTGCTGAAGGAGGGAGCGAAGCTGCGTCTCGATTTCATCAGGAAAAGAAAAAGAAGACCAATTATGGTGGAAGCAGTGGTGGTAGTAATTCGAATAAGAGGAAATGGAGTGAGAATACCCAGTCGGGTAATAAAATAGAAGATAATAGGAAAGGAAGGGAGCCATATGTGAATTGTGGGAAGAACCATGCTGGAGTTTGCCTGAAGAAGAAAGGAGTTTGCTATAACTGCGGACAAGAGGGGAATATGTCACCCAATTGCCCCAGTCCGAAGAAAATTCAAGGTTGCTTTGGATGAGGATCGACTGATCATATCGTTCAGAACAGTCCGAAGAAGAATGCAAAAAAGGAAAGTGTCAACAAGGGACCCAGTGGCGGAACCTTGGCGATTCGAGGACCTACACAGCCAGGAAGACCAACAACCCGTACATTCAACATGACGGCGCAGGACACTGTGTCTACTCAAGAGGTTGCAGTAGGTAATGATTTCGTTTAGAATTTTTAATACGCGAGTATTATGAGTCAGATATTTCTGTGAACTGTTTTCTTTTAAAGATTCAAGTCACAGGTTAGAATTTGAGACATAAATGAATATTGGGTTGATAAAAATGAATTGATGATACAACTTTAAAAGATTGTAGAGAATAAGAAAGCGGTGATTCCGATGACGGAATCCTTTTAAGGAGGGGTGAATGTGAGAACCCGAGATTTCGAATAATAAAAAATTTGCGAATAAATTTTTTTTTATTTAATATTAATATTAATTATTAATTTTGTGACAAGTATCGGTGATACGAGTCTCGAGAAAGTCAATTTGTGTATTAACTAATAAAATTAGAGTAGAGTTGTGCTTAACAGCTTTAGAAACCCTAACCCTAATTTCTGGAAAGGGATTCGGTAGAAAATATAATTAAAATAATTATATTGATGAGTACGTGCTTGTACTATATAGAATTTTTGATCGGATAAGGTTTGAAATTAATAAAACCTAATAAGAGATTAGAAACCCTAATCTCAGGATTAGAAACCCTAACGCATCGTTGGAAATCCTAATTGTACGCCAGGAAACCCTAATTTCATATTCGGGAATCCTAAACCCTAAATTAGGAAACCCTAATTCTAATTGGCAAACCTAATGTGTGTATTAAACTTAAATATGATTAGAAAACCCTAATTATATTTTAGTTATCTTAATTTCTATTTTACAAACCCTAATTGTAATTTAGAAAAATTATTTTTCTAATTAAAACCCTAATTCGTGGGTTATAAACCCTAATGATCATTTTGACCCTAATTGCTAAATTAAGCAATTTTAATTAGGAATATTAATCCTAATTAGCAAGATTGAATTTTATGATTAGGAAATATTAATATATTTATTGAATCCTAATTATGATTTTGGAAAATTAATTTTCTATTTTGAAAACCGAAATTTGAAAATTTTGGAAATTAAATTGCAAACCTAAAGGGTTTAAACCCTAAACCCTAACCTAAACCCTAAACCCTAAACCCTAAGGGTTTGCGCATTTATCAAGATTGCCATTAAATTCAATTTACTAAAGACCAAAATGCCCTTTTTGGATAATTTAGTAAGCTAACTTGTAGAAATTGCCAATACTTTAGTGGGTGACCAACTCTCTTGACTTTGGGACATGAAAATCTCATCAAAACCACACATTTGTGCCAGCAACATCAGATCTAATGTATCTAAGTAATATATATATATATATATATATATATATATATATATATATATATAGATTAAAGAGAGAAAGTGTACCCATTTTGTTTATTTTCTCTCCAAGCTCCTACCAACTCCCTCTCATACAAAAACCTCCGAAAATCTATGGGAGATCAGTCACAATATCAGTCCTTAGAACAACCAAAAACAGATTGGAGAGCATAGATCAAGAATTGGACAATAAGAGGTATAACCCTAAATTAAATTTTTGATCTTGTATGCTAAGATAGAGTTAATGTTTATGTGTTTAGATTCATGCTAGAAAATGTTTTATGATGATCTATGTTGATATAACATAGATCTATAACATCAAAATGCTTTAACAAGGAGTTTTACACAATCTGTCCAAGAACACAAATGTCGCCTGACAAGTAAATGTCAGTAGCCGTAGATCCTTTTCTGTTTTTGATTTTTCGTGTTTTATGTTTTGGATCTATAGTCTGACATGAGGTCTTGGATCTGGAAGTGGTATAACAGCCATTCAATGTCCAGATTGTAAGATATTGACGGTCAAAACCCATTGACCGGGCATGACCAGTCAAAAATCTGGGTAACCCAGAAATTTGAAATCAGCACCTGACAAGATTTTCCAAGCACCAGAACTATAATGTTAAACCATTAAACTACCAAAATGATGATCAGAACACTTAGCTAATAGAGCTCAAATAGTGACACTCGAACTGCCTTGGGTTTCTGGGTTACCCAGAAAACCCAGGCATGGTCTGACATCTACTTTGAAAGCCCAGATCGTCATGATGTGTTGTGTTATGACCTAGATGAAGGTTGGTTATTGAAGTATTACATTTCAGCTACACGATCAAGGTTCAAACTAATCCAAAACACGCCTGGGCTGTAAATATCGGTTGGTCAAACCATGAACCTTATCAAGCCGACTGTCAGTGTTCTTGAGCTCAAGAACACCAACAGCGACGCTTTCTGTCACTAAAGCTCTATAGCGACGGATTAAATTAAATTATTTTCTGAATTTCCGAAAAATGATTAAAAATTAGAAATAAATTCTAAAAATTGCCAAAAATGATTTTAAAAATTATTTTAAATTATGAAAAATAATTTTTGACCAATTAGAATATTTTTCTTTAATATTTATAATTATTTAAATATTAAAAGTATTTAATTTATTTAATTAGTGTATTAAATAAATTAGAGAAAAATAATTTAATATTATGAAAAATCATTTTAAATAAGAATAATGTATTCAAAAATATTTTGAATTATAAAATATAATTTTTAATATTTTTGAAGAATTTTCATTAATAATTTAATATTAATGATATTAGATTTATTTAATTACTAAATTAAATAAATAAGTTAAAAATGATTTTAATGATTTAAAAATCATTTTAAATAAGAATAAAGTGTTAGAAAATATTTTAAATTATAAAATATAATTTTTAATATTTTTGGAGAATTCTCATTAATAAATTAATATTAATGATATTAGATTTATTTAATTATAATATTAAATAAATGAATTAAAAATGATTTTATTGATTTAAAAAAATCATTTAAAAATGAGAAAAATATTTTAAAAATATTTTAAGTTATAATTAATGACTTTTAATATTTTGATAATAATTACATTAATATTTAAATATTAATGGTAATGATTTAAAAATGATTTTAATTATTTTAAAAATCATTTAAGTAGAATATTGGTGATTTAAAAATATTTGAAGTTATTAACAATAACTTTGATTTTTTGACAAGTATGTTATTAATATTTTTATATTATAAAATATTAATAATGATAAGATTATTTGATAATTAAATCATTTAAAAATGATTTAAGTGTTTGAAAAATTATTATAAATTATAATAATTGTTTATAAATTATTAAAAGCTTCCGAAAAATATTATTAACGATATTTGACTTATCTAAAATAATATTAAAGCTTAGAGACCAAGTTTAATTGACAATCAATGTGTTAATTGTCGGATAGAGTGACCAGAACACCGAGAATGGACCGAGGTCCAACCAGACCGAAATAGTTAACTGGATAAGTGTTTATATAGGTTATAAACACTAATGTGGCTATGTGGTAATGTGCCTAGGAGAAGTTTGACTGTAAAATACAGTGTTACGTGTTATAAATGATTGTGCTAATTGTGAGACCGATATTATTGGTTATAGGTCTTACGAAAGCAGATAAGTTTATTGTGTAGCTGTAATCAACGCGAAAGGCAAGTTTCCTAACTCAACCTTGAGTTATATTCATTCAAATATTATAATGGTTAATTATTGCTAATTATACCATGTCCAGGGAATTTATTATTGATTATTCGCAGTTAGTGCATGATTAAAATTCAAATTGAATTACTGATTCGAAAAATATATATTCGTAGAATTACTGTTGTTGGATATTTATATCTGCAGAAACTAATATTGATAGTACAGATAATTCCTGTTTATTGTCAAATTATATTGAGAAATGTCTTAGCTAATTATTCTGGCTAGACAAACATTTGTTAGAACTTGATAAATATGAGAAGAAAAATCAATTGTTATTGATAAATCGATGCCAGTTGTTTCGGCTAGATCGATAAGTAGATAGAATTTGAATTCATAGTATTTCGTTGTTAAATCAAAATCTTTATTCTGAAACCGAGAAGAATAACCTTTTATATAAAGGGAACATTTTAGGTCGTATATTCGACCATTGCGCGCTGTTAAGTATTATTCATAATATAGGGTACAAGGAGTTGGCCGGCTCTAAGTACTTGTAGAGGGGTATGATTTAATCTTTATGGTTATCTGATACGCCTGCGTATGTATCAAAGTAAATCTTTGATAGATACCCGAGAAAATAAGTTCTAATATCTGGTGGGATCACTCAGCATAAATCTGGAAATTATTCCACTTTGTTATTGCTTAGAATTGATTCTTGAGTATTCAATAGAATATCGTAGAAACTTTGAAAGCGTTGTACTCTTTCATTATCAAATTATTGCGTTGCCTAGAATACAAGAAGAATTATTATTGATTAACGATTTGTTCAGCTATTTCAAAGTTCCCCGAACTTTAGTTTCATTCTATCAAAATAGATAGTCTGTTCTTGTTGATTCATATACCTTTATTGTATGTTTTAACTTGCGGAGCAAACTTGTTGCTCACCCTTGCTATAAATAAAATATTTCAGCTAGGAACGAAGAGGCCAGCGAGTCAAAGAAGAACAAAGGCAAAGGCAAGATGTTGGAGTAGTTATAATGAATAGTATTATTATTATGTTGTATTGTAAACCCTTTTTGTATAGTCTAAAGGGTATGATTGTAATGTTAAGGTTAGAAAACCTGGGACTTATGTATTAACAACTTATGTTAATGAGTTATGCATTCCTATTTATATTTAAATGGGTAGTTAGATGTTATTATATTGCGGATCGTGAACACCGAACTCGGGGGTCAGGTAACCCGAATTTGGGGGTGTCGCATTTTCTCTCTCAATCTATATATAGAATACAAGATGCATGAATTGGCTAATATATAAGGCTTGTTGCTGTCAATTATGAGCATGTGGGGTTGGTATGAGTTAGTCACCAACTCACCTAAATGTCAAAACCTATTAGTTAGCCAAAATAATGTAACTAGGGGCAAAAAGGTCTTTAGGCTTGCAATTTTAATGGTACATTGGTAAATTAGCAAACCCTTAGGGTTTGACCCTTATGGTTTAACCCTAAGGTCTTGCACAATTAATTTTGTAGGATTTCTATTTAAGAAAAAAATAAATAAATAATTAGAATTTTAGTTTCTAAAAATTTGTAATTAGGGTCTCCTAATTAAGTTAGGTTAACTAACCACTTAGGTCTAGAACATAAGGATTTAACATATACTAATTATCATTAAACGTTTTAATTAAGCAATTAAGGTGTCAAATTTATCAAATATATAATTAATTATTAGGGTTAACAATTTGCAATTAGTGTTAAAAATTTGTAATTAGGGTTTCTAATTACATTAACATAAACATTAGGGTTTTAATCACCAAGTACAATTAACCTTGCGAATTTAGTAATTAGGACAATTTGTAATTAAGTTTTATAATTACTAATTAGGGTTACCTAATATAGAAATTAGGGTTTCTTAATTTAGTAATTAGGATTTTTATAATTAGCAATTATAATTATAATACTTGTAAATTAATCACTTTATCACAATTACAAACGATCTCGAACTCTAATTTGAGTTTCAAATTAGGGTTTTTCACAGTAAAACTAGGGTTTTGACATTAAACACCATAATTGACCACCATCATCAACACGTACATACAGTACATATTTATAGCACTGAAAAATCAAAATATAATTAATATTATATTATATTCTCATTCCTTGCTCAAATTCCAAAATTAGGGTTTGGATTCCATATCTGATTTATTTACCATATATAACCTTATTAATTAAGTTAAAATAATTAACATAATTAATCTTACATAAATTCATATAATAAAATAAATAATTATTATAATAATTTTAAAAATTATTTCATATATTATTTAAATAATATATAATTGTATTTTCATGGAAAATAATTAATAAAAACATTTCTACTTTAAAATTAATTATTATAAGAATATAATTTATAATAATCAATAATTCTAAAATAAAATTATTTATAAATATTCATGTAATAAATATATTTTTATTTATCATATAAATACATATACACCTTATCTTGTACAAATCCTCATCTTTAAATTTAAAAAAAAATTATACCAAAAATTTCTTATTTAATTATATAGAAAATATCAGGTTATTACATTCACCCTCCCTTATAAAGATTCCGTTTTCGGAATCACCGTTTTAAAACTCATACATACTAGGGTACATAGCACACACAATCTTCACAAGTAGATCTCGACCAACTTTGTTCGAACTGATCTTTAACTATTCACATAAAGTTTGTCTATCTGATCAAATGGAAAAATTTGATTTCTAAAAGAACTTAAATTCCTCCCTCAAAATTCCTTCATAAAATAATTTACTAGATATAGGAAAATTATGTAAAATAAAAGTTATAGGAATAATACCTGGAATTGCACCACCAGCTGCCACCGAATCCTGGACCGTCATGTTGTAGACCCTTGCTGTTGATTTTGTTGGCTTGCTCGATGACGTAGGTCCCGTGATTGCTAAAGTCCCGCTGCCAGTGCCAGTATTCACACTTCCTGCCTCCGCCCTCTTCTTTGGACAATCCTTCACCTTGTGCTCAGTCGATCCGCACAGAAAACACCCACTGTTCATTCTTGGATTGGGGCAGTTGAGAGAGATATGACCCTCCTGCCCGCACTTATAGCATACTAATTTTCCCTTCAAACATTCTTCAGGGTGGTTCTTTCCACAAGTCTTGCACTGTACCGCCGGCTTCTTAACACCTTCTTATTTCACCTGCACATTCCCAAAGTTGTTCGCCTTCTTCTTTCCATCTCCACTCCTGCTCCCACTATTAATTCCCACCTTCCTAGCTCCTTCGATCTTACCCTTACTCTTCCTCTCTTTGTTGTAAAGGCTCATGGCCTTACTCCCCTCCTTAGCTATAATCGCTTTCTCCGTGAGTGCTGCAAATGTAGGAATCTACAACACTGCCACCTTATTGTAGAGCCAGGGTTTTAATCCCAGCTCAAACCTTCTCGCTTTTCTAGCCTCCGTATCAACTTGATGCGGGGCAAACTAGCCAACTTATTAAACCTAGCGGCGTATTCAGACACCGTCATATTTTCCTGCTTCAACTCTAAAAATTTTACCTCCATCCTAGCCTGCATACTGGATGAAAAATAATTCTCGAAGAACAAAGTTTTGAACCTATCCCAAGTAACTACACCTGCTCCTGCCCTCGCCTGATTTGCTTCCCACCAAAAATTTGCCTCACCCTTCATCATGTAGGTGGCTAAAGTAGTCTTCTGCCCTTCAGCTACCCTAGCTATCACGAATACTTTTTCAATTTCTTTAACCCAAGTCTGGGCCTCAACAGGGTCAGTTGTACCTTTGAATTCTGGCGGTCCTACAGCCTTAAAATCTTTTAAGTTTGCTAAACGGTTATCCGGCTGCTTCCCTGCGACTGACATCCCTTGCTGCATAGCTTGTGCTACCATGTTTGCAAAGTGCTGCATCGGGTCTGCTTGTTGTTGTCCCTCAACATTATTGACAGATTCTTCTGCCCTTTGATTTCGAGTTAGACGTCTTGGCGGCATTATCTGATTAAATAAAATCATAAATTTAACTTACCTCCTAAACCTTATCGCATAAGATGAGTATGTTAAACTTGTTTCATTTCTCAAACTTAGATTCATATTCATTCAACGAATATTTTACATAGCATAGCACATAATGCTTTAAACATCAGCTATCCCTTTGTGACCTCAAAAGTCGGGATTTACAAACTTGATCATTACAAAAGTTTTAGAATATTACATTACACAGACATACTAAGCATATATATTACATTAAATATACCTACACCACATAACCTATACTACCTATTTGTTATGCCTTTTTCCTTGGACAACCTCTCGCCTGATGATCCCACAGATAAAACATGCACCTGGTTTATAGTCGGGACAATACAGAGTAGTATGTCCTTCATAACCGCAAAGGTAACATATTCTTTTCCCTTTCTTCTTATCGAATTTTCCTAAGTCCTGGTCTCCTATCTTTCTTTTCCCCTTCTTGCTCAGAGCTGTACACGATGTGTTGCTTGTGGCTCCCATCTGATTAATTTGGATTTTAAGCTTATCTTATTCTTCCATTGTTTCTATTAACGCCTAACTCAATTGACTATTTAACAGCTTTTCTATTTCTCACAGCTTTTCCAGAGAAGAAACCTTGTTCCTCAGATCCTGTACCTCCGTTGATGCTTGATCAACTTCAACTTTAGTGTCTGAATCACTATCTGTCAGTTCCACCATTTTTGGATCTGGTACTACGTTTTCTACAATAACCACATCGTCAGAGTTGTTTTCATCGTGAGCCTCTATTTTAGGTATTGGCTTCGATATGAGCTCGGGTGTATGGATTTGATCCTTCTTCATGTTATATACATATAACAAGCCTTTTCTACCAGACATCTACACACATAAATTATCCTGATTAGTATATAGTATATACACACATCAAATAAGAGTTTTATATAAGTTATCTTTTATTTTATTTGACGATGAATTTATTCAATTCATCTCCTTTTTAAACTCTATATGAGTTATTTATATTTTCAACGTTTCCTTCTATTCTAAAGTTATAGCCTAAGGTCTAACTCACCTAAGGTTTTTAACCCTAAGCTCTGATACCAACCTGTAAAGCCCCCAAATTAGGGTACTTAAAACCTGAACTCGGTGCTTCACGATACCATTTCTATGAGCGGAATAATACTAATAATAATAACAATAATATAAAGATCAACTTAATTTACATATCATCAGAGTCTGAATCCTAAGTACGTTACCTTTAAACATTCATTGCAACCCATGATAGATAATATATAGCATACTTGTCTTAATAAAGTTAACTATTACATATCATAGCATTGCGTTCATTCAACAACCTTTCCCTTTCCCTTGATCTTAGCAGAGCTCTCTGGTTGTTCACACTTAGCTAAAAACATTTAAATTAACCAAGGATGAGCATTTGAGTGCCAAGCAGGGAATAACAATTATTTATATAAGCTGAAAGAATTTAAATGCTTTCTTTGTACTACCCTTCTACAACAAGTCAATAGTTGTGAAGTAATCTGAACCGATAATAATAACATAACAACTGTCTTTCAAATTTTTGAAACTACGTAATGACTATAAATAGGGTTAAGGTGACATATTATGAACATTGTTTTTATTTTTGAAAAGGTTAAACAGAACTTTATTTGTAAACCGTCATGACTTACGGGCACGGGAGTGATCATCCCGTTGTACCCTGTATTGATCAATACTACATGCAAGAACGATGTTATCGTTTACTCTGTCCACCTTGGGTGCATAAAAAATTTTCTCGTGTACGGAATGTTCATACTTGTCGGGGTTCGAAACGAAAGGTTTTATCTTGTTCAACAATAATCTATAATTTAACATATATATATATATATATATATATATATATATATATATATACAGGTAATTAATAAAGGTGTATCAACATGTGATTACATACAATGATTATCCAAGTGGGGACACTTGTATAACCATTTATAGAAATTAATGAACAGAATATATATCTGAATTACCATATACTAACATGTTGATAATCAATGAGCGTATATAATATATATAACAATAGGGTTAATAATTTGTACAGTAATAATATAATTCTGAAACATTCTTACTCATGTCCATTGCATAAAGAAAATGCAAAGGTAAGATACTTACCTGATACGCTGCTTACAGTTCGTAACTTAGTTTTATCTTTTGTGTAACAACCTATCAGTAATAAGATCATTTTACTAATTAGAATAACATATCGTAACACACAGCACTGCTTATTGCAGTCAGCACATTACCTAATCACATTGTCATATATGTTTAACAACCATTGAATCACAAATAAACACATATCTAATCAAATTATCTAAGTCCAGATCAATTTCTAAAAATATGTCGGTGTACCGACAACTTTATCGGGTAATTATCGAGTCTAAGACTCTATTCTGTAGCTCATCATCTGTAATTATCAGTCATATTATTTTTAAATGACTTAATATAATTTTAAAACATTTATTATAATTTATCATGAATTTTCAAACATCGGAATCATTATTAAATGATTTAAATATTAAACAATTCTATTATCATTAATATTTAATTACTATTAAACTATTAATGAAACCATTACAAAAATATTAAAGTTATTTATAATAACTTAGAATATTTTTAAAGTATTAATATTACCCTTAAATGATTTTTAACACATTTAAAATTATTTTTAAATAATTATCATTAATATTTAAATATTAATGTACAATTTATGAAAATATTAAAAGTCATTAAGTATAACTTAAAATATTTTAATTTACTTATATCCTTTTTAAATGATTTTTAAATTAATAAAACTATTTTTAAACTATTTATTTAATATAATTATTAAATAAATTTAATATCATTAATAATAAATTAATAATTATTAATATTAAATTATTAATGAAATTATCCTTTAAATATTAAAAGTTATATTTTATAACTTAAAATATTTTTAAACACTTTATTTTTATTTAAAATGATTTTTCTAATATTAAAATCATTTTTAAACTAAATTATTTAATATAATTATTAAATAACTTTAAAATCAATAATAATAATTAATTAATAAAATTTACCTTTAAATATTGAAAGTTATATTTTATAACTTAAAATATTTTTAAATACCTTATTATTATTTAAAATTATTTTTTAATATAATAAAATCATTTTTAATTAATTTATTTACTTCATTTAGTAAATAACTTAATTATCATTAATATTAATTTATTAATGAATTTCATCACAAAATATTCAAAGTCATTAAAAATAACTTAAAATATTTTCTTATATCATAATATAATTTTAAATGATTTTTCAAGTATTAAAATTATTTTTAAATAATTTATTTAATATAAAAATTAAATACATTAAATACCTTTAATATTTCAAAAATATTAAATATTTATGAAATATATTAAAAATAATTAAAAACTAATTTTTAGACTTTAAAATAATTTATTATGTATTTTTAATAATTTAAAACTATTTTTCTATAATTATTTAATTAAAATAATTAATTTTCAAAAATATCTGTCGCTAAAGGGCCCTATAGCGACGAAACTGTCGCTATAGGTGTTCTTGAGCTGTTCTTCATGAAACCCAAAAAGCAAGTCAGTGCACGAGTGAGCATGTTTGACCAAGAATCATTTACTGTGTTGTGTTTCTGGGCATGTTGTTGATCCGATCGTATAGGGCTAGTGTAGGACTACATTATCCAACAACAAACATTGTCATAACATGCATATCAAAGGAGATCTGGGCTTCACAAGTGACTTTCAGAAGCTGTTCTTCATTTCTGGGTTACCCAGAAATGAAGAACAATTCGACTGTTCACTTTTGAACTTCTATAACTTACTGCTCTTGAAACGTTTGTGTGATATAGTGGTTGCAATGTGTAGCCAGCATGACAAGGAAGATATTCATTACATAAAATCACAATAACATATACATGCCGGTCAAACTATGTTAGAAAATGATTCAAATGTTTTCTGGGTTTGCCTAGAAAACAGCCATCGTGATCTTTTTGCCTACTTTGACCGGGCACTGAAGTCAGCCTACTTGACGTTTAGGAGATTTTAAGGCATAATCTTAAAGTATTTATACCATACTACAATATTGCTTCAACAACCGAAACAAAACAACTAACAACTCAAAAATCCAGGCCTTTAAACTTTCTGTCAGAACGATCTGGGCATGTTCTTGACTGCCCAGATTTCCTTCAGTCATGGTCGGTCAACGACCTTTTACCATGAATTACTTTCAAACTAGACATCCAATGACTCTGATTCTTTTTGTAGATTAAAGACTAAATTACAAGCTACACATAACAACTTAAAAACAACAAAAATCGTAATCGACCAAAGATCTGTGGCCACTGACATTTATTGTCAGACCACAGTTTAACTTTTTTCCATATTTTGTAAAAACTCAAATCCAAGCCTCTAGATGTTATGGATTCAACATCTAGCAACCCAGATCATCATTAGACACTATAATCAACATGTTTTAACAAAAATTTCAAACATCAAACGACAAAAAATTGGACAGAAATCAAGCTAGGATTTTATACCTTCTATGATTAATTTCTGATTTTGGCTTTTGATTTGGTTAGGGGATTTCGTGGGGCTGATCTTAGGGACTAGAAAGCTTAATAATTTCGTGGGTTTGAGTTGAGAGAAAAGGTTTGACTGTTTGAGCTAAAAATAGCTAACAAAATGCAAGCTTTTCTCTCTCAATCTATATATAGAATACAAGATGCATGAATTGACTGATATACAAGGCTTGTTGCTGTCAATTATGAGCATGTGGGGTTGGTATGAGTTAGTCACCAACTCACCTAAATGTCGAAACCTATTAGTTAGCCAAAATAATGCAACTAGGGGCAAAAAGGTCTTTAGGCTTGCAATTTTAATGACACATTGGTAAATTAGCAAACCCATAGGGTTTAACCCTAAGGTTTTGCACAATTAATTTTGTAGGATTTCTATTTAAGAAAAAAATAAATAAATAATTAGAATTTTAGTTTCTAAAAATTTGTAATCAGGGTCTCCTAATTAAGTTAGGTTAACTAACCACTTAGGTCTAGAACATAAGGATTTAACATATACTAATTATCATTAAGCGTTCTAATTAAGCAATTAAGGTGTCAAATTTATCAATTAGGGTTTATAATTAATTATTAGGGTTAACAATTTGCAATTAGTGTTAAAAATTTATAATTAGGGTTTCTAATTACATTAACATAAACATTAGGATTTTAATCACCAATTACAATTAACCTTGCTAATTTAGCAATTAGGGTTTACAATTTGTAATTAAGTTTTATAATTACTAATTAGGGTTACCTAATATAGAAATTAGGGTTTCTTAATTTAGTAATTATGGTTTTCATGATTAACAATTATAATTCTAATAGTTGTAAATTAATCACCTTATCACAATTACAAACGATCTCAAACTCTAATTTGAGTTTCAAATTAGGGTTTCTCACAGTAAAACTAAGGTTTTGACATTAAACACCATAATTGACTAACTATTATCAATACGTACATACAGTACATATTTATAGCACTGAAAAATCAAAATATAATTAATATTATATTATTATTCTCATTCCTTGCTCAAATTCTAAAATTAGGGTTTGGATTCTATATCTGATTTATTTACCATATATAACCTTATTAATTAAGTTAAAATAATTAACTTAATTAATTTTTCATAAATTCATATAATAAAATAAATAATTATTATAATAATTATAAAAATCATTTCATATATTATTTAAATAATATATAATTATATTTTCATGAAAAATAATTAATAAAAATATTTTTAATTTAAAATTAATTATTATAAGAATATAATTTATAATAATCAATAATTCTAAAATAAAATTATTTGTAAATATTTATGTAATAAATATATTTTATTTATCATATAAATACATATACACCTTATCTTGTATAAATCCTCATCTTTAAAATAAAAAAAAATTATACGAAAAATTTCTTATTTAATTATATAGAAAATATCGGGTTGTTACATATGTTGCATGTCAATTAACCCTTATTTTGTGGTAGTATTTGAAAATGATATTCGAGAATATTGAGAATAACAATGGAGCACAGGAGGCCGTTAAGTCACCACAGATCAATACACAGGATAATGTGCAACAGGAAGACAATAATCCTTAGGTAAATAACAACGATCATATGATGAACGATGGAATGTTCAGATGCTTTATGCAATTCATGCAACATAAGGCGAGAGCGGCTCCTGTCCAAAATGTAGGTGGAAACACTGAAACCTCTCGGACGGTCACCGCTAAACAGTTCAAGGAGCTGGGACCACCAGAGTTTATTGGAGAGCCAAAACCACTTAAGGCAAAGACGTGGATAAAGCAGATCACCAAAATATTTGATGTCTTGGGATGCTCCGAGAAGCAAAAGGTTCCCTTTGCCACTTTTATGTTACGACGAGAGGCAGATTACTGGTGGGAATAGGTAAAGCGTACTCAACCTGTCGCACTGAAGATGTCTTGGGAGAAGTTCTAAGAACTATTCAACGACAAGTACTTTCTCGAAAGTATTCTTCATATGAAAGAGGTAGAGATCATCAAGTTAGAGCAGAACAATATGACCGTGTCGCAGTACGAAGCTAAGTTTGCTGAGTTGTCCCGGTTTGGATCTCACTTGGTTGATAATGAGGAGAGAATGACGCAGATGTTTTTAAGAGGTTTAAAACCCGAGATATGTTAATATCTAATTTCTCATAAACTGTGTTTGTATTCAGATGTTGTAAATAGGGCTCAGTTATTGGACCGCGATAACGAGTCAACCCAACCAAGAGAAAGCAGCCGACAAAATGATAATACTAGTGGCAGCAGTCATCTAAGCGGTGACAACAAACGTGGAGGGAATCAACATGCCAAAAATGGTAACCACTTCGGTGGTAATCATGGCCAAGACAATAAGAATGGACATTTCAAGAAGAGGAGATTCAACAATGATGGAAAGACGTCAGCATCAGCACCCGTTGTTAAGGAAGGAGAACGACCACCTATCATATGCTTCAAATGAGGAGGGGAGGGACACATCAGTCCAAACTGCGTGATGCAGTCCAAAGCGTGTTATAATTATGGAAGAGAAGGTCACCTAGCCCGATTTTGTCGTGCACCGAAGACAAGTCCAGCTGGGATGGAGGCACTAAAGGCCATCCCAGAAAAGTCAAAACCGGTAGTTCAAGGGAGAGCGTTCGCCATGACCTCCCAAAAAGCAAGGAACCTGAACGAGATTATCACGGGTAAGCTTATCATAAACTCTAGCGAAGTCTATACCTTATTTGATATCAGTTCTACCCATTCTTTTATTTCTCCTACTTGCGCTCAACGTTTAAATTTGACTCCGGAGAAATTAGACTTTAACTTATATGTTGAAACTCTGTTGGGAGAAACATTCATTACATACACTATTTATAAGTCTTGTTTGGTTCAAATCGGTACGCTCACATTACCTGTCGATCTTATTTCATTGAAAATACTTGCATTTGACGTAATTCTAGGGATTGATTGGTTAACTACTCATCATGCAAAAATTAATTATTTTCGTAAAGTTATTAGTTTTCATATTGCTAACCAACCTATTATGCGAATTCAAGCAACCAAACCATTAAAATCAATCACTGTCATCTCAAGCCATAAAGCTATTCGTTTATTAAAAAACGGATGTCAAGCTTTCTTAGCTCATGTCACAGATTTTAACAAAAATATGTCAGTTTTGAATGATATTTCTATTGTTAATAAATTTCCTGACGTATTCCCTGAAGAACTTTCTGGCCTACCCCAGAGCGAGAAATTGAATTTTGTATCGACCTTGAACCTGGTACAAAACCCATTTCTAAAGCCCCATATCGAATGGCTCCTATTAAACTTCAAAAGTTAAAGACCCAATTGCACGAATTGTTAGACATCTGTTTCATTCATCCTAGTACGTCTCCTTGGGGTGCTCCTGTTCTATTCGCGAAGAAGAAAGATGGGAGTATGCGACTTTGTATTAATTATCGGGAGTTAAATCATGTCACTGTCAAAAATAGATATCTGTTGCCGCGTATTGATGACCAGTTTGACCAGTTGCAAGGCGCCAAATTCTTTCTAAAGATCGATCATCGTTCTGGATATCATAAGTTAAAGATTAGAACCGATGGCATTCCAAAGACAGCTTTCAGCACTCGGTACGGGCATTATGAATTCCTAGTCATGTCTTTTGGATTGACTAATGCTCCTGCTGCCTTCATGGATATGATGAACCAAGTATTCAAGGAATATTTGGATCATTTTATGGTTGTCTTTATTGACGACATTCTCATATATTCCAAAAGTCGTGAAGATCATGAGCAATACTTGAGGCTGATACTCCAAAAGCTTTATGAAAATAAGCTTTATGCCAAGTTAAAGAAATGCATGTTCTGGCTTAAGGAAGTAGCATTCCTTGGGCACGAAGTATCAAGTCATGGAATGTCTGTTGACCTGACAAAGATTGAAGCTATTCAAAGCTGGGAGCAACCTAAATCATTGACCGAAGTACGTAGCTTTCTCAGCTTAGCTGGTTATTATCGGAGATTCGTAGAAGGGTTTTCTCAATCGCTACTCCATTAACTCAGCTGACTCGGAAAGATACAAAATTCGGTTGAAGCGTGGAATGTGAGAAGACTTTTCAAGAACTCAAGAGGAGACTCATTTCAACACATGTTCTGACAATATCATCTGGCTCGAAGGGATTTGTCATCTACAGTTATACTTCGGGCAAAGGGTTAGGATGTGTTCTCATACAACATGGAAAAGTCATAGCCTATGCCTCTCGACAACTCAAAGAAAATGAGAGGAATTATCTTACTAATGATCTAGAGTTGGCAGATGTTGTCTTCGCACTTAAAATTTGGAGGCATTACTTGTATGGGGAGAAAGTGGAGATCTTTACGGATTATAAAAGCCTCAAATATTTCTTCACCCAAAAGGAACTCAACATGCGGCAACGACGTTGGCTTGAACTGTTAAAAGATTATGATCATACCATTCAATACCATCCTGGTAAAGCGAACGTAGTAGCCGACGCATTGAGTAGAAGATCATATGCGGGTACGAGTACGATATTATCAACGCAAAGGCCCATTTTATATGACTTGCAAAGGATGGAGATAGAGTTAAAGACTCCAGGGACCAACGTGATGATGGCAAATATACGAGTTGAACTGACTTTAATTGATAAAGTTAAAGTTGCTCAAGATACAGACCTGAAGCTAATGCATATGAAGAAGAAAGTGCAAGAAGGTGCTATCTCGAAAGCAAGAATCGATGAAGAAGGAATACTTAGAGTCAACTCCAGACTTTGTGTTCCTAACGACCCTGATTTAAAGTATAAAATCATGACGGAGGCGCACAACACACCGTTTGCAATCCATCTTGGGAGTACCAAAATGTATTATGATCTTCGACATACATTTTGGTGGAGCAATATGAAGAGAGAGATAGCGGAGTTTATCTCAAGGTGTTTAACTTGTCAACAAGTCAAGGAGGAGCATCAAGTACCAAAAGGTCCATTGCAACCACTTGAAATTCTAGAATGGAAGTGGGAGCACATTACCATGGATTTCGTTACTGGTCTTCCCAAGGTTTCTCAAGGCATAGATGCAATTTGGGTCATTGTTGATAGATTGACCAAGTCAGCTCACTTCTTACCTATACGAGAAACTTATACACTTGAAAGTCTTACTCGTATGTACATAAACGAGATTGTAAGATTGCATGGTATGCCAGTATCCATAGTTTCTGATCGAGACCCAAGATTCACTTCAAGATTTTGGGTTAGTTTGTAAAAAGCTATGGGCACGGATTTACGATTTAGTTCGTCTTATCATCCTCAAAAGGACGGGCAGCCAGAGAGGACTATTCAAACTCTTAAAGATCTATTAAGACTCTATGTCCTTGACTTCAAGGGAAGTTGGGATACGTTCTTACCATTGGTGGAGTTTTCCTACAACAATAGTTATCAAGCATGTATTGGCATGGCTCCATTCGAGGCGTTGTATGGAAGAAAGTGTATTTCTCCAGTATGCTGGGATGAGGTGGGTGAAGCAACGTTGTTGGGACCGGAGTTGGTACGTATGACTATGGAAAGGATTCAAACGATCTGACAACGTATAAAAATCTCACAAGATCGACAAAAGAGTTATGCTGATCTTCATCGAAAGGACATGTAATTCAATATTGGAGAATATGTGTTGTTACGTGTTGCTTCATGGAAAGGAGTTACGAGATTTAGAAAGAGAGGAAAGCTCAATCCTCGATTCATTGGCCCATTTTTAATCCTCGAACGAGTAGGAACTGTGGCCTATAGACTCGCCTTACCGCTAAGTATGTCTCGGGTTCATAACGTTTTTCACATATCTATGTTACGTAAATATGTGAAAGACTAGAACCACATTATTGAGTTAGAATCGGACGAAATAGCGAAAGATTTAACATATGAAGAGGATCCTGTTAAAATCTTGGATAAGAAGGAGCATATTTTACGCTCCAAGGTTATACCTCAAGTTAAAGTTTTGTGGAGAAACCATGATGTTGAGGAAATGACCTGAGAGTTAGAATCTGAAATGAAATCAAGGTATCCTTACCTCTTCGACATACCAGATACGTACCCTAATTTTGAGGGCAAAATTTCATAAGAAGGAGAGGTTATAAGACCCCAACTTTTATGAATAAAGATGAATTTTCTATAAATATCATTTTTGAATATTATGGAGTGAATTTGATATAATGTTATAGTTGTGGGTAATATTTATAAATTCTACAAAGTACGCAAGTTGTTATATAATATTCGATTGGTCGGGGAATATTCATTTTAACAGGGAATATTCGTACGGCGGCACAATCATTGGTGGACCCCCACAACGGAATTATTGTCGGATTGAGAAAACGACAAAAATATCTTTTTATAAAATAACAGCGAAAGTTTTACCATTAACTGTTGGAATACCTGATGATTAAAATACAATAATACGTGTTGTTACATAGTAGCACACGGTATTGTACAGTATTTTTAAATTATTGATTCTTACATAAGAAGGCACTACTCAATAATTGTTACTGTTCAATATTTTATTAGTTCAATAATTACTACGTTGATATTTTATATTATTGTTGTTTTAATAATTGTCACTGCACAGTATTTTCTATTATCAGATCAATAATTCATATTATTTGAATAATATTACTGGATAACATTATTGACAATGTCTAGAAAGTTATGTCAAAGAGAGGTTTGGTCATCTAATTGCGCGTCAGTAAGGAGAAATCCTTATCAGAAAGCCCCCTCTTTCCTGGAAACGGCCTGGTTGTCATTATTGTGATTTTGTAATATTATTTGTGAATAATTAATTATTGATTTATATGATAAGGAAATATTTATTTTATGTGGACATAAAAGATGGATAGGAAAATATTTATTTTATGTGGTTATAAATGAAGGAATTAATGTTGAGGTAATTTATCAGTATTTTGTCGGATTGGAGGTATTAAACAATCAAATCGGTGTTCTTAAAGCTCTATTGCATGAGTTATAATTTTAATCCGACCTTTGGATCGTTGTGATTTTTGGATATCTTATACATATATAAGTTGAGTATATGTCCACAAATTTTGAACCGTTAAAAATTAACGTATGATTTGTTATGAATTTTATGAGATATTGAAAATCATCCGTTTGTGGATTTCAAATATTTTCTGTTTGGAATTTAGAAAAACTTAAACTTACAAAGTCGTAGAGAATTAAATTTCCTATGGAATAGACATGAGATTTAAATTTTTCTGATAAAATGGCTATTTATTATGAATTTCTAAAGTTCAGAAAATAAAATAATTTTTATTAAAATTGGGTGGGACCCACTTTTGTTTTTTGAAAACTTGTGGGGTGCTATATTTTTCAAAAATGGCATGCTGGTCTTGGTCATTGGCATACGTAAAAATTTTGTATAAATATTAATATTATTTTATTATTTAGTCTCCTATGGCGTTCTAGCATTTTCCTATAAATAGGCGCTTAGGTTAGAATTGAAAATCACACCAGAAACAAGTTTTCTTTCTCTCTATATTATCGAGCGTATTTTTTGAATATTTAGATACTTTGAGAGTTGCTATTCAGTGCAAGTTTTCTTCGACTTTACATCCAATATTCCGATCAGAAATACTGTTATTTTGAGGTAAGTGATGTTATTTTGTTCAATATTCGCTTGAAATAATATTTTCTTCCATACCCTGTAGTATGCAAGTAATATTATTTCGTTTCAGATTTCGAATTCTATACTCATTTTGTTAAAATTTTGGCTTCTATACTCCATGAAATTAGTAGAATATCCTTGATATTTGCGCTTCATCTAGTATCTTTTCATGAAAATATTATTCTGAGCATTCTTGATAAGTTTTAACTTTTTCATGCCGAAATACTATTCACGAGATTACTATTCTCGAAGTACTATTCACGGGATACTATTCACTAGAGTACTATTCACCGGGGTACTATTCATGATAAAAATTGATTCGTTTTCGGTCTAAATTATTTTTAGTACAATATTATTCTTGAATTTTACTCCACAAAGTAATATCATGTTGATAATTTGGACGTTATTGATTTCTGGATAAATTAAATTACAAATCTTTAAAAATTTATCCTTGAACTTGTTTTATTGAATTCTTATATCATTGTCATCATCCTCATGTTTATATTATGTTGAAAGTTAACTGTGGCCTGTAGTGCATAGATGGACTTGGTATGATTATGACCAGGGATTATTTGGTATAATCATGATCGTAATGTTACAAATGATGTGGTAAAAGTCCTCATTGGCCCGTAGTGCATTGATGGACAGTTGTTGGCATGATCATGACCATTGATGAATACACGAATATCATTGACCCGTAGTGCATGGATAATTTGTGGTCGTGATACTAATGAATATCCTTGGCCGTAGTGCAGGGATGATGTGGATTATTTATTAAGCTGAGTCTCAGCGATAAAAGTGATGAAAAACCTTTTAAATCATAGAAGATAGTTGATTTTATTCTCTACTTGACTCTTCTAATGGATTGCTTATTCCGCTACAGTTAAACTTGATGTTTGTTATATTTTATCAGTTTAACACTGTTGAAGGCTAACGATAAATTATTCTGCATTATCTTAGTCATAATATTTCTTACTGAGCTAGTTGAGCTCACCCTTTTCCTTTCATTGTCCTCTTCAGGAAATGAGAACGTAGCTGGAACTAGTCGGGGAACGGAGTAACGGTCCAGATGATAGCATTAGTAGTCCTCACTATTCTATGAAATAGTGTGATAATAATTGTATTGAGGACTCCATTTGACTTGAATATTGTCTAGAAGACAATATTCATTTTAAAACTCTCAGTTTATGTTTTGTCGTATTTTACATGACAGTTGTATTATTAAGTTGTATTTGAATTTTGTACCATGTATTTGGCTACTCAAGATTAGTGATGTATACCTATTTTGGGGGCGTCACAACAAACCTAAACCCAACCTTGATCAAACCACCTCCTTCAATCTCAAACCTTAGAAAACCCTAAGTTAATCCAGATTGGTTCAGACCTTACTCCAAATTGGAGGAATGACATGGTTACACTACTAGCCCAATTCCAGGATGTGTTTGCATGGTCTCATGAAGACATAGTGGGTTTGACCACTGACATTGTCCTTCATTGTCTTCCCATTAAAGAGGGATTCAAGCCAGTCAAGTAGAAGCTCAGGTGATTGAAACCTGAGTGGAGTTTAAAGGTGAAAGAAGAAATTATGAAACAATTACAAGCTGGTATTATCATGGTGTCCACATATCCTGAATGGATATCCAACATCGTTTCCGTGCCTAAACTTGGAGGAAAGGTGCGAGTTTACGTGGATTATTGGGATTTGAATATAGCTTACCTTAAAGATAGCTTTTTCGTGCCATTTATCCACATTCTCATTGACAATACTGCTCAATATGGCGTGCACTCCTTTGCTGAATGCTTTACGAGGTACCACCAGATCATGGTTATTGAAGAGGATCGTGAGCAAACTGCTTTCATCACTCCTTGGGGAACCTTTTGCTACAGACGGTGATCTTTTGGCCTCATCAATGCCGGAACCACATATCAGCGAGCTATGATGACTCTTTTCCATATCTTAATGCATAAAGAGATAGAGATCTATGTGGATGACATCATTGTTAAATCCCGAAAGGAAGAAGACAACTTAGACCATCTCAGAAAGTTCTTCAACAGGTTGCGTAAGGTCAACTTGAAGTTGATTCTAGCCAAGTGCGCCTTTGGCATTAAATCAAGCAAGTTACTAGGATTCCTAGTCAGCCACAAAGGGATTGAGCTGGATTCCACCAAAATCCAGGCCATCACGAAAATGCCCATTCCTCAGATAGAGAAGGAAATATGGGAATTTTTGGGAAGAATCAACTTCATTAGTAGGTTCATTTCTCAACTCACAGCAACCTATGAGCCCATCTTCAAGCTGTTAAGGAAGAACTCCTCCATGAAATGGAATAATGAGTGCCAGCAGGCCTTCCTTACAATCAAAGAGCAGCTAATCAATGCTCCTATTTTGGTACCACCCAGGGATGATGTTCCCCTGTTCATGTACCTGTCTATAAGTGACAATGTCATGGGCTGTATGCTGGGACAGAAAGACGATAGAGGCCAAGAACGAGCTATCTACTACCTCAACAAAAGATTCAGCAGCAGTGAACACAAGTACACTCTGATTAAGAAGACTTGTTGTGCTTTAGCATGGGCTTCCATGAGGTTACAACAGTACCTCCATGGGCACACAACCCATCTCATATCCCGAATGGATCCTCTCAAGTATGTGTTCAGCAAGCCCATACTGAATTGTCGACTGTCTAGATGGCAGTTGATCCTACAACAATTTGACATCGTTTACGTGACGCAAAAGTCCATTAAAGGTCAAGGAATCGCAGATCAACTGGCCACCGCTCCTTTAAGGGATTTCAAACCCTTGGAAACATACTTCCCTGATGAAGGGGTAATGGCAATTTAGCAACACCGTCAGTACGATACATGCCATACATGGAACATGTATTTTGATGTAGCAGTTAATATGGAAGGTTCTGGAGCTGGAGCAATTCTAGTATCCGGTACGGGGGAGTAGTATCCCGTCGCCGTCAAATTGCAGTTTGTCAGCACCAACAACACAGTTGAGTATGAAGGCTGTATCATATCATGGGGCTAAAACTTGCCCGTTCAATGGGCATCAAGCGGTTAACTGTCTTTGGGGATTCGGAGTTGGTAGTCAAACAATCCACAGGAATCTATCAAACCAAAGAGCTACATTTGTTGCCTTACCATCGGTAAGTTTTACAGATAGCTTCGGAGTTCGAAGAGATCTCCTTTCTACACATTCCTCGTAATAGGAATGACTTCGCAGACGCGCTAGCAACTTTGGCCTGCATGATTCACATACCCAACAAGGAACACATGGCCAAGCGTCACATTGGCTCTGCAAAAGGCACCAGCCTATGGGAACTATGTTGGAGAAGTATCGGATGAGCTACCTCCCATCCAACAACCCTGGTATCAACATAACAAGGAGTACTTACGAGATGGATCTACACCCGCTGAGGCGAGCCCGACTGAGAAAAGGCAGATCCATTGACTTGCTATGAAATTCTACCTGAGCGGAGATGCACTCTACAGAAGAGATGCAAGATTAGGTCTCCTCCGATGTCTAGACAAGGACCAAGCTCAGAGGCTAATGGATGAAATCCATGGTGGAGTCTGTGGCCCGCACATGAGCGGCCCTCTAATTGTAAAGAAGATCCTCAGAACAGGACATTACTAGATCTCTCTCAAAGCTGACTGCAATGACCACGTCTGGAGATGTTATCAATGTCAAATTCTTGGGAATGCTATCCACGTCCCTCCGAGGGAGCTCCACAATATGAGTTCACCTTGGCCCTTCTCCATGTGGGGAATGGACGTGATCGGGCCCATCGAGCCCAAAGCCAGTAATGGACATCGCTTTATCTTCACCACGATCGACTACTTCACCAAGTGGGCAAAAGCAACCTCCTTCCCCAGGGTTACCAAAGAAGTCATCATTGCTTTCATAAGAAACAATGTCATTTGTCGATATGGACAACCAGAGGTAATTGTATCAGACAATGCTAAGAACCTCAAACATCTTAACTCCGTCATCTATGGTCCAAAGATGAATGGTGCTGTTGAAGTAGCTAACAAAAATATTAAGAAGATCAAGCAAAAGATGTCCGCCAACCATAGAGGATGGCCTGACTTATTGCCTCTTACTCTGTTAGCCTACAGAACATCAATGCGCACTTCCACTGGGGCAACCCCCTACGCATTAATCTATGGGATGGAAGCAGTGCTCCCCATAGAAGTGGAAATGGAATCCCTCATAGTGTTGATAGACTCTCAGCTGGATGAAGACCAATGGGTACAAGACAGGTATCACCAATTGTCTCTAATAGATGAAAGGTGAACCACAACTATCTTTCATGGTCAGTTATATCAACAGAGGATCGCCCAATCCTATAACAATAAAGTCCGGCTACGACAGTTTAAACAACATGACTTGGTTTTGAAGAAGATCATCGACAACAAAGATCAGTCTAAGGGAAAATTCGCCCCTAACTGGGAAGGCCCATTTATTGTCAAGGAGGCATTGACAGGAGGTGCTCTCAGATTGTAGGAAATAGACGGCAATAAATTTCCACAACTCATCAACTCGGACAGCGTGAAACGGTACTATGTCTGAAGTTACCATCAAGCAAATATTCTGGTGTTGGATCATCAGATCACCAGTCATTCTGGTTCTTTAACCCTTTACTACATACAACTTATTTTCCACACTGCGCCCTTCAGAGAAACACACTTTTCAAGCCAGCAGCCTGGTTTTCAGATCGCCAGTTCCTTTCCTCTCCATTTGGTTTTTAACCCTTACTCAACTTCGGTTATCCCACTAGGGATATATTGAACCGTTCACACTTGCAGTTTGTCCCCAAACATGGGATCAAACTTTTCGCACTTGCAGTTTATCCTGAACTTAGGATTAAACTTTCTTCCCCCCGTAGTTTGTCCTCCACATAGGATCAAACTTTTCATTGGCTACAAATCATCCTGAGGGGAAAACTACGTCGACCTAATCTCCTTGATACATGGGAGTACGTAGGCAACCATTTTATATGGCCCGGTCGCAACAATAAAAAACAAAAAATAACAAAAACAATTCTACACCCTTCTTATTACAAAAATAACAAAAACATTCCTACACCCTTTCTGCCACAAATAGCGTTGAACCTCTTACACCAGGTTCGAATTACGTAGACCTGATCTCCTCTTCAATAGGAGTACATAGGCAGCCATTTATGGTTTGGTCTAACCCCCTGCCAAAACACAAACACTTGTCAACGGTACTGGTATTAAACTTCAATCCACCACATTTCATTGGCTTCAAACCAAAGGGATGAAATTACCTGACCTCCCCATATAAACGGGAGACTCGGAGACCATCTAAGCTGCGGTTGTACCTTATAGAGTAATACCAATCCATAAATAGGAGTACTGACGACCATCTATGGTGCAGTCAACCACAGAGAGGAAAGCTGCATTCTTCTTCATATTTCTATACAGAAACCAATCCCAAAAAACAAAGATGGTAAGGATACACGCAGATCAAGGATCCATTCTGAACTGTCCAAAGATAACTTAATATCCGTCCATCAAGGAGGAATTCAGAATACATCAAGATCATAAGCACTGAAGAAGCAGGCAAATATCAAACAAGTATTCAGGCATATCTAAAAGGGAAGTGATCAAAAATATATTTCCCTGCTATATATAATACTGTTTGATATACACAATGTAAACTGTACATGACAAAATGGCTAAGCTAGTCTGTGCAGGAAAATATAAGGCTATCTACAGATCGGTATGCATGCGGGCTAGCAGATCTAACATAGCATCTCTATCCGAAGAAGTACGTAACGCTGTGGTCTCCTGTATAAGGGTATCCACACGAGCCAGCAAGTCCGAGGCCATCTGCATGGTGACGCGATACTCATCTATATATGTACTCATCTCGACAAGCATACCAGTGGTCAGGGATCTCACTGAAGTACTGTCTACAACGGCTACATCCCTATCAGATAGGGTAGCATCCCGCTCAACGATCACTGCATCTCTGTCTAATATTGCCTCATCCCGCTCAACAACAGCAGCATCTCTATGAGCTAATGCCTCGTCTCTATCTAATAGAGCTGTGTCTCTCCCATCAAGGGCTGTCAACATCAGGGCTCTAGCCTGATCCCTCTCATATGTCATCAGATGAAGACTCTGCTCCAAGTACTATGCTGGATGCTGGATCACGATAGTGCTAGTACTGGGAGAATCTAAGAGAGTTGCTGGCAACCCAATAAATGGCTCCTCCTCGATGCGGGAATCAATGTCCTCCATGGGCTCCCCATCATCTGAATCACTACCCAGCACTGTGGATACTGCCACAACCGATGAAGTATCTACCTCCATCCACGTAGAATACTCTGGCGAACAACCCAGATGGCTAACAGAAAAGGTAGCTATCTCACGCTGATCCCAATAAGCATACACCTGGGATCAGTCCTCTGCTGACAAGTGATGAGAAGGTAAACGCTGACCTAACGCCCCATTAAAAGGATGGAAATCCTGGAACTGGTCAAACTGCGACATCACGACCAGTGGGTGGTAAGTAGTCATACCCCTCAAACCAGCCAGAGGGAGATAATCAATGCCTGGAGTATGAGTAATGAAACTATAGGGCGAACTGAGCCTTGTACACGGCAAGATAGCAAATAGATCTCCGATCCCAGCCAAGAAAACAGACTAAGAGGCAGGATCTGTACACTCTGTAGGCTGGAAGGAATACGACATAGCTATCTCATGGGTGAAGCAATACCCATGTCGTCTGGATGTGCCAATCGGTCTTAAGTGTGACATAAACCTCACGTACAACATGACCAAATTGCCTGTAAATACCCCTGTAGGGTGGGTGCTATAAAATGTGGTAGACCTCAGCGTCTCTACCATAATAATTGGTACAATGGTGTGACCCTCCCTGAGAGCTCTCACTGCCATAACGATGTCGATGTCTAACTCATCCATGTACCGTGGCATGTACACGTATGATAATACACACAACAACAATACATCTACTCTGGCCAAACGCCACTTATCCTCCGGTGTGGTGAAATCCCCAGAATGCCGTGAATAACTAATCTTTGAGCCAAATCTGTCCATTAGAAAATACTGGGATGTCACGTGGCCGGATGTGAGCTCATCCTGCAAGACTCTATGCCGCAGCCCGGTGAGAGTCATAAACTGTCAGCTTATGTTGCCGATAGCCATCCGCGCGCAAGTTCTGTCCAGTGGCAGCGCCATCAACCGTGCGTACTCCTCTAAGGTAGGAGTCAACTCATGGATGTCGAACCAGAAGATCTGCCTCTCGGTATCCAATGCTCTAGCATGCCCTCTACAAATCTTGTAGGAACCTAAAACATCAAGAGGGTCATCGAATGCTGTAATAGTTGATCTACCATCACCCTATCTGGTGGTGACATACTATCATACCAGGATCTCAAACTAGATGCCACCAATACTGGTGGTGTATGATCTATGTGGCTGACTGTCAAAGAAGACATCTGTGTGGGCCGTATCATAAGACCATCCAGGGGTCAATGCTAAATATCTCTGGACATACATACATATGCATAACATAAAACATGCATGACAAGTAATAAATGACAATATAATGTAGGGAATGGAAAACAATACATACATTCCTAACTACATCATCCTCTATATACATCATCTTTGTACAGTTGGAAAATATAGAGAAATGGGGCACATTAGCCCAACAACTACCTGCGGCACCCCTATATGGGACCCACCCCTCCAGCTCGATCCAGTTCAAGTTGCAAAGGAGTTCTCACAAGCTAAAATGTCAAATCAGGGATAAAAACGCTACGCGATTGAGTAGAATAGCGTAAAATCCTGGTTTTCCTGGACTTGACTGTGGCTTTCATATCATTAATTGTTACTCGCCCAAACACAAGGTATACTGTATCGATGATCTCAACAGTTACAGATCACATTCGGCAATATCGCATAAAGGTCCAATACCGCTAGTTTTGGGTCATCATTCTCAAGAAGTTTCCCCGACTGGGGCATCACTCATTTTTATGTGTCGAAGTGCATATCCCCGGTGGGGGTATCACGTATGGTCATCTGTCCAAAATACAGATTGCCCGGCGGGGGCATCACGCATTTCATTTATCGAAGTGCATATCCCCGGCGGGGGTATCACGCATTTGCATCTGTTGATGCACATATCAACAAAGGTTAAGCAACCCTGACATCAGTTCAGCCATTGGCAAGTAAACCAAACGACGCATCAGAAACCATCCGATGATTTCATCAGGTGATACACACATCAACAAAGGTAAAGCAACCTTGGCATTTATCCCCAGCAAGGATTTCATCCGTTGATGCACACGTCAGCAAAGATCAAGTAGATCCCCGGTGGGGGTTACAACGCGTGGTCATCCGTTGGTTCACACGTCAACAAAGGTCAGGCAGCCCTGACAACACATACGGCTGGCAGTAAATCCAACATAACATTGACATGTCCTGGCGATACAAACCAAGAGGGATCAACATCATCATGGAGGATCAATGATGGAATATGTTATACACATCCTTAAGCAGACAAAGCTTCATCCCCACAGATCTCTTATACACGAGAGGCACATCTTCGGAATAAAGTCTGTATCAAGGATTCAGGACTTTGGTGATAATCCCAATATCAAAAATCCTAGAGATTCCTATTAGCTGTGGATCGCACGTCCATGACAGTTCATCAGGCTTCTTATTTATTGCCATCCCCGGTAGAAGCAACAGGGAGCCGACAATCTTCCTATCATGTTAGAGAGCAATCCAACCAAACATATGCATCATACACTTACATCATGTTTCTACATATAACATCATGTTTACCTTGTGGTATATCAAGTGTCTAGGATTCTTTATCCTATCCATGCCATTACATTACATGAATATGATAAAGAGGGGCATCTGTAGACACTCGAAATTTTCTGCACACCTGTCATTGACATTGTAGGAGGGAAGATTCGTCTTTTAGAGATAACCCTGGAAGACGGCTCATATTCAGTCCGAATACTACTGGAAGTTTAGTCTCAACCCTGGAACACATACCGGGAGTATCAGTTCTAACCTCAGAGATAACCCTGAGGCATGCAGTTCAAATACCGAAAATTCCACCAAAGAAGGCCGATTCATCCCGGAGATAACCCTGAGATATTCAGTCTCAGTCCCGACACCAGGAATAGCAGCGCTAACCTTAGAGATAACCCCAAGGAGTGTAATTGCAGTTCCGGAGATAACCTCGAAAATGCTTGTTTCAAATGTATGCGATCAGCTTCAACCTTGGCACTCACACTGAGGCACTCAGTATAAGACCTAGAGATAACATCGGGAAGATAGGCAAACCTCAGAGAAAACCATGAGGACCTTCAATACTTGCAGAAGTCCAATCTCAGAGATAACCCTGAGCAACGTCTGCTTTATCAGCCCAAACCGGAGATTACCCTGGTAAGGGATAAGATCATTATTTTGCCACATCACGCCATCTCAACATTTTAGACATACATTTTTACACAACAATGTCCCAGAAGAACCACGGAAGTCCAATCTCGAGTGACTATTGTGTAGGGTAACGGATAGAATTTGAAGCTTAAAGACCGGAGGGCATGGTCCCATCTTCCTGACTTCGTACAACCTCTAATCTTATGTCATTGCATAACTCTCGATAACGACAGTCCGAAATAGGTCTTATACACCTCAATCGGATGCCTGGATTGAAGTTCTAAAAGTCCAAGCGGACATCACGTTGTATGCGTGCACGTACTTTGAGAAGGTAGGACCCGCATAGCCCGGGGCACCCCGGGCAGCCACAGGCACATCTACGGTGAGCCGCAAGTCCTGCGGCTCCCCCCTCTATAAATAGAGGGCTTAGGGTGGCCATTTTATAAGAGAAAAAGGCGAGGAAACCCTATCCAATTTGCTCTATACACACCCTAAACTAAGTGCTTTCTCATTTTAAGCACTTGTAAGCTCATATATAGATACTTTTCTACATGTGGGAGCCGAGTGTTCATCTATTTCAAGTTATTGAAGTCTTCATTGGTAGCCCACTGTAAGCCTTCTTACACACTTTAAGTCTTTTGCTTCATCTTTACATACACTGTTCTTTATGTTGAGAGTCGTGTTGTGTGTGTTTGCCCGGACTTCGGTCCATGGCTTTTATTTCTTTTGTATATTATATATATATATATATGGACTAACATTATCGAGTTATGCCTCGATTGAGCCTAGACTCACGTCCGGAGTGTTTATTTGCTTTTATATATATACATTTATATAAACTGTGATCGAACTTTGTTCGATGAGCCTGAATTTATATTCGGAGCATTTACTTGCTTTTATATATATACATATATATAAACCATGGTCGAGCTTTGTTCGATGAGCTTGAATTTACATCCGGAGCGTTTACTTGCTTTTATATATATACTTATATATATTAACTGTTGTCGAACTCTGTTCGATGAGCTTGGATTTTACATCAGGTGCATTTATCGCTTATATATATATATATATATATATATATATATATATATATATTTTGTCCCGCCTGGAGTTTACTTCGTGGCGGTTGACCGTTTTTACTATTTTCTTTACATTTCGTTCCACCTGGAGTTTACTTCATGGCGATTGACCATTTTTACAGCTTTTTTTACATTTCTGATCTCCCATGGAGCTGCTTCGTAGTGGTTAATCATGTCAATATATATATATATATATATATATATATATATATATATATATATATATATATATATATATATATATATTACCGCTTTTATATCTTTACATTTTCGATCCCCCATGGAGGAGCTTCGTGGTGGTTGATCACGTATATATATATATATATATATATATATATATATATATATATATATATATATACTACTTACTGCTTTCATACAAATTGCGGCATCATGTGAGCCTAGGAATCATGTGATCACAGATTCAGTTTACTAAAACTAGATTCGGTTCCCATGATGGACATTTTCAGCTGTAAGTAGCTTGTAAATTTATTCACGATGCTTGAATTTCGTCAGATGGTTTTCATACCCATGAGGAGTTCGGCACTACTATGTATATTATTTTCTCGAAGATGCTTCTCATCTCAAAAATAAAAGCAATCAAGCCAAACATTTAATAAAATGGAAGTATCAAAGGCCTCAATTACTATCGAGCACAAGGGTTTGAAAAACATTTTTTTATAAAATATCACTGCTATATCTTGTTTAAAACTGAATTTTTACACAAATTCAAACCCTTTGTATATAGGTGCAAACGAGGCATAACACTACTTCCAAATAACAGCACATTGACCCACACACACATACACATTCATATAATAATTTCTTGAAAAGTGGCGGTCACCATGGCAACACGGATGTCGGGGGGTGCCTAGCACCTTCTCTCCGCATAAGCAAGTCCCCGGACCCTAATGAATCTCGGTTTCACAGACCCATTTAGTAGTGTCACATCACTGGGTCAATGTGCAAACCTTTTCTTGGTTGTGTTGGTACAACCAGTTAAAAAATCAACTGGCGACTCTTACAGTCAAATCGTTGACATATAAATGTCGGACCTTTTTCGCTTGTTTTTTCAAAAAAATCTCACCTAACATGAGTACACCAAAAGACAAGAACAGAAAAGGGACAAAAAAAATCCTGACGTCGACTGGAAATATGTCAGTTGTAAAGGAAACCGATGAAGAAGAAGAAATCAACAAAGAGGAACCCACTGCTTTGGTCAGAAAAAGCAAGGGAAAGAGGAAGATGAAGGCTCAGACAACAGAGGAGCCTCATGGTTCAACCACTGATGCACCTCAAGGAAGTTTAGGCACTGAAATCCTAAAGAAAATGAAAGGGAAATAATAGCAGACTGAAGAAGAAGAAGATAGAGCCACCATCTCTCAACTGCTTAAGAAGGGAAAACGCAACCATAAGTCCAAGAAATCTTCTTTCTCTTTGATCCTAGAGTCACTACCGATCATAGAGTCCAGACTTTACACCACTCCAGAAGAGGATGCTGCAACAGCTTCTCAGCCTGATCAACCTTTCAGAGTTGAAGCTGAAGAAAGTGATGAGGCTGTGGCTCAGCCTAGGAAGTTAAAGAAAAAACTTGTCAAGAAATGCATTCTTGTCAATGAAGGAGTGTTAAAGGAGGAAGACAGAAGGATAGAAGCTGAGAAAGGGCTACCCGAAGCAAGTAATGAGACTACAACTCAAGTTGAGGGGGAGCTTCCTGAAGTCCCTACACTAGAAAAGGTTCCAGCTGAGGGGGAGCTACTTGAAGTTCAAATGGATGATCGAATTGAGGGGGAGCCTCACAAAGTTCCTATATCAAGAAAGGCTACAGCTGAGGAGGAATTACCAAGAGATCATCATGAACCCCCCTTAGTCCCTCAAGAGATCTTAGCTTTTGAAACTAAAGAAATGGAAAGGGTTGAAGCTATGGAGGTGGTGAATGTAGAAGAACAAAGAACGGAAGTGGAGTTGATTGATGTAGTGGAAACTTCAAATAATGACAGAGAAGAAGAAGAGGATGACAAAGTTGAGATTATTGCAGTAGATTGGGATGGATATAGGAGAGCTAACTACAATCAACTGTTCTCCTATCTACATATGATGTCCTTTCATAGAGCCTAAAATCGTCAACTGCTGGGATCACATGTTTTGGACCTTCAAAGCCTATCCAGCAATCTCAGTGCTAGCTTTTGGATTCCCAGGAAACCTCACTTTTGCCCAAAAGCTGATCACCAACAGCCCCTCTTTAGAAAATGGGCATAAGGTATAAACTATTCCCATTTCTTTCAAGGTTAGTCACTGTCCACCATCAATTTTTAACTAATTCTATGAATTACCAAGATGGTTGGAACTGATACTACATCCACTAAATTAATTTCCAGTTACAGAATCCCAATATTCTGTAACTAATGAACCAAATGTGCCAAATTTTGTGTTGACCCAGTCTCCTACCATCTCTCACTCTACGATTATTGATCCAAATCCAATCATAGAGTCACCTGCTCAAAACGTAGAGTCACCTCCTCCTGAGACTCAACCTCACACACCTGCTCCTCTATCAGATATCCCTTCGTCATTAACCAATAACTATCTCAATCTTAATCTTGCTCTCTACAATAAGTAAGATCGATACACAAAACCCTCTCCTCCAAATAATCAGCAACTCCTTGAGCTCATATCAGATCTTCCTACCAAAATAGAGTTATCTGAAGCATCTGAGAAGGTGACCAAGGATATATAAGAAGATCATGAAGTTCACTCATACCTTATTCACCTGAGGCTGACTCACTTGATCGATGCTGCCAACACCCTCCCAAGCAACCTAAGTTCTGAGCTTACAAAGAAGCTTAAGGAGATCATAAAGGAGATGATTTAGAGTATCAATGAAAGGGATCAAATCAACTTTCAAGCTGCCAAGAAACACAGGGAAGTTGTTCTTGTTTTACAGAATACTCAAGAATCCCAGAATAATCTAATGATGGAAAGTCTCACGAGTTTACGAACTTCAATGAAAGAATTTTAAGCATTTTCCATGGGCCAAATGCAACAAACAGAAAATGTCTTGGCCTTTCTACAAAAGAGAGAATCTCGAATTGATTCTCTTGTCCAAGAAAATTGAGAAGATATTGCTCAATCCAAGAATTAGCTCCACGAGCTCGTACAAGGCATGAATCGACTATTTGAAGATATTCGAACCCTTGATGCTGACATAAAGGGAGAGAATAAAGGAGAAGGAGAGAAAGGAAAAGGCAGAGAAAGAGGAAAATTCATTGATCAATCTTTAAGGAGCCCTCCAGGAAGATAGGCTCGCCATCAGACTCCATGACCAGAACATCAGCAAATCATCATGGCACAACCGCTGAGAAGTTAAGAGCCATCTCCCAGCTCACAAGTGATAAGTGGGTTTTATACCCGCGAATCGGTGCCTAATTCAAGCTTAATCAGTGTTAATTCCTTGTTTTAATGTTTGTTTTTACTTGTTATTTGTTAATTTATGTGTAGGTGTGGTGGTATGGCGTATAATCAAAACAAGGGCGGAATTGTGGCAAGGAATGGAGAAATAAGGGAAAAAACAAAGTCAGTGGACAATAGCCTAGTCCGCCGGGGAGGGCATGTTTTGGCCTTACACCCCCGCCGGGGCAGGGGGTCTTCAACACCAAATTACAGGAGCCTAGCCCACCGGAGCAGGCTATTTACAAGTATATACCCCCGTCGGGGCAGGGGATCCCGAAACCTGACAGTCCTGGCTTGTTTCAAACTCTGCTGAATCGTTGACTTTAGTGCTTGGATAGCGTTTGGACTCTAAATAACATGGGAGTTCAACCAAAATTCATGTGTTGGATATATAGTTAGCACTGAACAACAAGATCATCATCATGCAAAGCAATTAACAAAAATTGAGGACAAATTTTCATAGCGACCATCGAAGTGAAGATTTTGAAGAACTTTCATATCGATTACAGATTAAGGCTAAAGTGAAGGGTGTTTTGCGTTATTCTTCTTCTTTAGTTTTTATTTGTAATTGAAAGATGATATTTTTAATTTATTCAGTTATTCTTTCATTTATGATGAACTAAATACTTTTTAGGCTTAAGACGGATCTTTAAGGCGAAAAATGGTTATGTAATCTTTGATTTTTAGTTTAATAAGCTATTATCCAGTTTATCTATATTAATTTGAGCTTGAATTTATGAATTGCTTGATCAAGGATTCTTTGTGGACTTGTATGAACTCGAGAGATGAAATACGAGTCTAGACATAGTTAATATAGCATGTGTTCTTAAATTTTGTGAATGAACATAATCTTGAGGAATGTTAAGGTAGAGATATGCTTGACATCGCATGTAATCAGATAAAGAACTTGAACTTAAACCTTCTTTAATTGTAATTCACATAGAGATATAGTGAGTTAGTTGATTAAGGTGTTTAACTTGATTCTATCTTAATTGTTGATTGAAGTTAATACGGTATTAGTACATCGAGAGGTGGCTAGTTCTACTTTCATGTTCTTGATTAATAAACTGAGATAGTGAGTTAAATTGGAATAAAAGTGTAATGATCAGAGTGATGCTTAGAGTAAAGTCGAAAGCCTAATTCTCCAATATTCGTCTAAAAAAATCAGTTTTTAGGATTTGGTGATTTTAATACTTTTACTATTTTTAGTTACAAATTGGAACTTGATTAGTTTAATAAAATTAGGATTAATAGAAAATTGGTAATTGTGAGAGTTAATTTCTTATTAAAGTCTCTGAGGGAACGATACTCTACTTACTATTATTTTACTTGTTGACCACGTATACTTGCGTGTTGTGCATAATTAGATTTTACCCAACAAGTTTTTGGCGTCGTTGCCGGGGACTTTAATATAGATTTTAATAGTTTGCGATATCAGTTTAATTAGTCCAGTTTTACTTAAATATTTTTATTTTTTGTTTTGTTTGTCTTATTTCTGGTTTTTGAAGTTGGATTATGCAAACCTGATCCAAAAATCCAGACTTGCTTTCTTTTGAGGACGACATTGAAAGACGATTTCAAAGGCTAAGTAAGTGGATTAAGGAAACAAGGGACGACTTCGAAAATTCTGAAAAAGAAGAAGCAATGGATGCCGAAGACCAGAAAGTGTTGAGGGACTTTGCTACACCCAAGGTGACTGAGCTGCAGTCGAGTATCACCAGGCCTGCTATAGTTGCGAACACATTCGAGATTAAGCCTAGGACTATTCAGATGATCCAAAACTCGGTTCAATTTGGGGGACTTGAAAATGATGATCCGAATGAGCATCTGATCAGCTTTCTGGAGATATGTGACACGTTCAAATACAATGGGGTGTCGGATAAAGCAGTCAGACTTCGCTTGTTCCCATTCACTCTGCGCGATAAGGCAAAGAGTTGGTTACACCCACTTCCATCGTGTTCGATAGTGACATGGGATGACCTGGCTCAGAAGTTTCTAGCTAAATTTTTCCCGCCAGTGAAGACTGCAAAGATGAGAAACGAGATTACCATGTTTGATCAGCAACATGGGGAGTCATTGTAGGAGGCATGGGAGAGATATAAAGAATTGCTCAGAAAATGCCCACATCACGGATTGCCTAAGTGGTTACAGATGAACACATTTTACAACGGACTACGTGGGAATCTCACGACTAGTATCGATGCAGCGTCAGGGGGAGCTTTTATGGCAAAGAATTATAAGGAGGCATATCAGTTGATAGAGACAATGGCAGCTAACAACTATCAGTGGCCCATGGCAAGAATGACACAACCGACGGTAGCTGGAGTGTTAGAGGTAGATGGAGTGACGGTAATAACAGCGTAGATTTCAGCACTCTCTAAGAAGTTTGACGTTTGGTCAGGGATACAGACACATCAAGTTGTAGTTATTTGTGAATTGTGCACAGGTGAACATCCTATAGATCAATATGCAATCAACCTAGAGTCAGCACAATTTTTGAGTAGCTACAACAAAATTCCATAGAATACATACCAGAATGCATATAATCAGGGGAATAGGAATCATCCTAATTTGTCATGGAATAATAATCAGAATCAGCAAGTGCCACGACCATCGTATCCCCCAGGATTTCAGAATCAACAACCAGTTCAACGTCAAGAGAGGAAATCTGTTCTAGAGGAGTTATTATCAAAATATATAACAAGCAATGAGGTAGCCATGAAAAACCAAGCAATGACCATGAAATCACAAGAAATAGCCATCAAGAATTTAGAGAATCAGATGGGACAGATAGCTTTGGCATTGAATAACAGGCCGCAAGGAACATTACCAAGTGATACATAGAAAAATCCAAAAGGTAATCACGAGCAATGTCAGGCAATTATGTTGCGAAGTGGAAAACAGCTTGAGGGTCAAAAAACAAAAAATTTGGCTACAAAGGAAGTTGAGATAGACAGTGAAAATAAAGTTGTTGAGGACAGACAGGGAGAAGAAAAACTAGTGGAAAAGAGTAAACCAGTTAACGAACCGGTTGTCTATCCTCCACCACCGTTTCAGCAAAGAGTTCAAAAGCAGAAATTAGATAAGCAGTTTGTCAAATTTTTGGAAGTTTTTAAAAAACTTCATATTAACATCCCTTTCGCAGAAGCCTTAGAGCAGATGCCAAGTTATGCAAAATTCATGGAAGGGATTATGTCCATGAAAAAGAAATTGGAAGATTTCAAAACAGTGGCATTAACAGAGGAGTGTAGTTCAGTTTTACAGCGAAAGTTGCCACCAAAGTTGAAAGATTCGGGGAGTTTCACCATTCCGTGCACGATTGGGAATATGGCGTTCAACAAATGTTTGTGTGATTTGAGGGCAAGTGTGAACCTTATGCCATTATTAGTTTATACAGAATTGGGTATGCCAGCTCCAAAGCCTACAAACATTTCATTGCAGTTGGCGGATAGGTCAGTCGCGTACCCAAGAGGCATTGTGGAGGACATATTGGTAAAGTATGACAAGTTTATATTCCCCGTGGATTTCATAATTCTGGATTTTGAGGAAGATAAGAACATCCCAATTATCCTAGGGAGACCTTTCTTGGCTACGGGTAGGACGTTCATCAACGTACAAAAAGGAGAACTAACGATGAAGGTCCAAGATCAAGAAGTAAAATTTAATGTTTTCAAGCCCATAAAATTCCCTACGGATGAAGAAGAGTGTTTCAGGATGGATATCATTGATCAGATAATCAGCGAAGACATGGGCAATAGTTTGGTTAACGACCCGTTGGAAACGATGTTATTGGGAGTTGAAGAATTAGATAATCCAGAATTTGTGGATTACTTGCAGATGCTAGACTCACTGCCACGAGTTAGTAGATTCAAAGCACCCTTTGAACCATTGCACACAGAGGAAAGAGCCACAACAAGAATGAAACCATCACTTGAGGAGCCACCTACTCTTGATCTTAAGCCACTCCCTAAACACCTCAGGTATGCATACTTAGGCCATTCTAATTCTTTACCTGTTATTATTTCTACTGCACTTAACGAATTGCAGGAAGATAAATTGCTGAGGGTGCTTAGAGATCACAAATCGGCCATAGGATGGACAATTACGGATATCAAGGGAATCAGCCCATCATTTTGTATACATAAAATTCTTATAGAAGATGATGCAAGACCGATAGTGGAACAACAGAGAAGGCTCAACCCAATCATGAAAGAAGTAGTGAAGAAAGAAATCTTGAAATGGTTAGACGCGGGTATCATCTACCCAATTTCTGATAGTAAGTGGGTCAGTCTAGTGCAATGTGTGCCGAAGAAGGGAGGAATGACTGTGGTACAGAATGATGACAACGAGCTAATTTTGACAAGGACAGTGACTGGTTGGAGGGTTTCCATGGACTACAGGAGGTTGAATAAGGCGACCCGCAAAAATCACTTTCATTTGCTCTTTATCGATCAAATGTTGGATAGATTAGCGGGATATGAGTACTACTTCTTATTGGATGGATATTCGGGTTATAATTAGATCGTCACCGCTCCTGAAGATCAAGAGAAGACAACTTTCACGTGCCTATACGACACATTCGCATTCAAGAGAATGTCGTTAGGCTTGTGTAATGCACCCGCTACCTTTCAGAGGTGTATGATGGCCATCTTCTCGGACATGGTGGAGAAAAATGTGGAAGTCTTCATGGACGACTTCTCTGTCTATGGGGATGTTTTTGATGCGTGTCTTGAGAATTTGATAATGGCCTTACAAAGATTCACAGACACGAATTTGATCTTTAACTAGGAAAAGTGCCACTTCATGGTTCAAGAAGGCATAATTTTGGGGCACAAGGTCTCGACTCAAGGATTAGAGGTTGATAAAGCGAAGCTGGAAACAATTGAAAAGCTTCCTCCATCGAGATTAGCTAAGGGAATTTGAAGTTTTCTGGGACATGCTGGGTTCTATAGGAGATTCATAAAGGACTTCTCTAAAATTGCAAAACCTTTGTGCAGTCTTTCAGAGAAGGATTCCGTTTTTAAATTTGATGAGGAGTGTAAAGTGGCATTCGAGCTAGCTCCCGTAATTGTCGCGCCGAATTGGAATATGCCTTTCGAGTTAATGTGTGATGTGAGTGACTATGCGATTGGGAATGTTTTGGGTCAACATCGAGATAAGGTATTTCATGCCATATATTATGCGAGTAAGACACTCACGGAGATGCAAATGAACTACACAACTACGAAAAATGAATTGCTTGAAGTGGTATATACGTTCGATAAATTTTGGGCTTACTTGATCGGGACAAAGGTAGTAGTTTATATAGATCACTCGGCTATTCGATACTTAATTTCTAAAAAAGATTCTAAGCCACGCCTTATCAGATGGATTCTCCTTTTACAAGAGTTTGATTTAGAAATAAAGGATAGAAAGGGGACGGACAATCAAGTCGTCGATCATTTCTCTAGGTTGGAAAATCAAGGTGAAAAGGAAGAGGACAAGTGTGTAATCAATGAGTCATTCCTGGATGAGCAACTATTTGGGATAAATATAGAATTTCCATGGTACGCGGACTTTGTGAATTATCTAATGAGCAACATTCTTCCCCCTAACCTTACAAGATATCAGAAAAAGAAATTCCTTCATGACGTCAAGTAGTATATGTGGGATGAGCCATACTTATTCAAACAGTGCGCCGACAAGATGATTAGAAGGTGTGTGCCCTACAGTGAAGTGAAGAACAAACTGTATGAATGTCACTCATCTGCGTACGGGGTCACTATGGTAGTTAGAGAACAGCGGCAAAAGTGCTTCAAGCTGGGTTTTATTGGCCTACACTATTTAAGGACGCCCACCAGTTTGTTAAAATTTGTGATAGATGTCAAAGTGTGGGCAACATATCGACAATGAACGAGATGCCACTACAAACAATCTTGGAAGTTGAAATTTTTGATGTTTGGGGCATCGATTTTATGGGACCATTCCCTTCATCATTTACCAATCAGTATATTTTGCTTGCGGTTGACTATGTATCAAAATGGGTTAAAGCCGTAGCACTCCCGACTAATAATGCAAAAGTGGCTCTCAAATTCTTGCAGAAGAATATTTTTACGAGGTTCGGCACCCCGAGAGCTATTATAAGTGATGAAGGTAGTCACTTTTGCAACAGATCATTTACTACTCTTTTAGCAAAGTATAGGGTCAACCATAAGGTAGCTACAACATATCATCCCCAAACTAGTGGGCAAGCTGAGGTTTCAAACAGGGAGGTGAAGAGAATCTTGGAAAAGGTGGTAAACCCGAATAGAAAGGATTGATCTCTGAGGTTAGACGATGCACTATGGGCCAACTGAACTGCGTAAAAAACACCGATTGGTATGTCACCATATCAATTACTATACGGGAAAGCTTGTCACCTACCTGTCGAGTTACAACATAAGGTCTACTGGGCAATTCAGAAACTTAATTTTGATCAAGCAGCTGCGGGTGAAAAGAGGCTACTCCAGTTAAATTAACTAGATGAATTCCGACCTCAAGCTTACGAGAACTCTAAGTTATACAAAGAAAAAACCAAGAAATGGCATGACAGGAAAATAATACAAAGAACGTTCGAGCCGGGGTAATCAGTCCTATTGTTTAACTCACGGTTGAGGTTATTCTTAGGCAAGCTTAAATCAAGGTGGTCGGGACCATTCACCATCAAAAGAGTTTTCCCACATGGCGTCGTCGAACTCTACAGTAGAAACCCATTGAAGACTTTTAAGGTCAACGGTCAATGGTTGAAGGATTATTGGGGTGGCGAGTTCAATTGGGCCGTTATTGCAATCACACTGACTGACGCACCATAAACAAGGAGTAGTCAGGCTGAACGACTAAAAACTAAGCGCTAATTGGGAGGCAACCCAATCGTCTTTTAATTTTTTGCATTTTTTAGTCATGCTAGTTAGATTATAGTTTAGATTAATTAGGATATAATAAGTAGTTATTAAGTTATATTGTTCTTGATAATATATACCATGCTTAAAATGCACAATCTCTACTCATATTTATGTTTTATGGTTTGCAGGTACTTAATATGCTAATGATTTGGAGTTGCAAGGAAGAAAGAAGGAAATCAAAGGTTTTAACAGAAGGCTTGCCCGCTGGGGTAGGCCCCTTCAAGCACAAACCCACAGCCGGGGCAGGGGTCCTGAAGACAAACCGGCTCTTCCTTATTTCGGCAGTTACATGTTGTGCCCACTCCTACTACTTCTTCATCAATAACAACTCCCATCCATTATACCCACTATCTACCCACGATTTTGGTAACTATAACTCCATCAGCCTACTCCATTACATTACCCACTTCCTCACTACTTCACTCCATTACTTCACATCCTATATCTCCATCTCTATAAATTCACACCCTCACAACCCAAGTTCATCACATACATTCAATTTAAACTCAGAAAGCTACGAATTAGGGTTCTTAAAGAGGGAGTTCATACTGCACTTGAGAGTGAGGCACTTATCATCAGTTTCCTAATCTTCTATCACCATAATTGCCACAAAATCATCATGTTTGGGGGAAGAAATTAGTGAGCACACCAAGTGTTCGACAGATTATGTGAGTGAAGTTTGGGGGGATTATACGTGTGTGAAGGCTACCTGAATTCAATGGCATCTAAATCGAATTCAAAAAGGCAACGGGGAGAGAGTTCCGGCACCACGCCACCATCATTAACATTCGGCCGACGCAAATTCAAAAGTACCGTCGCCGCCGACCGTTACAACTACATGGAAATAAAGGCTCTTACACCGGAGTAGGGGTTGGCACCGGATAATGTCGACGGTGAAATGATGCAACAAATTTATTAAAAAGGGTGGAACAAGTTCACTGAGGAACCCGAGGCCACCGTTGTAAGTGTGGTCAAAGAATTTTACGCTAACGTCGAGGACAAGGCCCCTTTCAACGCTTTTGTACGGGGTAGATTGGTTCCATTCAGTGTAGATGCAATCAACACTTATTACCAGTTGAGAGTACCGAGACATTGCCAGTATGCTCACTTACGTGACAACGATCCGAATTTTGAGGCTATTTTGAAGGACATGACTAAGTCGGGTACAACATGGATCAAGGGTCAGAAAGGAGGCACGATTTTTCACAACAAGGATCTCAGTAGGTATGGGAAGATATGGCATGCCTTCCTATGTGCGAAACTATTTCCATCCACGCACACCTCTGATGTGACCAAAGAGAAGGCACTACTTTTATATGCGATTGTGCAAGATTTCATCATCGACGTCGGGGCTATAATCAATTTTTCAATTCGACGATGCTTACGAGGAAATTTCTCGGGTGGCTTGCCACACCCATCACTCATTTGCGGGTTGTGTCGCCAAGCGGGTCTTAGATGGTCCGATGATGAACCCAGTCAGATGCTGCTTCAGCTACTAGATTCCAGAATGATTGGGAGATATTCAGTGTAGGCCAGAGGTGACTCACATCCTAGAGGATTAGGCTTTATATTTCCATCAGCTTCGGAGGATGAAGTTGACACTGAAGACACCTCAGATGATGCCGAGTTTTAAGAGGATGCAGTGATGGGAGAGCAAGAAACAGAGGTGGCACCACAACCTGAAGCCATATCTAGCACTCAGTTTCTTGCATTTCAATGCCAGGTGGATGAGCACAACAAGGAAGCACGCCTAGAGATGCCCCGACTCGCAGCGAGGCAAGACCACATGTTTGCAGCTATGAATACGTCTTTTGCTTCATTGAATGCGACGCTCCAGAGCTTCAATCCAACTGCCCAATTCCTATATCAGTAGCCCATGCTAGTGCCAAGGTTTCCACCAAGTGACTCTGAGGAAGAAGATCAACCACCACCACCCCAGACTTAGGCGATTACAGGGAAGTCCTCACACATTTTATTGCGTTATCCATACAAGGAGGACATTATTGTTATCAAGTTTGGAGGATTTAGTTTTTATTTTGCATTTCATGTTTGCATGCATAATGTCATTAGTTAGGTTTACATTTGTTATTGCACTTTAGTTTTGCATGTTAGTTTAGGATTTGTAATGTTGCATTCATGTAATTATGTAGTTGCATAGTAGCTTAGGTGCATAAATAGTTTAGTTATTTGTGGTATTTCTGCGTTTAGTTATGTTATAAATTTTTTTTTTTGTTAGAATTATGTTATTTTGCATATATCCAACAGTCATTATGGTTCATTTTTATTGTGGCTAATAATGAGATTGGGATTAAGTAAACAAATATAGTACCCAGTATTAGAACTATGATGTAGTTTTGAATTATGACTCAGATCTTGTGCTTGTTTGAAACTGGTATAACAAGGTTAGCACGTTAATATCATCTATTTCGACTGAGTAGTTTAAATTGATACATAAATAGTTTCTAAAGGATATTGCTAGTGTAAATCATAGAATGACAAGAATAGGTGGTGAAGACAAAGAATTAGGCAATAACCTAAGTTTGGGGGAAAAGGTAGAGTATATAAGCTTCAGAAAAAGAAAAAGAAAATAATATCTAGTTGAGTCTTGTTGTGGGTTGAGAAGTAATACTCCCCATAAACACAAGCGTGAGATGGAGCGTAAAACGTACTCATCAACCATCTATCGTATCTAAAAAAAATTGAATAAACATCATGGCGTGTTTGTCTAGTTTTGTGGCCTTTGTTACTTAAGTAAGTAAGCCCGAGGGGATTGTCTTTACACCTAGCGCCCTAAGGTCTTAATGGTCTGGGAGTTATTGGTCGAAAGCTCGTTAAGGTAGCATTGAAAAGCCTAAAAGAATAAGACATTGCATAGCCATGTGTATATAAACCAAAAGAAAAAAAATGAATAAGATAGGAAATAAGGGCAAAGAGCCCCCATCAATGAAAAAAATAAAAATAAAAATAAAGCATGAATACCCTATTCGGACCCCTAATCTTGGTAAACATTTGATTTTAGTTGGAACTCGTCTGTTTTTGAAATATTTGAGTTTATTCTGTATGATTCCTAATAAGAGATTGGTTATGTTTTGAATTTGAATTAGTATCAGTTAGCATAGATATTGCTCACACACGCACTGTATCAGTGATAACGGTCTAAGATTCGAGGATTGATGAGAAGTTATTGAGTGGTTTCGATATGAATTGTTGTAGTGTTTGTTTGATTTTTTTGAGGCCAAAGGAAGAAATTTGATCCTGTGATACTGTTGGATTCGTAAACATATAGTTAGATCTCATTACATCTTATTGCATTGCATAGTATTTCATGTTAGTCTATTTTATACTTGAGGACTAGCACATGTTAAGTTTGAGGGATTTTGATAAGTGGGTTTTATACCCGCGAATTGGTGCCTAATTCAAGCTTAATTGGTGTTAATTCCTTGTTTTAATGTTTATTTTTACTTGTTATTTGCTAATTTGTGTGTAGGTGTGGTGGTATGGCATATGATCAAAACAAGGGTGGAATTATGGCAAGGAATGGAGAAATAAGGGCAAAAACAAAGTCAGTGGACAGTAGCCTAGCCCGCCGGGGCGGGCATGTTTTGGCGTTACACCCTCGCCGGGGCGGGGGGTCTTCAACACCAGATTACAAGAGCCTAGCCCGCCGGGGCGGGTTATTTACAAGTATATACCCCCGTCGGGGCGGGGGGTCCCAAAACCTGATAGTACTGGCTTGTTTCAAACTCTGCTGAATCGTGGACTTTAGTGCTTGGATAGCGTTTGGACTCTAAATCACGTGGGAGTTTGACCAGAATTAATGTGTTGGATATATACTGAGCATTGAACAACAAGATCATCATCATGCAAATTAATTAATAGAAATTAAGGACATATTTTCATAGCGAGCATCGGAGTGAAGATTTTGAAGAACTTTCATATCGATTGCAGATTAAGGCTAAAGTGAAGGGTGTTCTGCGTTATTCTTCTTCTTTAGTTTTTATTTGTAATTGAAAGATGATATTTTTAATTTATTTAGTTATTCTTTCATTTATGATGAACTAAATACTTTTTAGGCTTAAGACGGATCTTTAAGTAGAACGATAGTTATGTAATCTTTAATTTTCAGTTTAATAAGCTATTATCCAGTTTATCTATATTAATTTGAGCTTGAATTTATGAATTGCTTGATCAACGATTCTTTGTGGACTTGTATGAACTCGAGAGATGAAATACGAGTCTAGACTTAGTTAATATAGCACATGTTCTTGAATTTTGTGAATGAACAGAATCTTGATGAATGTTAAGGTAGAGATATACTTAACATCGCATGTAATCAAATAAAGAACTTGAAATTAAACATTCTTTAATTGTAATTCACATAGAGATATAGTGAGTTAGTTGATTAAGATATTTAACTTGATTCTATCTTAATTATGGATTGAAGTTAATACGGCATTAGTACATCGAGAGGTGGCTAGTTCTACTTTCGTGTTCTTGATTAATAAACTGGGACAGTGAGTTAAACTGGAATAAAAGTGTAATGATCAGAGTGATGCTTAGAGTGAAGTCGAAAGCCTAATTCTCCAATATTTGTCTAAAAATTCAGTTTTTTGGGGTTTGTTGATTGTTTGGTGATTTTAATACTTTTACTATTTTTAGTTACAAATTGGAACTTGATTAGTTTAATAAAATTAGGATTTATAGAAAATTGGTAATTGTGAGAGTTAATTTCTTATTAAAGTCTCTGAGGGAATGATACTTTACTTACTGTTATATTACTTGTTGACCACGTATACTTGCGTGCTGTGCGTAATTAGATTTTACCCAACAACAAGGTGTAACCACTACAGGCCTAAACATGCCAATTGGTGATCCTGCATTCATGAACAGACACGATCATTATGAATGGCTAAGTCAAAGCGAGCTGGAAGATATAGCATGGAGAGACGAAGCCAGCAGGAGAAGGAGAGCTGTAGAATATGCCAATCCTCCAAGGATCAAAAGGCAAAAGAAATAGAGATAAGTTGGGACTCAATTCTTATTGATGTAACTAAGCTTAATTGTAATATCTGACTTTACAAACATCAATAAATTCATGCTTATTCTCTAGAGATTTCAGTTGCTCACTGAAACACTAAGTCATATTTACTTTCTAAGCAATTGCATCTAGAAATTGATAATCATTATGTCAACATCAAATAGGGGGAGATTGTTGTGACGCCCCCAAATCCGGGTTACCTGACCCCCGAGTTTGGTGTTCACAATCCATAATATAATAACATCTAACTACCCATTTATATAGAAATAGTAATACATAAGTCATTAATAGAGATTGTTAATATATAAGTCCCGGGTTCACTAACCTTAACATTACAAACATACCCCTTAGATATACAAAGAGGGTTTACAATACAATACAACATAATAATAATATTGTTCATCATAACTAATTTATCACTATGCCTTTTCCTTTGTTCTTCTTCGCAGCACCTTCTGCAACTTCGTCCCTAGCTGAAAAGTTTTATTTAGCAAGGGTGAGCAACAAGTTTGCCCCAAAAATTAAGACATATAATAAAGTTATAGAAATCAATATCAAGTCTTCTCACATTCTATGGAACAATAACCTGATAATGAAAGAGTACAACGCTTTCAAGGTTTTCTACGATATTCAAATGAATAATCAAGAATTAATTCTACGAAATATCAAAGTGGAATGTTTTCCAGATTTATGCTGAGCGATTCATTGGATCTTGAACTTCTCTTCTCGAGTAACTATCAAAGTTATACTTTGATATACCCAGGTGTATCAGATAACCATAAAGATTAAATCATACCCCTCTGCAAGTATATAAAGTGATCAGCTTTAGTATACCCTATATTATGCATAATACTTAATCGCGCGCAAATGCCGAATATACAACAAATAAAATATTCCCTTTATATAAAACGTTGTTCTTCTCAGTCTCAGAATCAAGATTTTAATTTAACAACGAAATACTGTGATTTCAAATTCTAATTACTTCTCGATCTAGCCGAAATAATTGGCATCGATCTGTCAATAATAATTAAATTCTCTTCTCGAACCTATCAAGTTCTAACAAATGTTTGTCTAGCCAGAATTCTTATTTATTCTTATTTAAAATGATTTTTAAATCAATAAAATCATTTTTATCTTATTTATTTAATTTAATAATTAAATAAATCTAATATCATTAATATTAATTTATTAATGAAAATTCTCCAAAAATATTAAAAGTTCCATTTTATAACTCAAAATATTTTTAAATACATTATTCTTATTTAAAATGATTTTTCATAATATTAAATTATTTTCCTCTAATTTATTTAATACACTAATTAAATAAATTAAATATCATTAATATCCAAATAATTATATATATTAATGAAAAATGTCCCAAATAATTAAAAGTTATTTTTCAGAATTTAAAATGATTTTTAAAGCCATTTTTAATAATTTTTATAATTTATTTCTATTTTTAAATAATTTTCAAAATATTTAGAAAATAAAATAAATAAAACCGTCGCTATAGGCCTTTAGCGACACTTGTCTATTGTCTTAGGTGTTCTTGGCTCAAGAACACTGACAAAGTCAGTGTTCAAGGTTACTCGTTTGACCACTTGTTATTCTTAATCCAAACATGCTTTAGGCTAACTTAGACACTGATCGTGTAGTAAAACTGTAACTCTACAATATCCAATCAAACTCTTGGTCATACAATAAACAAACAACCAGATCTAGCCTCTCAAAGTACCTGTCAGACAGTTTTTGGGTTTTCCAAAAACCTAGACAATCTGAGTGGTCACTTTCAAGCTCCATTTAATCTAGGTTCCAGTCATGATTTAAGTCGTTTAATAGTTCCAATATATAGTATACATGACAAGGAACATTAAAATAATCACAAATCAGTTTAACATTAACAGATCCACAAGATAGGACCCGGTCAAACCTTGTCAGAGGGCTCGTTCTAACTGTTTCTGGGTTTTCCAGAAACGTCAAAAACAGACCGAGTGGTCTACTTTGACCACCTGTCACGATCTACTAGTTGTTCATTTACACGATCTAAAACCATGGAATGAAAGAACATATAACATGCTACAATATGGTTACAAACATAACATCAAACAATCGAAAACCTGCCAGATCAAGACCTCACAAATAGCTGTCAGACGCTGTTTCTTACTTTTTGGGTTACCCAGATTTCAGTCGGTCAAGCTCGGTCAACGGTGTTTGACCTTGAATAAAATGATATTTAGACATCAAATGACTATACTTCCAGCTGTAGATTAAAGACCACCTACCAGGCTACAAATCCAAAACTTAAAACAACAAAAATCTTAAACGAGCAATGATCTATGGCCACTGACATTTCTTGTCAAACCACAAAAAGTGCTCAAGAACAGTTTTTTTTAAAACATCATTTTAAGGCACTTTGATGCTATGGATTCATGGTAGATCATCATAGATCTTCATAAAACATCCATTAGCAAGATTCTAAACACAAAAACACAAATTTGACTTAAGCATACAAGATCAAAATAGATTTTAGGGTTTATACCTTCTTGTTTAAATCTTGATCTTGATCTTCCTAATCTGAACTTGATGTTTCTAGAGGTGATTTAGTGACTGATCTACCTTAGAATTTTGGAGCTTTAGATGGGAGAGAGAGTTGGTGAAAGCAAGAGAGCAAAATGGCTATTTTTATGAACTTTCTCTCCCTAAATCTCTTATATAATTGATTCAATGAATGACCAATTCTAGCTGTCTGTTTTGATTAGTAAATGGCTGAGATATAAGTCACAATGGTCAAGCAATTAGGTCACCAACTAAAGGTATTACCAATTTTACAAGTTAGCTCATTAAAAATGTAAAAAGGGTATTTTTCTCATTTGCATTTTATTTTTAATGGCATACTTGGAATTTGTCACACCCTTAGGGTTTAACCCCAAGGTCCTAACCCTTAGGTTTTATATAATTAGTTTCTATAATTTCCAAATTAGGATTTTAATTTGAAAAATAAAATTTCCAAATTATAATTAGGGTTTGTAAAAATAGAAATTAAGATACTAAAATATAATTAGGATTTTCTAATCATATGTCAAGTTTAAAAAACACATTAGGCTTGTCAATTAGGATTAGGGTTTCCTAATTAGGGTTTATGATTCTCGAATTTTAAAATTAGGGTTTCCCAGCTTTTGATTAGGGTTTCTAACGGCACGTTAGGGTTTCTAATCCTGAGATTAGGGTTTCTAATCTCTTATTAGGGTTTATTAATTTTAAACCTTATTCGATCAATCATTTGATCAAAATCCTAAATAGTACAAATACATTCTCATCAATATAATTATTTTAATTATATTTTCTACCGAATCCCTATCCAGAAATTAGGGTTAGGATTTCTAAAGCTGTTAAGCACAACTCTACTCTATTTTCTCAGTCAATACACAGATTGACTAATTCTCGAGACTCGTATTACAGATACACAGTACAATATTAATAGTCAATTTCAATATTAAATAAAAAAAATTAATCGTGGAATTTGGATTATTTAAAATCCCGGGTTATCACAATTGTTGGGAGATTGCATATTTAAATTTGATGTTGAAAGCAAATATTCATGATTATATGTAATTTCCTTCAAGGAATATATGTACAAGGACTTAGTGGTAGATCAAAATTGTTAGGTTGATCTGTGCTTTTAATGTTCATCATTCTGTAAATGAATGTATAGATGAAAAGATCAAAGATGTTAGGTTGATCTATATCTTGACATGTAATAGATAGGCTTCAACAGAATCGTAGTGTATCAAGCTGATCAGAAGATTACAGAAGCCAAGGCAGAATTATAGAGTGTCAAGAATCGTAGTGTGTCTGCTTTAGAGGACCTCTCCCTGAATCGTAGAGTGGTCCAAGTGACTGCCAAGTCAATCTTAAGGAACGCAGAGTGCTTCTGAAATCGTAAAGTCTGCAAGTCAAGCAAGTTAAGATCGTAGTGTGCCAATGCTTAAGAGAAATTGTAGTGTTCTCTTCTATCAGTACCAGATCAAGCCCCAAAGTGGCAAGACACCACGATCAGGATCGTAGAGCGTCAGCTGTCTGTATCAGAAGCATCGAGCCTTGTCCATTTGTTTAAGAATAAATCATAACAAATGTGGAATGGATTATAAACATTTAAGTCCTCGGGAGTCCCAATGACACAACAGTCATCCTTAGTATATAACAAAGAAACGTATTGAAGAAGCTAAGGAAAGTACTATGGGTCAGCAGAAAACACCTTTTTAGGTATTAGGTGAGATAACAGTCTGTTGTGTCAGTGGGTCAAACTGCTAATCAAAAGTTATGCAGAAAGTCTCCATCAAAGCTCAATAATTTCAAATGCATTTAATGCTTCAACGGATGTCTTCAACGGATACATTTCAAAGGTCTCATACATGCAAAACATTAACCGATGATAAGATCAAGCAAGCACTGAACAAAAATGTTGAAGAACACTCAACGCTCAACTCTATGATCTGAAAAAGAAAGCTTGCCTAGCTACTCAGATCTTTCAAACACAAGCTTAACGACAACTGAGTAGCACCATACAAGAACTCAATTACTATCAAGTGAAGTAAGAAGTTCCAAGTCAGAAGGACTTGAAGAGTTCTAAGTGAACTGAGAAGTACCAAGTCTGCTGGACTTGAAGAGTTAAAAATTGAACTAAGAAGTTCCAAGACTGCTGGTCTTGAAGGAATCTGTGAGATTCAAAGATTGTAAAGATATCCTTAGTGGATTTCCTACTCGAGGAGTAGAAGAGTGGACTAGGAGCTTTGAGTGCTCTAAACCACTTAAAGCCACTGTGTCTTATATACTCTTTTCATAGCTGCTATAACTGCCATAACTGCTTTACTCCTATTAACTCGTTATATCTTAAAGGGAAAACAAACAAATCTCAATTCCGCTGTGATTAAATCATTATCAAAACTAATAAGTATTTTGAAAAAGAATTTTAAAATATCTATTCAACCCCCCTTCTAGATAACTATTATGCCTCTGGGAACTAATAGTATCCTCTTATCTTGCCAGGGCCATTGTCTTCGAAGATGACTGTTTGACCCTCCTTCTCTATGAAGTTAGACATGAGGGCATTATTTCCGGTCATGTGCCTTGAGCATCCACTGTCCAGATGCCAGGTTATGATCGTGGAGCTCTGTTCCTGTGGTAAGATTAAACTCTCATTTTGGTACCCATACTTGCATGGGTCCTACTTTGTTAGTACCCTTGGGAACCCAAATTTGATTAACCTTGGGTCTCATATGCATATGAATATTGTAGCATATTGCAGTCTTATGACTAATCTTATTACATACAAAATATCTAATATTATGGATGCTTATGCGTGTGTATGAATTCTTTTTTCATTTGGACTTATGTGGGTTCTTGGTAAATCCTTCCTTTATACTTCTTATTCTTTATCCATGTATCCTTGTGATTCATGATTTGTGAAGTGTAAAGCTTAACTCTACTTTTCCTACCCAGTTGGTTCGTGGAGTTGATTTTACTCGACTTTACGACCCTTCGAGGTTGGAGAGTAGTGAATAAGTTACTCTTCTCTTTTCTAAATCCTAGGCCAGCATGGAATCTGTTATGCCTTGAAACATGGATTGGATCAGAAGAGCATGGATGGACTGGTTCTTCCTTCTGTGAGGATTTCACAAATGTAATACTTCTATTAAAATTTGAAACATCACTAGAGCTAGTTTCCTTTATCTTTTCCACATATGGTTCTGAGGTGGATTCCCCAAAACCTAAACCTATTCTGTCAGATGCACTTCTCTGACTGGAGATCAGGGAGTGCATGGAAGAAGAGGATTTATTCCATGTAGAGATTGTCTTTTCTGGTTCCTCAATATTAGAGGTTAGATTTGACTCTTTTTATGAATTAAGTTCATTGGTCAGTTTTAAGAGTTTATTCTCAACTTCAAATTTGGAGAAAGAATTAATACTTAGAAGAGTTATCTCCAGTTCCTCTTGAACTTTCTCTTTCTATTTTTGAAGAAGAGAATAATCTTTAGACAGAACTCTGAACCATTCATGTATTGATGCAGATCAGATGTTATGCCATGTAGTGTAGTTCTTAAATCATCGTTATCTACATAAGGAGTGTTAAAATCAAATACCTCATCTATACTTACTTCATGATTGTCAGAGCTCTTCTTATCCTTTTTATGTTTAGCCATTAGATATAGATTTGCTATTTGAGGATCGTTATCATCTCCAGATTCGGGAGTTGAGTCGTTGTCTGAGTCACTCCATGATCCTCCGGCCAGAAGACCTTTGTCTTTCTTCCGGAGCCTTTTGTTGCCTTTGAATTTGATTTCCTATTTGGTTCTTCTCTGAGAGGTTTTTTGCAATTTGCAATGAAATGGCTAGGCTTTTTGTAGTTGTAGCATAAGTAATTTATCTACTCCTGGCTGTTGAAGTTGTTAAATTTCTTAGGTTTACTGACTTTGTCTTTACGCATGAACCTTTTGAGTCTTCTAACCAGCATTGTAAAGTCCTCATCATCATCTTCATCATAGTCAGAGTCATTTTCAGTGTTATCTTTAGAGATGTTATCTGTTTCTTTGAGAGCAACCCCTTTGTCCTTCTTTCTTCCTTCAAATATAGTCTCTGCTCGCTGAGTCAACTCCAGTTCATAGGTGAGAAGGTTTCCATACAATTGTTGAACAACCATTTCATGGAGATTCGTTGATTCTCCGGTGGCAGTGGTTTTGGCATCCCACTTGCTAAGTAAAGCTCTCATGAATTTTATGATCAGATCTTTGTTTGGATAGATCTTTCCAAAAGCTTGAAGAGAGTTGAGCAGAACATTGAATCTTTCATAGGTGGAAGTGACATTTTCACCTGGAATATGGGCAAACATTTCGTATTGTTGAGTCAGAAGAGATTGTCTGTTTTCTCTGACTTCTTCAGTTCCTTCATGCATAATGAGTAATGCTTCCCATACTTCCTTTGCTATTTTGCTGTTGACCACATTTTCAAACAGGTCATCTTCCAAAGATTGGAACAAAATATTCTTGGCCTTTTTATCAAGTTGGACAGCTTTCTTTTCATTGTCAGTCCATTTTACTTTGACCTTGATTTGAATTTGGTTTGGGTCGTTCGAAGTTGGTGCAAGCTTTATAGGAACGTAGGGCCCATTCTGAATAGTTTCAAATAGATCGTCATCTATTGAATCCATGTAGGCTTCCATACAAACTTTCCAGTTGGCGAATTTATCTTTGTTGCACATAGGTGGCTTGCTGCCTCCTCCAGTCTTTGATTCGCTTATCAGATGTGCCATTGGATCTACTTAAGCTTTGTAGGCTATTTGATAGAACCTACTTTGATACCAATTATTAGTTTCTAGAGGCACAATAGTTATCTATAAGGGGGGTTGAATAGATATTTTTTAAAAAAAATTCTTTTCAAAATACTTGTTAATTTTGATAATGATTTAATCACAGCGGAATTTGAGATTTGTTTGTTTTCCCTTTAAAATAAAATGGATTAATAGAAGACAAGCAGTTATGGGAGATATAGCAGTTATGGCAAGAATATAAGAGACACGTTATTTTTAAGTGGTTCAGAGCACTCAAGGCTCCTAGTTCACTCTTCTACTCCTTGAGTAGGAAATCCACTAAGGATATCTTTACAATCTTTGAATCTCATAGATCCCTTCAAGACCATCAGTCTTGGAACTTCTTAGTTCACTTTAGAACTCTTCAAGTCCAGCAGACTTGATACTTCTCAGTTAACTTAGAACTCTTCAAATCCTTCTGACTTAGAACTTCTTACTTCACTTGATATTAGTTAAGTTCTTGAATGATACTACTCAGTTGCTGTTCTGCTTGTGTTCAAAAGAACTAAATAGCTGAGCAAGCTTTCTTTTCAGATCGTAGAGTTATGCATTTAGTGTTCTTCAACTTTTCTTTGTATGCTTGCTTGGTTCTTGCATCTTCTTCTATTTTGCATATAAGGTGCCTTTTGAAATGTATCCATTTAAAGTCATCTGTTGAGGCATTAATTGCATTTTACATTTTTGAGCTCTGATGGAGGCTTTATGTACATCTTCTAATTAGCAGTCTGGCCCATTAACACATCAGACTACTCTCTCACCTAACACCTGAAAAGGTGTTTTCTGCTGACCCATAGTACTTTCCTTAGCTTCTTTAATACGTCTCTTTGTTATATACTAAGGATGAGTGTTGTGTCATTGGGATTCCCGATAGTCTCAACGTCTATAATGCATTCCTCATTTGTTGACTTTTATCCTTAAACAAATGGACAGAGCTCGATGCTTCTGATACAGATAGATGATACACTACGATCATGATCGTGGTGTCTTGCAACATTTAGGGCTTGATCTGGTACGTGAAGATGAGAACACTACGATTTCTCTTAAGTACTGGTACACTACAATCTTGGCTTGCTTGTCTTGTAGACTCTAGGCTTCTGAGAGTATAGTATGATCTCTGAGTTGGCTCGGCAGGCGTTTGGACCACTCTACGATTCCGGGAGAGGCCCTCCAAAGTAGACATAATACGATTCTCAATGCTCTACGTTTCTACCTTGGCTTCTGCAATCTTTTGACCAGCTCGATAGACTACAATTCTGTTGAAGCCTATCTATTACATCTCAAGACATAGATCAACCTAACAGCTATGATCTTTTCTTCTATACATTCATTTACATAATGATAAATGTTAAAGTTTAGGTCAACCTAACAAGTTTGATCTACCACTAAGTCCTTGTACATGTATTCTTTGAAGGACTTTACATATAATCATGAATATTTACTTTCAACATCAAATTTAAACACGCAATATCCCAACAATCTCCCCCTATTTGATATTGACATAACCAAGGAGATTTGTACCATAATTATTAATTTCTAGATGCAGTTGCTAGAAAGTAAATATGACTTAGTGTTTCAGTGAGCAACTGAAATCTTTAGAGAATAAGCACGAATTTATTGATGTTTGTAAAGACAGATATTACAATTAAGCTTAGTTATATCAATAAGAAATGAGTTCCAACTTATTCCTATTTCTTCTGCCTTTTATTCCTTGAAGGATTAGCATGCTCTGCAGCTCTCCTTCTCCTGCTGGCTCCGTCTCTCCATGTAATATCTTCCATCTCGCTTTAACTTAGCCGTTCTCCATAATCGTGTCTGTTCATGAATGCAGGATCTCCAATTAGCAAGTTTAGGCCAGTGGTGGTTACTCCTTGTGAGCTAGGAGATAGCCCTCGACCCCCTAGTGGTTGCGCCATTAGAATTGGTTGACGCTGCTACTGTTTGGATCGTGAAGTCAGATGGCGAGGCTGTCTTGAGGGAGGGTTCCTTGAAGATTGAGTAATGAGTTTGTCTCTGCCTTTCTCTCATTCCCCTTTATTCTCCCCCTTTATGTCAGCATCAAGGGTTCGAATGTCTTCAGATAGTTTCATGCCTTGGACGAGCTCGTGGAGCTGATTCTTGGATTGAGCAATGTCTTCACGATTTTCTTGCACCAGAGAATCAGTTCAAGATTCTTTCTTTTGTAGAATGGCCAAGACAATTTATGTTTATTGCATTTGGTCCATGGAAAATGCTTATAATTCTTTCATTGAGGTTCGTAGACTTGTGAGACTTTCCATCATAAGATTATTTTGGGATTCCTGAGTATTCAAAATGAGAACTGCTTCCCTGTGTTTCTTAGCAGCCTGAAAGTGAATTTAATCCCTTTCATTGATACTCTGAATCATTTCCTTTATGATCTCCTTAAGCTTCTTTGTAAGCTCAGTACTTAGGTTGCTGGGGAGGGTGTTGGCAGCATCGATCAAATGAGTCAGCCTCATATGAACAAGGTCTAAGTGAACTTCAAGATCTTCTTGAATATCCTTGGTCACCTTCTGGGATGCATTAGACAGCTCCGTTTTAGTAGGAAGATCTGTGATAAGCTCACGGAGTTGCTGAGTATTTGGAGAAGAGGCTCTTGTATGTTGATCTTGCAAGTTGTGGAGAACAAGATCAAGATCAAAATAGCTATGGGTTGATGAAGAGGGAATGTCTGAAGGAGGGGCAGGTATGTTGTTGGGTAAAATTTAATTACACACACACGCAAGTATACATGGTCAATAAGTAATAAAGTGAAAGTAGATTATCGTTCCCACGAAGAATTATTTAATACAAATTACCAAGAACTAACTCGTAACCAACTCAATCTTATTTAAACGAATTAATTTCAAATTATATAATTAAACTACTATTAAATTCCACTAGTTAAATTAAGATTACAGAGATTTAAAATCACAACTTCATTTAAATTAACACACTTCTCATCAATTATTATCTATTCTGAATTGTTAATCAAGAACACTAAAGCAGATAAAATCACCTCGCGATGCATAATACCTATACTCACTTAAATCCACAGATGATATAATTAAGCAAGACACCCTAATTAAATAATCCACTATATCTTTATGTGAATTACCATTTAAAAAGGATTTAAAGCACAAGTTCTCTATAAGATTACATGTAAGACCCCAACTTTTATGAATAAAGATGAATTTTCTATAAATATAATTTTTGAATATTAAGGAGTGAATTTGATATAATGTTATAATTGTGGGTAATATTTATAAATTTTGCAAAGTACGCAAGTTGTTATATTATATTCGATTAGTCGGGGAATATTTGTTTTAACAGGGAATATTCGTACGACGGCACAATCATTGGTGGACCTCACAGTGGAATTATTGTCGGAGTTAAAATACGATAGAAATACCTTTTTATAAAAATAACGGCGGAAGTTTTAACCGTTAACTGTTGAAATACCCAGTGTTAAAAGAACAGTAATACGCGTGGTTGCATAGTAGCACACGGTATTGATTATTGATGCTTACGTGAGAAGTCACTCAGTTTTGTTCAATTATTGCTACAGTAATTGCTGCATAGTATCTCACGTTATTTGATTCAATTATTGTCGATATTATATATATTGTTAAATCAATAATTGAGATGACAAGTAATTCATATTATTATTTGAATAATTAACAATGTCTAGAAAGTTCTGTCGAAGAGAGGTTTAGTCACCTAATTGCGTGCCAATAGGGAGAAATCCTTATTGGAAAGCCCTATCGTTCCTGAGAACGATCTGGTTGTTAATATTACAAGTTATAATAATATGAATAAAGGTTGTTAAAAATATTGAAGGGATTTTTATAAAATATTTGTTATAAATTGGCTTATTTTATGGACCCCCATTTACTCATTTTTCAAAACTTTCGATAAAAATTATCTCAGTTTTTTTTACATATATATATATATATATATATATATATATTATTAGATTATAAATAGAATATAATATATTTTATTTAAATTTTTTGTTTTATTAGAATATTTTATTGCATAGTGTTGCATAGTAAATCAAATTTTTTTAGAAATCAGCCGAATTCGCGCGGCGCCCGTGATTGTACTGTGCGCCCGTGATTTTCTAAATTCAAATAGTATCCTTCCATTCTCCTATAAATAGGATGCTTAGTTAGAATTGAAAATTACACTAGAAACAGAGAATTCTTCTTCTATAATATTGAGCGTATTTTTTTCGAGTTTTAGAAAGCTTTGAGTTTAGAAAATAGTGAAAGTTTTCTTTAAGAATATCCCCGCTATACCAGTTGGAATACTCTTCTTTTCAAGGTAAGGGATGCTATTTTTGTTCAATATTCATATGAAATAATATATTCTTCCATACTCTGTAGTATGTAAGTAATATTATTTTATTTCAAATTTCGAATTCTATACTCATTTTGTTAAAGTTTTGGCCTCTATACTCCATAAAATTAGTAATATCCTTGATACTTGTGCGTCATCCAATATTATTTCATGGAAATATTATTCTGAGCGTTCTTGATAAGTTATAACTTTTTCATGCTGGAGTACTATTCACGAGTTTACTATTCCTGAAGTTACTATTCACAGGGTACTATTCACCCATGGTACTATTTATGACAAAAATTGATTTCTTTTCGGTCCAAATCATTTTTGATACAATATTATTCTTGAATTTTACTCCACAAAGCAGTATCATGTTAACAATTTGGACATTATTGAATTTTGGATAAATTAAATTATAAATCTTTAAAAATTTATCATTTTCTTTCTTTTATTTGAATTCTTATATCATTGTCATCATCCTCATGCTTATATTATTATGAAAGTTATCTTTGGCCCGTACTGCATAGATGAACTTGGTATGATTATGACCATAGATTTTTCGGTATAATCATGACCGTAATATTACAAATGATGTGGTAAAAGTCCTCATTGGCCCGTAGTGCATTGATGGACAGTTGTTGGCATGATCATGACCATTGTTGAATACACGAATATCCTTGGCCCGTAGTGCGTGGATAATTCGTGGTAGTGATACTAATGAATATCCTTGGCCGTAGTGTAGTGGTGATTCGATGATGTGGATTATTTATTAAGCTGAGTCTCAGCGATAAAAGTGATGAAAAACCTTTTTAAATCATAGAAGATAGTAAATATCATGCTCTACTTGACTCTTCTAATGGATTGCTTGTTCCGCTGCAGTTAAACTTAATGTTTGTTATATTTTATCAGTTTAACACTGTTGAAGGCTAACGATAATTTATTCTGCATTATCTTAGTTATAATATTTCTTACTGGGCTAGTTGAGCTCACCCTTTGATTTCATTGTTCTCTTCAAGAAATGAGAATATAGCTGGGACTAGTCGGGGAACAGAGTGATGGTCCAGATGTTTGCATTAGTAGTCCTCACTATTCTGTGAGATAGTGTAATAATAAATGTATTGAGGACTTATTTTGTGTTTGAATACTATCTAGAAGACAATAGTTGTATTAAAACTCACAGCTCATGTTGTATATTTAAGTTTGTATTTGTATTCTGTATCATGTATTTGGCGACTCAGAATGGGTGATGTATACCTATTTTGGGGGCGTCACAGTTGGTATCAAAGCCATAGAAAAGAGCCCCGAGCCTTTATCTTGTGACTTCCAAGTCTTGGGATGCACCAAAGTTAGACTTTTCGTAGGGGACGCCGTGAGTAACGGTGGCAAGTTAATAGGTATCATTGTGAGGTGCTATCCAAGTCTTGGATGCGGGTCACAGTTGGTATCAAAGCTTAAGGATATGATCCCTGGCTGAGATGTGAGACTAGAACTAGGAGCGGAGAGGCGGGTAATTCCTTCGCTAGTATAACCTACCTAACTTTATTCGGTATTTAATTGGCCGGTCAGAGTATAGGGATAATATGTTGTATGTCAATTAACCCTTATTTTGTAGCTGTATTTGAAAATGAGATCCGAGAATGTTGAGAATAACAATGGAGCACATGAAATCATTGAATCACCAACGATCAATACCCAAGATAATGTGCATCAGGAAGGCAATAATCCTCAGGAAAATAACAACACTAACCAAATGATGAACGATGTGATGTTCAGAGGCTTTATGCAATTCAAGAAACATCAGGCGAGAGTGGCTTCTGTCCAAAATGCAGGTGGAAACACTGACAACTCTCGGACGGTCACCGCTAAGCAGTTCAAGGAGCTGGGACCACCGGAGTTTATTGGAGAGCCAAAACCACTTTAAGGCGGAGACGTGGATAAAGCAGATCACCAAGATATTTGATGTCTTGGGATGCTCCGAAGAGTAAAAAGTTCCCTTTGCCACCTTTATGTTGCGAGGAGAGGCAGATTACTGGTGGGAATCAATAAAGCGTACTCAACCTGCCGCACTGAAGATGTCTTGGGAGAAGTTCCAAGAACTATTCAACGACAAGTACTTTTCTGAAAGTATTCGTCACATGAAGGAGGTAGAGTTCAGTAAGCTAGAGCAGAACAATATGATAGTGTCGTAGTACAAAGCTAAGTTTTCCGAGTTGTCCCGGTTTGCGTCCCACTTGGTTGATAATGAGGATAGAATGAAGCGGATGTTTCTAAGAGGTTTGAAACCCGAAATACGTCAATATCTATTTTCTTACAAACTGTCTTTGTATTCAGATGTTGTAAATAGGGCTCAGTTATTGGCGTGCGATAACGAGTCAACCCAACAAAGAGAAAGCAGCCGATAAAATGATAATACCAGTGGTAGCAGTCATCGAAGCGGTGACAACAAATGTGGAGGAAATCAACATGCCAGAAATGATAACCACTTAGGTGGTAATCATGGCCAAAACAATAAAAATGGACACTTCAAGAAGAGGAGATTCAACAATGATGGAAAGACATCAGCACCAACACCCGTTGTTAAGGAAGGAGAACGACCACCTATTATATGCTTCAAATGGAGAGGGGAGGGACACATCAGTCCAAACTGTGTGCAGCAGTCCAAAACGTGTTACAATTTTGGAATAGAAGGTCACCTAGCTAGATTTTGTCTTACAGGGAAGCCAAGTCCAGTTGGAACGATGACACCAAATGCCGTCCCATACAAGTCAAAACCAGTAGTTTAAGGGAGAGTGTTTGTTGTGACCTCCCAGAAAATAAGAAACCTAAAAGAGGTCATCACGGGTAAGCTTATCATAAACTCTAGCGAATTATATACCTTATTTGATATCAGTTCTACCCATTCTTTTATTACTCCTACTTGTGCTCAACGTTTAAATTTGACTACGGAGAAATTAGACTTTGACTTATCTATTGAAACTCCATTGGGAGAAACCTTCATTACATCTACTGTTTATAAGTCTTATTTGGTTCAACTTGGTACCCTCACATTACCTGTCGATCTTATTTCCTTAAAAATACTTGCATTTGAAGTAATTCTAGGGATTGATTGGTTAACTATCCATCATGCAAAAATTGATTATTTTCGTAAGGTTATTAGCTTTCATATTCCTAACCAACCTATTATGTGAATTCAAGCAACCAAACCATTAAAATCAATCACTGTCATCTTAAGCCATAAAGCTATTCGTTTATGGAAAAATGGATGTCAAGCTTTCTTAGCTCATGTCACAGATTTAAATAAAAATACGTCAGTTTTGAATGATATTTTTATTGTTAATAAATTTCCTGACGTATTCCCTGAAGAACTTCCTGGCCTACCCCCAGAGCGTGAAATTAAATTTTTTATCGACCTTGAACCCGGTACAAAACCCATTTCTAAATCCCCATATCGAGTGGCTCCTATTGAACTTCAGGAGTTAAACACCCAACTGCAGGAATTGTTAGACATCGGTTTCATTCGTCCTAGTACGTCTCTTTGGGGGGGCTCCTGTTCTATTCGTGAAGAAGAAAGATGTGAGTATGCGACTTTGTATTGATTATCAAAAATTGAACCATGTCACCATCAAAAATAGGTACCCGTTGCCACGCATTGATGACCTATTTGACCAGTTGCAAGGCGCTAAATTCTTTTCAAAGATCGATCTTCATTCCGAATATCATCAGTTAAAGATTAAAACTGATGACATTTCAAAGACTGCTTTCAGAACTATGTACGGGCATTACGAATTCCTAGTCATGTCCTTTGGATTGATTAATGCTCCTGCTGCCTTCATGGATATGATGAACCGAGTATTCAAGGAATATTTGGATCATTTTGTGGTTATCTTTATTGATGACATTCTCATATATTCCAAAAGCCGTGAAGATCATGAATAACACTTGAGGATGATACTTCAAAAGCTTCGTGAGAACAAGTTATATGCCAAGTTGAAGAAATATGAGTTCTGGCTTGAGGAAGTAGCATTCCTTGGGCACGTGATATCATATCACGGAATATTTGTTGACCCGTCAAAGATTGAAGTAATTCAAAGTTAGGAGCAACCTAAGTCAGTGACCGAAGTACGTAGCTTTATCGGCTTAACTAGTTATTATCGGAGATTCGTAGAAGGGTTTTCTCGAATCGTTACTCCATTAACTCAGCTGACTAGGAAAGATATAAAATTTGGTTGGAGCGAGAAATGTGAGAAGAGTTTTCAAGAACTCAAGATGAGACCCATTTCAGCACTTGTTCTGACAATACCATCTGGCTCGGAGGGATTTGTCATCTACAGTGATGCTTTAGGAAAAGGGTTATGATGTGTTCTCGTGCAACATGGAAAAGTCATAGCCTATGCCTCACGACAACTCAAAGAATATGGGAGGAATTATCCTACTCATTATCTAGAGTTGGCAGCAGTTGTCTTCGCACTTAAAATTTGGAGGCATTACCTGTACGGGGAGAAAGTGGAGATCTATACGGATCATAAAAGCCTCAAATATTTCTACACTCAAAAAGAACTCAACATACGACAATGACGTTGGCTCGAACTGTTGAAAGATTATGATCATACCATTCAATACCACCCTAGAAAAGTGAGCGTGGTAGCTGACGCATTGAGCAAAAGATCATATGCGGAAATGAGTGCGATATTGTCAACGTAAAGGCCCATTTTATATAACTTACAAAGGATGGAGATAGAGATAAAGACTCTAGGGACCCACGTGATGATAGCCAATATATGAGTTGAACCGAATTTAATCGATAAAGTTAAAGTTGCTCAAGCTACAGACCTAGAGTTGATGCGTATGAGGAAGAAAGTGCAAGAAGGTGCTATTCCGGAAGCAAGAATCAATGAAGAAGGAATACTACGAGTCAACTCTACACTTTGTGTTCCTAACGACCCTAATTTAAAGTATAAAATTATGATGGAGGTGCACAACACACCGTTTGCAATCCATTCTGGGAGTACCAAAATGTATCGTGATCTTCGACATACATTTTGGTGGAGCAATATGAAAAGAGAGATAGTGGAGTTTATCTCAAGGTGTTTAACTTGTCAACGAGTCAAGGCGGAGCATCAAGTGCTAAAAGGTCCATTGCAACCACTTGAAATTCCAGAATAGAAGTGGGAGCACATTACCATGGATTTTGTTACTGGTCTTCCCAAGGTTTCTTAAAGTATAGATACAATTTGGGTTATTATTGATAGATTGACCAAGTCGGCTCATTTCTTACCTATACGAAAAACTTATACACTTGAACGTCTTGCTAGTATGTACATAAATGAGATTGTAAGACTGCATGGTATGCCAATATCCATAATTTCTGATCGAGACCCAAGATTTACTTCACGATTTTGGGTTAGTTTGCAAAAAGCTATGGGCACGAATTTATGATTTAGTTTGGCATATCATCCTCAAACAGACGGGCAGTCGGAGAGGACTATTTAAACTCTTGTAGATCTATTAAGATTCTGTGTCCTTAACTTCAAGGGAACTTGGACAAGTTCTTACCATTAATAAAATTCTCCTACAACAACAGTTATCAAGCAAGTATCGGCATGGCTCCATTCGAGGCGTTGTATGGAAGAAAGTGTCGTTCTCTAGTATGCTGGGACGAGGTGGGTGAAGTAACGTTGTTGGGACCGAAATTGGTACGTATGACTACGGAAAAGATTTAAATGATCCGGCAACGTATAAAAGCGTCATAAGATCGACAAAAGAGTTATGTTGATCTCCATCGAAAGGATGTGAAATTCAATATTAGAGATCATGTGTTATTACGTGTTGCACCATGGAAGGGAGTTGCGAGATTTGCAAAGAGATGAAAGCTTAATCCTCGATTCATTGGTCTATTTAAAATCCTTGACCGAGTAGGTACTGTGGCCTATAGACTCGCCTTACCACCAAGTATGTCTCACGTTCAAAACATTTTTCACATATTCATGTTACGTAAATATGTGGAAGACCCGAACCACATTATTGAGTTGAAACCGGACGAAATAGCAAAAGATTTAACGTTTGAAGAGGTTCCTCTTAAAATTTTGGATAAGAAGGAACATATTTTACGCTCCAAGGTTATACCTCAAGTTAAAGTTTTGTGGAGAAACCACGATGTTGAGGAAATGACCTGGGAATTAGAATCCGAAATAAAATCAAGGTATCCTCACCTCTTCGTCATACCAGGTATGTACCCTAATTTTGAGGGCGAAATTTCATAAGAAGGGGAGGTTGTAAGACCCCAACTTTTATGAATAAATATGAATTTTCTATAAATATCATTTTTGAATATTAAAAAGTGAATTTGATATAATGTTATAATTGTGGGTAATATTTATAAATTTTACAAAGTATGCAAGTTGTTATATGATATTCGATTGGTCGGGGAATATTCGTTTTAACAGGGAATATTCGTACAACGGCACAATCATTGGTGGACCCCACAGTGGAATTATTGTCAGAGTTAGAAAACTACAGAAATGTCTTTTTATAAAAATAACGGCGGAAGTTTTAACTGTTAACTGTTGAAATACCCAGTGTTAAAAGAATAGTAATACGCGTGGTTGTATAGTAGTACACAGTATTGATTATTGATGTTTACGTGAGAAGTCACTCAATTTTGTTCAATTATTGCTACAATAATTGTTGCATAGTATCTCAAGTTATTTGATTCAATTATTGTCAATATTTTATATATTGTTAAATCAATAATTGAGATGACAAGTTATTCATATTATTATTTACATAATTAACAATGTCTAGAAAGTTCTGTCGAGGAGAGGTTTGGTCACCTAATTGCGCACCAATAGGGAGAAATCCTTATTTGAAAGTCCCCTCTTTCCTGGGAACGATCTGGTTGTTAATATTATGAGTTATTATAATATGAATAAAGGTTGTTAAAAATATTAAAGGATTTTTATGAAATATTTGTTGTAAATTAGATTAATTTATGGATCCCCATTTACCCATTTTTCAAAACTTTCGGTAAAAAATATCTCAGCTTTGTTATATATATATATATATATATATATATATATATATATATATATATATATATATATATAAGGAATTCATGGGGGAGTACTATGTTGTTGTTGTTGTTGTTATTATTATTATTATTATTATTATTATTATTATTATTATTATATATTATATGTTTTGTTTTATTAGATTATAAATAGAATATATATTATATTTTATTTAAAATTTTTATTTTATTAGAATATTTTATTGCATAGTGCTGCATAGTAAATCAAATTTTTTTAGAAATCAGCCGAATTCACGCGGCGCCCGTGATTGTACTGTGCGCCCGTGATTTTCTAATTTCAAATAGTATCATTCCATTCTCCTATAAACAGGATGCTTAGCTAGAATTGAAACTAACACCAGAATCAGAGAATTCTTCTTCTATAATATTGAGCATATTTCTTTCGAGTTTTAGAATGCTTTGAGTTTAGAAAATAGTGAAAGTTTTCTTCAAGAATATCCCCGCTATACCAGTTGGAATACTCTTCTTTTCAAGGTATGAGATGTTATTTTTCTTCAATATTCATAGGAAATAATATTTCTTCCATACTCTGTAGTATGTAAGTAATATTATTTCGTTTCAAATTCCGAATTCTATACTCATTTTGTTAAAGTTTTGGCTTCTATACTCCATAAAATTAGTAGAATATCCTTGATATTTGCGCTTCATCCAGTATCTTTTTATGGAAATCTTATTTTGAGCATTCTTGATAAATTTTAACTTTTTTATGTCGAAGTACTATTCATGAGGTTACTTGTCCCGAAGTTACTATTTATGGGGTACTATTCACTCGATTACTGTTCACCCGAGGTACTATTCATAACAAAAATTGATTTCTTTTCGGTCCAAATCATTTTTGATACAATATTATTCTTGAATTTTACTCCACAAAGCATTATCATGTTGACAATTTGGACATTATTGAATTCTGCATAAATTAAATTATAAATCATTAAAAATTTATCCTTTGCTTTCTTTTAATGGAATTCTTATATCATTGTCATCATCCTCGTGCTTATATTATTATGAAAGTCATCTTTGGCCCGTAGTGCATAGATGGACTTGGTATGATTATGACTAGGGATTTTTCGGTATAATCATGACCGTAATGTTACAAATGATGTGGTAAAAGTCCTCATTAGCCCGTAGTGCATTGATGGATAGTTGTTAGCATGATCATGACCATTGATAAATACACGAATATCCTTGGCCCATAGTGCATGGATAATTCGTGGCCGTGATACTAATGAATATCCTTGGCCGTAGTGTAGGGGTGATACGATGATGTGGATTATTTATTAAGCTGAGTCTCAGCGATAAAAGTGATGAAAAACCTTTTTAAATCATAGAAGATAGTAAATATCATGCTCTACTTGACTCTTCTATTGGATTGTTTGTTCCGCTACAATTAAACTTGATGTTTGTTATATTTTATCAGTTTAACCCTGTTGAAGGCTAACGATAATTTATTCTGCATTATCTTAGTCATAATATTTCTTACTGGGCTAGTTGAGCTCACCCTTTTCTTTCATTGTTCTCTTTAGGAAACGAGAATATAGCTGGGACTAGTCGAGGAACGGAGTGTTGGTCCACATGTTTGCATTAGTACTCCTCACTATTCTGTGAGATAGTGTGATAATAAATGTATTAAGGACTTATTTTGAGTTTAAATACTGTCTAGAAGACAATAGTTGTATTAAAACTCACAGCTCATGTTGTATATTTAAGTGTGTATTTGTATTCTATACCATGTATTTGGCGACTCACAATGGGTGATGTATACCTATTTTGGGGGCGTCACATTACATATGGCGTAAAGGCATATCTCTACCTTAAACACGAATCATGATTCCCATCTATGTAGAAATCATAAACACATGTCATCATGATCATATCTATGTCTATACTTCATCTCTCGAGTTTATATAGATTATCACGGTAATTGATGGCCAATCAATTAAACAATTAAGTCCAAATCACAATAGGCAATCCTTACAATAGAACATAATAATTGATAGCGAAGCATATTAAAATAAACTACACAATAAGATCCATTGTAATCTTAAACAAAGAATTAGTTCATTGAATTAAAACTAAGAATCCACACTTAAATACACATTAAAAGATAAGAATAAGATTAAGGAAAGGAAGTGAATCTGTTGTCGACAAATTCGTCCTTTGTCTCGCTCTTGATCTGGATCTCCAATGGCTTCTAAGTGCTTCAATCTCCAAATCTCATAAGAACTAGTGTTTTTTCCTATTCTACTCTAATCTAATCTAATGGAATCCTCTCTCTCTCCCATAATCCTTGTGATTCTCCTTCTTTTATATGTCTCTTTATATGTCTTTAAGTCCTCTCGAAAGTCCTTGAGTCAATCAGATCGAACCAATCCTTCTCGAACTCAAATTCGGACAAAAAATGACTTTTCTGCGCGTACCCCTGCCCCGGCGGGGGGTATAAGGCTTAAAGGGCCCGCCCCGGCTGGCATACCCACTGTTTTGTAGCTTGTACCCCCGCCCCGACGGGGGTTTTGTGTAGTAAAAGCCCGCCCCGGCGGACTTCCTTTTTGTGCTGCAGTGTCTTCTGGTAAAATAGCCATAACTTTTGATCTGGGAAGAGTTACGAAACCCTCCACCTATCAAATCTAAGATATCGACGAGATCTACAACTTTTATTCTTTAAGAATTGAGAAATAACGGACGGATGAAGGTTAAAATTGGGCTAGAAGTGACTGCTATGCAAATGGCCACCCAAAATAGTGAAGTTCAACGTCCGTTGGTACGAAGATCATAACTCTTGCATCCGAACTCCGATTGGAATGATTGAAGATGTTTCGAAAAGATAAGAAGAAGCTCTACAATATAATCCAAGTTCTAAGCCAAGAAAATGAAATAAACATGAAAGCCCAAACGATGTCCGGATTGCTTTTCTTTGCTATTTCATACCAATTCTCTGCGATTTTATACCAATAGTCGATCACACAGCTCCCAAGCGTATAATCTACAAAATAAACAAAAAATGCATGAAAAGTAACTAACAAACACGAGTTTAAGCAACTAATTCAAGTAACAGATACCGGATAAGTAGGTATAAAAACTACTTATCAAATACCCCCAAACTTAAACCTTTGCTTGTCCTCAAGCAAAAACACAAAACAACAATGCTATGCACTGCAACTAATCTATATGCCTACGAATCTATCAGTAATGACAGAAACAATTCTATTCAACCGGCCTTAGAGAAATCAAGTAAGCATGATAATACATCATATCAAAACAAATCATTAATTTCTTAATCAATAATCAAATCTTAGACTGTTATCACTAATATAGTGCGTGTGTGCTCCACAACAATGATAACTGATATAAAATCAAATTTAACACATAACAAGTCTCTTCGAAGACATCATACAGTGTAAACTCAAGAAATCTAAAAATAAGCTAGATCTAACTAAAATCAAACAGTTACCAATATCGACGGTCAACATGGGATACTTATGCTTTATTTTTTATCTACGGGGACTTTTTGCTCTTATTTCCTATTTTATTCATTTTTTTAGTTTATATACACATAGCTATGCAATGTCTTATTTCCTTAGGCTTTTCAATGCTACCTTAATGAGCTTTCGACCAGCGACTCCCAGACCATTAAGACCTTAGGGCGCTAGGTGTAAAGACAATCCCCTCGGGCTTAATTACTCAAGTAACAAAGGCCATAAAACTAGACAAGCACGCCACAATGTTTATTCATACTTTTTTTTTCTCTTTTTTTTTACTTTTTTTTATATAGCTTATATATATTGGGTAAAATCTAGTTACGCACAACACACAAGTATATGTGGTCAATAAGTAATAAAGTGTAAGTAGAGTATCGTTCCTACAAGGAATTGTTTAATAAAAATCACCAAGTACTAACCCATAACCAAATTAATTTTATTTAAACGAATGAATTTTAATTTATAAGTAAACTAATTCTAGTTACCACTAGTTAAATTAAGATTATGGAGATTTAAGATCAAAACTTCACTTATTGCTTCATTTAAGTTAACACACTTTTCATCAATTATTCTCTATCCTGAATTATTAATCAAGAACACTAAAGCAGATAAAACCACCTCTCGATGCATAATACACATACTCACTTAAATGAACAAATGATAGAATTAAGTAAGACACCCAAATTAACTTATCCACTATATCTCTATGTGAATTACAATTTAAAAGGATTTAAAGCACAAGTTCTCTATAAGATTACATGCGGCGTAAAGGCATATCCATATCCTAAACACGAATCATGAATCCAATCTATGTAGAAATCACAAACACATGTTATCATGATCAGATCTAAATCTATAATTCATCTCTCGAGTTCATATAGATTATCACAGTAATTGATGGCCAATCAATTAAACAATTAAGTCCAAAGCATAATAGACAATTCTCACAATAGAATATAATAATTGATAGCGAAGTATATTAAAATAAACTACCCAATAAGATCCATTGTAATCTTAAACAAAGAATTAGTTCATTAAATTAAAACTAAGAATCCACACTTGAATACACATTAAAAGACAAAGATAGAAGAAGATAAGAAGATAGAATCTGTTGTCTGCAGATTTGAAGCTCCCTCCTTGCTCTTACTTTGAATCTTCAATGGTCTCCAAGTTACTTCAATCTCCAAATCTAATAAGAACTAGGGTTTTCTCGTAATCTAATCTAATGGAATCCTCCAAAAACTAGCTTCTAATCCTTGTGATTCTCCTCCTTTTATAAGTCTCTTTATATTTCTTTAAGTCCTCTTGGAAGTCCTTGAGCCAATCGGATCGAACCAATCTTTCTTGGACTCAAATTTGGATAAAATTAGCTTTTTCTACGCGTACCCATGCCCTGGAGGGGGTTTAGCCTTGTAAAGGGCCCGCTTCCATGGGCTAGGGTTCTGTTTTCCAGCTGGTACCCCCACCCCGGCGGGGGTCCTTTTTTTGCTCTGACGTCCTTTGGAAAAATGGTCAAAACTTTTAATCTGGGAGGAGTTACAAGGCCTGCCACCTATCAAATCGAAGATAGCGACGAGATCTACAACTTTTGTTCTTTGAGAATTGACAAATAACGAACGAAAGAAGGTTGAAATTAGACTTGAAGTAGATGCTATGTAAATGGCAAGCATGACAATTCTTAGCTTTGATCTTTGTTGATAAAAAGGTCATAACTCTCGCATCCGAACTCCAATTGGGACGATTTAAGATGTTTCGAAAAGCTAAGAAGTAGATCTACAATAAAATCCAAGTTCCACGCCAAGAATATGCATCTAACTTGGTGTTAAAAGTCCTTTAATATTCCCTTCTTGCACTTGCTTGCGTATTTTGGTCCAAAAGATGTACGAATTGCTTTCCCTTGCTTTTTCATGCCAATAGTCGCCTTTTTCTTGCGTTTTCATACCCAAGCATATAATCTACAAAATGAACACAAAATGCATAAAAATAACTAAGAAACATGAGATTAAGCAACTAATTCAAGTAACAGATACCGGATAAGTAGGTATAAAACCTACTTATCAAATACCCCCAACCTTAAACCTTTGCTTGTCCTCAAGCAAAAATGTTGACTTATGTCACACCCTATGTTTTGATGATGACCATAATTGCTTACTAATCATGTCTTATAACATTTCAGGAACATCAATGAGGAAAGTCCAAAGTCAAGATGTCTTTGAAGAAAGAAAAGCTAAATTGAGTCCTAGGAATATATGTAAGATCCTAGCACTTATTACTTTCCAAAATAAGGCTCTAGGACATGCATTGCATATACGTCCATATTCATAATTGGTGTCACATGATAAATTATCTAGCACATAATATGCATGACCATTATTTGCTCAACATTTGCTAAGGAATCAAATACTGTTCGGTAGAACAAAAAGATTGATTAAATTAAGTTACCCTTAGTTATGCAAAAATCCAAAGTTCACGGTCCCATGATTAAAGGAATTCAATTGGGTGTCATCAACGGTCCAATACATATGGACACCAACCAGCAGAAAATTATGGTAAGCATAAATCATGACATCATTGAATTTGCATCATAAATCACGCTGCATAGATTGAGTCATATATCAAGGGTCTTAATTCTAGGAAATTAATCAAGGTAACTAGTTGATTAATTACCATACGCAATACAGGAATCATGAGCCATGATTTGGGAAATCTAATTGGTTGGGTCTAACGTGAAAGTAGTATGCACACAAGCCAATCATGTTTGATGATAAAGCATATACTTTATAACAATCTTATTCATTTATTAATAAAAAGAATTAATTAATTAAAGGCTTTTAATTATCTATATGATGCTGTTTTATAATATGTGATAAACTCATAGTTTTAAGCAATGCTTTTAGAATAATGATACTGATCATTCTAATGAGATCTAAATTCTTAGAAAGCTTAAAACTAAAATAGTTCTCAATCGTTGGATTACTAAATTGGGGATTAGTGAATCCGGATAGATTAGTACATACGTTGCTTGCTCATTGGATGAGGATGATTGATCTCATGATCATTTATGTGGAGACACTAAAGCAAGTATGTAGGTGCTTATTAGAGAATAAGTTCACTAAACGTGGCTCGCTACGGAATACCTAATGGAGTTTTACTTACCTGTTAATAGAAATTCCTGTAGTGATAGTAGTACAAGTGATCCTTGGACTTGAGATTATCATAGTGTCTTATGTATGATGAATTATACTTTGACTTATTCCTTAAGACCCTTAGGGTATATCAAAGGGTATACTTGGGTATAATAAGTTGTACACGGAGATAATGTACGATCAATAAAGAATCTACCGCTTCTAGTAAAAGAAGAGAAATATCCTATGTGATTCGATAAATGACAACCCAGTAGTCATTGGCCAAGGCAGAATAAAATTAGAAAGGAGTTTCTAATTTACATTATTTGGAGTTGTGCATTTAAGGATCGAAATACATATAATTAAATAAAATAAGACTTGACAGTAATTTCATGTCTTATATTTAATTGGGACATTGTATAGTTGGAGGATTGAATTGTACGGTAACTATTTACTTAAAGGTTCTTTTATGATTAATGTTGAAATCTATATTATCTTGAAAGTCGTTGATAGTTAGGGAGGCTTATCCTTATTGTAGAATAAATATTATTTATTTAAATAAATTAATAGTTTAATTTATTTATTTAAATAAGATTAAAATTGTTCTAATTAATTTATTCACAACCGGTTTAATATGGAGAACCTAAAGGGTCACACCATAAAAGGAAAAATAATTATTTAAGAAGTTAATGACATAATCGTAATAATAAGTTAAGTATATTTAATTTAATCTATGGTGATAGAGTAAATTAAATAGCTTAATATTTATTATTTAATATTTTGGAAATATTAAATATAAATTAATAAGAGTGGTCTTATTATTATTATTACTATTATTATTATTTAATTTCTAAAGGAGTTTTGGAATTAATTAATAAAAGTACTCTCATGTATTCCTAATAAGATTAGGAGGTAAATTAATTAAAAGATTTTAATTAATTATCCCTAATAAGATTGAGAGCATAATTAATTAAATGAATTTAATTAATTAAAATAAAACTCAATTCTTTAATTGTTAAGGAGGGTTACCCACATCTATAAATAAGAGGAATCTTACTATGGGTGTAGAGTAGGTGTTGACTTTTTCACAACATACACAATTTCAATTGTTGGAGAGTATATGAGAGATAGAAAAATTAGGGTTTTGCCAAACACCAATCTTCTTGAATCTTTATTCTTTCTTGGTGGATCACCTCTAGAGGCCAAAAACTTGGGTGGCTAACGTTGATCAAAGGAAGGAACCCAACCCGGTGGATTCAAGTTGAACACGAAAAAGATTTGGAGGTGAACTTGTACCTGAGGAAGCACGGATCTTCAAGAGTATGATTCTCGTCCTTTATTTTTGTTTAATTAATAATTGTGCATAAATGATGATCCGGGTATATAGTTTGTAACATTTTAAAACTCTGATTTTTCACGTTTTCGCTTATTTTGTGCAATTTGATTGCGTTCATGAATATTACAAACCTAACAGTGGCATCAGAGCCAAACATTTATGCGAATTTTTAATTATTTTAATTTGATATGTATGTTGATATATGTTTAGAACAATTTAATTAGGCATAATTTTGTTATATAAAATTTAAATAAAAAAAAGGAAAATCATAATTTATTTCCGAAAACATGTTAGAAATTCGCTGATTGTTCAAAAGTTGAATCCTGTTGAATACATTATGGTAATATGTAACGTTATATATATTAATAATAATGTGGCGCAAGTGCTGTATCAGGATCTTTAGGATCTTGTAATCATATATGTATATAGTATTCAGTATGATATATACGGTCCGTCTCTAAAGCGAACCTTAAAGAGCGAACTAAAGACGAACCGTCGTCTTTGGTGTCTATGGCGACGGTTCGATCCGTCGCCATAACCATGTAGTCTTTGGCGACGGGTCGAACCGTCACCATAGACACCAAAGACGACGGTTCGTCTTTGGTTCGTTTTTTAAGGTTCGCTTTAGAGCCTCTCCGATGATATATATATATATATATATATATATATATATATATATATATATATATATATATACTATATATATTATATATAGATTACCGTATATTATATATATTCTTAATTATTTTATAATTAAAATAAAAAAGTTTATTTTAATCTTAAAATAAAATATTTATTTTAATTTTAAAATAAAAAGGTTTAATTTAAATTTTAATTTTAAAATTAGATTTCATGCTAACTAATTAGAGTTGAAATTGGATTCCATGATAACTAATTAGAGTTGAAATTGGATTCCATATTTTCTTAAATAAAGGAGTTTATTTAGATATGAAATAAGATTTCATATTATTCAAAATAAAAGAGTTTATTTGTGAATAGGAAAGAGAATCAGTATTTCCTTAAATAAAGGAGTTTATTTAGATATGGAATAAGATTTCATATTATTCAAAATAAAAGAGTTTATTTGTGAATAGGAAAGAGAATCCGTGTTTCTTTTAATAAAGGAGTTTTATTTTTTTTTACTTGGAATTGGATTCCATAATTAATTAAAATAAAAGAGTTTATTTTGATTAAAGATTTTGATTAAAATAAAATAGTTTATTTTATTCAAAATTGGATAAATTAAAATAAAAGAAGTTTATTTTGATTTAAATTTGAATTAAAATAAAGGAGTTTATTTTGATTCAAAATTAAATTTTATACTAACTAAATTTACCCATTAAATGATATCAATATATATATTGAATATTTATTATTTATGAGATGAATGTTATTTATTGATACATATGGTGATGTGTATGACAATAAATAAGATTGGTCATGGACTATTGACCAATGTGATTGAATTTTTTTTAGTTGGATACTTGAATGTATAGGTTTTATTAAATGGAGTCTGCGTACCTCGTCTTCCCTAATTTTTCTTAATGTAAATTCTTTCTTCCTCCTATGTACTTCCCCTTGACTGTTGATCAAGGTTTCTATTTATTTTAAATAGTTTTATAATAGGAATAGTTAGAATTAATTTTGAAGAATTGGAGATCAAGGAGCAAGGAACGCTTGAAGACCCGTTTGTAATGAACCCCTGTTTAAATGTAATAGTTATAATTAAATATTAATTCTTGCACCCCTAGGTTTGACCTTTTGGTTCACTTGGTGGCACTAGTGAACCAAACTAGAATAAAGTCCATAATCAATCTGGGTAGAATATACTCCCTCCGTCCCAAATTAATTGCTCAGTTTTGACTTTTTTAAGTCAAATTGACTATTTTTAAAATTAATAATTAAGCATATATAAATATATTTCTAAAATTATAAAAATTGGAGTTAGTAATAAATTGTATATATTTTCTTTTGGTTATAATCTCTTCACCTATATTTTAGTAAAAATAGTAAAAAGATTAGTTTTAAAAATGGTCAATTTGACTTTAAAAAGTCAAAACTGAACAATTAATTTGGGACGGAGGGAGTAGTATTCTATATGTGCATGCTTATACTATATATATATATATATATATATGTGTGTGTGTGTGTGTGTGTGTGTGTGTGTGTGTGTGTGTGTGTGTGTGTGTGTGTGCGCGCGCGCGCGCGCGCTAAACAAGATGAGATAAATTAATATCAAAACCCTCAAATAAATTATATTAAGTTGTAACGTTCAAAGATATTTGGAATATCGAACGTTACCTTCTAGCATGATAGAAATAATAGAGTATTGAATATTTAATATGAGTTTGTTGTGCACATACAATGCAAGCATTAAATATTTAAGATGTTATTTTTATTACATATGATATTTATAAGGAATTGAACATTATTACTTTGTCCAAAGGAGGCAGGATCAAGATAGATACTAATCATAAGCACGTCTGTCAACGATTTACTGAGGATAAAAGCCACAACGCCATAACACGGCTAAAGGCAAAGTCCTAAACGCGACTTGGGTGACGTTCCACTTAATCAAATATCAAGCTTAAACTTTTCTCATTTAATAAAATGGCATGGATAATTTAAAGGCATATTAAATATATATTAACAAATAAATTACTACATATATGGTCTCATAGAGTTACTGGTGGTTTGGGGGTCTACCCAAAACTATAAGCCTGCAGGTTTCTTCCTGGATGACTTCTCTAGTTGAAACAATTAATTGTTCAGATTTATTAAACTGTTCTAAAAAATAAGAACGATTATAATTGTTTGTAGCAGTTTGATATGCTGTTCTATAACTATTACTGTTATCTATATGATAATCTAAAATTTCAAGTAGCGAAACATAATAATAAACAGAAGAAATAATTAAAACTTCTAGTAGAGCTTTGCAAATCTTTAATCTTCAAACTTATATATATCAAATATTTTACAGAGGGAGAGAGAGTAAAGAAAAATTCTGAAAAGAAGTTCTGCCTCAACAAAGGGTGAGGTATCCCTATTTATACAAGTGAAAGGATAAGAAGGGATCGTGCGTGTCCTTTTCAGTGGAGTCGATCAGTGATCCTTATCTTTCCTTCTTTAAGTCTCAGCCGTTGGTAGTGGGCATGAGATGATGTCGGCTGCGTGGAGTATTATTGAGGACAGGTGGCGTCGTTTACTGATAATGGAGAGAACAACTGGCTTTCTTTTTAGAAAGTGGAATTACTGTTTTTGTCGTCTTCTGATTATTGGTTCATCTTGTGTAGTGGAGGGTTACTGTCATACTACTTTTCCTTTTCCTTTCTTGTCCTGTTCCAATTTTTCAGAAATCATTGAGGTGAGAGAATCCCAAAAGTCTCCCATTGTGGGTTCGGGTTCTTGACTTTCTCCGGCTAGGACATTGAACTGATTATCATCCTGTTCAGATTCTTCATCGCTGGCTATTTTCATAGAAGCATCATCTGGGACTAGGGATTGTAAGAACTGAGTCTTCATGTAATCCATAGTTTTAATAATTAATTCTGTTTCATTGAGATTAGGAAACTTTTGTTTTAAATCTGCCTTGATTTTAACAAAAGGATTAACAGGTACTGGTGAGGGAAGGCTCTGCGGGATAACATCAAGGCAAGCCTGAGTGTGATTCTTAATTGTTTTAAGGAGTTCTGGTAATGTCGGATTAAGACCTTTATCCCACCATTTGGTGAAGAATATTCTTTTGAGGCGGGGGATCTTATTATGGTAATCACAACGAAAATCTCATTTCCAGATCCAAGGGATACTGAAACGAATTATAAAATGGGCAAATAATTTAGACATGGATAAATCTATATTTACTGGTATATGAGAATAGGCAACTTGCCATTCTTTAAATGCTGTTTGAACAGATTCTGGTAAGGTTTTAATGGTAATACCAATCTTATCCCACCAAACAAAAAACCAGTTGGGAATTTCATTTTTAAGTACATCGGGACAGACTCGGATAAACCAAGTATGGTTGTGGATTGGATTCTGGTAATAGAAAACTTGAGTAAAGGAATCAATATAATCCCAATAACTGTAATGGGTTTCTGTTGTATGACTGGATTCAATAGTACGGGTGGTATGAGGATTAATACCCCAATTAGCAAGAGGCATGCTCTTGACTGTTGTTTTACTGTATTGAATCGGACTGGTGGATTTGCTAGGATCATGAAGCGTATGCTTAATGTCCATAGATGCTGTTTCGATAATAATTTGTTCATAAACATATCGGTACTGATTAAAACGGGGAGGAGATTGTTGAGTCGTTAAATAACGTCTCTTTATCTCCCATGGATCTTTCATCCATTTTTCATCATTCTGTTCAATGAATAATACTGTTTTATCCACATTTATGTTTGGGATGTACTGTTCTGGTAATAGGAGGACATCCTTTATGGTAGGTTGGCTAGAAGAAGCCGAAGAGTTGCTGGTCTGAGAATTCAGAGTAGGAAATTCTGTATAGTACAAATTTGCTCTGCCTCGGCCTCGCTGACCGCGGCTACGGCTTCTACTGGTCATTCCTGAAAGTATTCTCTAGTTAGAAAATCTGGTAAAGAATTCTATTTTCCTTTGATATATTCAATATCAAAGTCGAATACTGATAAAATACTCTGCCAAGTGGAAAATATCTGTTTAGAAGCTAGATTTTGAACATCCTTTTTAAATATCTGTTTTGCAGCTGAGCAATCAACTCGAATTAGAAAGTGCTGATTTAAAAGATCATCTTAAAATTTTAAAACACATTTAACAATGGAAAGACATTTTTTCTTTATGGTAGGATAATTTAAAGAAGGTCCTTTCCAAACTCCTGAAGTAAAACGGATAAGATCCTCCTTTTTACTGTTAGGATTAAATTGCTTTAAAATGCCACCATATTCTGGATTGGGTAAAGAGAGGCAAGGTAGCTGTTTAACTCTGGTTTTGATCTTTTGGACTGCATCAGTATGTTCAATAGTCCAAGGCAAAGGGTTTTTTCTTAACCGAGTGTACAGTATAGCAGCATCTTAAGAAAGGTTAGGGTAATAGTCTCTGATGTAATTTAAGCTTCCCAAAAATCTTTGCAATTGATTAATATCTTTAATTTCATCTGAAAATTTAGATGCAAATTCAATACATCTATCAATTGGAACAATAGTTCCATTGAAAATATTATGTCCGAAAAATCTGATTTTTGTTTGGAAAAGTTTCATCTTAGGAGCAGAAACTACCAAAGCATTTTTTATGATAACATTTTTAAAAATGTTTAAATGCTTAATATGTTGTTCAATTGATGAAGAGAAAATTAAGACATCATCAATATAACAGATAATAAATTCAGTAAAATGATTAAAAATATCATTCATGATATGTTGAAATTCAGAAGGTCCGTTTTTGACACCAAAGGGAAGAACATTCCATTCATAATGTCCAAAAGGTACTGTAAAAGCAGTTTTATAAGTATCCTGTTCTCTGATTTGTATTTGCCAAAATCCTGATTTCATATCAAATTTAGAGAAAATAGTGGCATCATGAAGTCTGTCAAGGAGGTCCTTCTTATTCGGAATTGGATATCTAATCCATTGAAGGGCTTCATTCAATGTTTTATAATTAATAACAAGACGGGGAGTTCCTCGTTCAATTTCGGAATTCTTGTTGACATAAAAAGCTGTACAACTCCAAGGGGAAGTACTGGGTTTTATTAGCTTTTTCTGTTGAAGAGACTCAATTTCAGTTTTGCAAAGGAGTAAATATTCCTTTTTCATTTGGCTGGGTCTAGATTTGGTAGGAATATTTTTCTCATTGAAATTAGGAATGTAAGGGAGGGAAATAATGTGTTTCTTCCTATTCCAAAAAGCATTCGGGACATCACTACAGATTTCTGTCTGAAGAGTTTTGTTGATTAATTTTATTTTTTCCTGTAAAGAAGGTTGTAAAATTCTTTGTTCTGTAGAAAGAAACTTTATTTCTTTTTGGATGAAATTTATCTGTTTTTCTTTTGAATAAATCGTGTGCTTGACTTGATTTAATTCTTTAGTATAATGTTCTGTTATGAATTCAAAAACAATATGTCTGTTATTAAGAGTAGTGTGAATACCTAAAGTATCTAATTTCGAGATAGGCATTAAAAGACAAAGGAAAGGTGTGCCTAAAATGATACTTTGATTCATATTACGGATAAGGACAAAAGAAGTAGGTAAGCAAAGACCTTGATTACAGATTAAGGCTTCTGGAATTTTGTATTTAATATTCATAGTGTTACCACTAGCACTAGTTAAGGACTGAGTGGTTTTCTGGAAATACTTGGTAGGAATTAATCCTTCCTGAATACAGTTTATATCAGCGCCACTATCAACTAGGGCAATAGCATCTTTAATGATAAAATCCGGTTTGATGACAAGAGTAATTCTAATATACCATTTTTTGAAAAACCACTTGATTCATAAGCATTAAATACTGTTCAGAAGACTCTGGTTTGTCAGAAGATCCAGTTTTTGAGGATTCTACGCAGTTATCATGTTTATTGTTTAACTGTTGTTTGATACTATTTAAATCATGGAAGATGATAGTATTCGTATTTTGTAACTGTTTTATTTCAGTTTTTAAAATATTAATTTCGGTTTTAAGATCTTGAATAGTAGTAGGCTTTTCAGCGGTGGAAACATTTTTTATGCGTCTCATAACCTCACGCATACTATACTGATCAATTGGAAGATTATCTTCAGTTTTTTGATTTTTATAACAGATCTCAAAAAATTTTAGTTTAATTTCGGGATCTTTTATATTTTCAGCTAAGTCAAGGAGAGATTTCTGGGTGTCAGTTAAGACATTAATGCTGGGACCTCCAACAGCTAGACCATTCATCTCAACGATGGCTTTCCAATAATCAGCTTCAACACTTGTTTTACAGTTATTAATTGTGCAGGTTTGACATTGCCCGATATCAGAATCATTGTCAGATTCAGAATAGACATCAGCTAAACCATCTTCAGGGCTAGACTCAGAACTGCTGGTTGCTAAACAATTAATAATTTGTTGTTGGATATCCTCATCGAGGGACATTTCATTGAGTTTTTGTTTTAATTTGGATTTGCATTTATTAGCAAAATGTCCTGTTTTTCCACATTTATAACATTCAATTTTAGACTTATCTTTTTTCTTACTACTCTTCCTCTTCTTTGTAGATTTTTCAGGGGTTTTGTTATTAGAAGAAGATTTTTTAGAAGAGCGTTTTCGATAAGGTCTAGAGGTTTTAGATCTGTGCTGTTTTCTAGTCTTATGAGGATACTGTAATTTCGTATCATAAGAGAATTGATCGTAAAATTCTCCTATCTCATGTTTTTAGTGAGATTCTATTTTTTCATTAATTGTTGAAGTTTCATGTCATTACATAAGGATAAACCTTCTTCAATAATTACTGAAATGAGATGACCATAGGAATACTGATCATAAGGAATACTTATTCGGTCATGCTTATCTCTAAGCTTTTTTCGGACTTTTTCAGCAAAGAAGGTAGGAAGGCCATCAACAAACTTGGCTTTCCAATGTTCACTGTTTGCGTCTGATCTTTGCATGACTTTCATCAAAAAGACATCTTTGTACCATCTAAAATGGGTCAAAGATGGGCATCGAAGGTTCTGGAGGAGCTCACGACTTCTGTCAGTGTTCATCTGACCAGGTCCAACAAAATGATGAAGGATAGCTTGAACAAGAGTGTAACAAGCATCCTCTCTTTTAGTGAGAAGGCTGGTAATAGGGTCAAGTTCTTCTTTGTAGGATTGAAGAACTTCAGTTCTCTGTATAGCAGCTAATACATTATCCCACCATCCCTTAAGGATGCCAGTAAATCCATTAACTAAGAAACGACAGATCTGGTGGTCTGTGTTATCGTTCTGTTTACAGACAGTTGCATACATCAAGATATGATGGATGGTTTCGAAGATTTGATATTCTGTCTTACCATCAATATTCCATTCATAAATGGTTTTCCCATGGTAAGATTTTTGAGTATGAAGAAAGTTTTCTTCATAAAGAATATTCTGGGGGGTAGGTCTAGGATAGTAATACCTACTGGGTCCGGTTAGTGCCATACGATTAACAGGTTTTTGGCTATAAGCAGTTTTATTAATATTCTGCATATCCTGAAAGTTATTCTGGATTTCTAACAAATGACTAGGAGAGAAATCATTAGTGTTGTCTGTATCACTGTCAGTACTATTACTGGTGGAGGAGGAGTGTTCAGAAATAACATTAATTTGAGAAGAAGAAGTAGGTGCAGATGTGAGCTTTAAATCTTTCATTTTGTTTAAAAGATTATCAATAAACTCATTGTCAGATTTAAAAGATTTCATTCTAAAATTACTGACTTCTAATGGCGGTTTTATGGTTACAGGTTGAAGTTCAGGCTTGTGGGGAACAATTTGACAGTTTTCATTAATATTATAAATTTGTTCCTCAATTCTGGTTAACTTTTTTCCTACAGTTTGAAGAAATAAATTAGTATAATCATTATGTTCAATGATAATCTGTAATCAAGGTCTTTGCTTACCTACTTCTTTTGTCCTTATCCGTAATATGAATCAAAGTATCATTTTAGGCACACCTTTCCTTTGTCTTTTAATACCTATCTCGAAAATAGATACTTTAGGTATTCACACTACTCTTAATAACAGACATATTGTTTTTGAATTCATAACAGAACCTTATACTAAAGAATTAAATCAAGTCAAGCACATGATTTATTCAAAAGAAAAACAGATAAATTTCATCCAAAAAGAAATAAAGTTTCTTTCTACAGAACAAAGAATTTTACAACCTTCTTTACAGGGAAAAATAAAATTAATCCACAAAACTCTTCAGACAAAAATCTGTAGTGATGTCCCGAATGCTTTTTGGAATAGGAAGAAACATATTATTTCCCTCCCTTACATTCCTAATTTCAATGAGAAAAATATTCCTACCAAATCTAGACCCAGCCAAATGAAAAAGGAATATTTACTCCTTTGCAAAACTGAAATTGAGTCTCTTCAACAGAAAAAGCTAATAAAACCCAGTACTTCCCCTTGGAGTTGTACAGCTTTTTATGTCAACAAGAATTCTGAAATTGAACGAGGAACTCCCCGTCTTGTTATTAATTATAAACCACTGAATGAAGCCCTTCAATGGATTAGATATCCAATTCCGAATAAGAAGGACCTCCTTGACAGACTTCATGATGCCACTATTTTCTCTAAATTTGATATAAAATCAGGATTTTGGCAAATACAAATCAGAGAACAGGATACTTATAAAACTGCTTTTACAGTACCTTTTGGACATTATGAATGGAATGTTCTTCCCTTTGGTGTCAAAAACGGACCTTCTGAATTTCAACATATCATGAATGATATTTTTAATCCTTTTACTGAATTTATTATCTGTTATATTGATGATGTCTTAATTTTCTCTTCATTAATTGAACAGCATATTAAGCATTTAAACATTTTTAAAAATGTTATCATAAAAAATGGTTTGGTAGTTTCTGCTCCTAAGATGAAACTTTTCCAAACAAAAATCAGATTTCTCGGACATAATATTTTCAATGGAACTATTGTTCCAATTGATAGATGTATTGAATTTGCATCTAAATTTTCGGATGAAATTAAAGATATTAATCAACTGCAAAGATTTTTGGGAAGCTTAAATTACATCAGAGACTATTACCCTAACCTTTCTCAAGATGCTGCTATACTGTACACTCGGTTAAGAAAAAACCCTTTGCCTTGGACTATTGAACATACTGATGCAGTTCAAAAGATCAAAACCAGAGTTAAACAGCTACCTTGCCTCTCTTTACCCAATCCATAATGGAAGAAGATTGTTCAAATTGATGCTTCTAATACAGGATATGGTGGCATTTTAAAGCAATTTAATCCTAACAGCAAAAAGGAGGATCTTATCCGTTTTACTTCAGGAGTTTGGAAATGACCTTCTTTAAATTATCCTACCATAAAGAAAGAATGTCTTTCCATTGTTAAATGTGTTTTAAAATTTCAAAATGATCTTTTAAATCAGCACTTTCTAATTCGAGTTGATTGCTCAGCTGCAAAATAGATATTTAAAAAGGATGTTCAAAATCTAGCTTCTAAACAGATATTTGCCACTTGGCAGAGTATTTTATCAGTATTCGACTTTGATATTGAATATATCAAAGGAAAATAGAATTCTTTACCAGATTTTCTAACCAGAGAATACTTGCAGGAATGACCAGTAGAAGCCGTGGCCACGGTTAGCGAGGCCGAGGCAGAGCAAATTTGTACTATACAGAATTTCCTACTCTGAATTCTCAGACCAGCAACTCTTCGGCTTCTTCTAGCTAACCTACCGTAAAGGATGTCCTCCTATTACCAGAACAGTACATCCCAAACATAAATGTGGATGAAACAGTATTATTCATTGAACAGAATGATGAAAAATGGATGAAAGATCCATGGGAGATAAAGAGACGTTATTTAACGACTCAACAATCTCCTCCCCATTTTAATCAGTACCGATATGTTTATGAACAAATTATTATCGAAACAGCATCTATGAACATTAAGCATAACAATCAAGAGCATCATGCCTCTTGCTAATTGGGGTATTAATCCTCATACCACCCGTACTATTGAATCCAGTCATACAACAGAAACCCGTTACAGTTATTGGGATTATATTGATTCCTTTACTCAAGTTTTCTATTACCAGAATCCAATCCACAACCATACTTGGTTTATCCGAGTCTGTCCCGATGTACTTAAAAATGAAATTACCAACTGGTTTTTTGTTTGGTGGGATAAGATTGGTGTTACCATTGAAACCTTACCAGAATCTGTTCAAACAGCATTTAAAGAATGGCAAGTTGCCTATTCCCATATACCAGTAAATAGAGATTTATCCATGTCTAAATTATTTGCCCATTTTATAATTCGTTTCAGTATCCCTTGGATCTGGAAATGGGATTTTCGTTTTGATTACCAGAATAAGATCCCCCGCCTCAAAAGAATATTCTTCACCAAATGGTGGGATAAAGATCTTAATCCGACATTACCAGAACTCCTTAAAACAATTAAGAATCACACTCAGGCTTGCCTTGATGTTATCCCGCAGAGCCTTCCCTCACCAGTACCTGTTAATCCTTTTGTTAAAATCCAGGCAGATTTAAAACAAAAGTTTCCTAATCTCAATGAAACAGAATTAATTATTAAAACTATGGATTACATGAAGACTCAGTTCTTACAATCCCTAGTCCCAGATGATGCTTCTATGAAAATAGCCAGCGATGAAGAATCTGAACAGGATGATAACCAGTTCAATGTCCTAGCCGGAGAAAGTCAAGAACCCGAACCCACAATGGGAGACTTTTGGGATTCTCTCACCTCAATGATTTCTGAAAAATTGGAACAGGACAAGAAAGGAAAAGGAAAAGCAGTATGACAGTAACCCTCCACTACACAAGATGAACCAATAATCAGAAGACGACAAAAACAGTAATTCCACTTTCTAAAAAGAAAGCCAGCTGTTCTCTCCATTATCAGTAAACGACGCCACCTGTCCTCAATAATACTCCACCCAGCCGACATCATCTCATGCCCACTACCAACGGCTGAGACTTAAAGAAGGAAAGATAAGGATCACTGATCGACTCCACTGAAAAGGACACGCACGATCCCTTCTTATCCTTTCACTTGTATAAATAGGGATACCTCACCCTTTGTTGAGGCAGAACTTCTTTTCAGAATTTTCCTTTACTCTCTCTCCCTCTGTAAAATATTTGATATATATAAGTTTGAAGATTAAAGATTTGCAAAGCTCTACTGTAAGTTTTAATTATTGCTTCTGTTAATTATTATATTTCGCTACTTGAAATTTTAGATTATCATATAGATAACAGTAATCGTTATAGAACAGCATATCAAACTGCTACAAACAATTATAATCGTTCTTATTTTTTAGAACAGTTTAATAAATCTGAAAAATTAATTGTTTCAACCAGAGAAGCCATCCAGGAAGAAACCTGCAGGCTTATAGTTTTGGGTAGACCCCCAAACCAACAGTAACTCTATGAGACCATATATGTAGTAATTTATTTGTTAATATATATTTAATATGCCTTTAAATTATCCATGCCATTTTATTAAATGATAAATGTTTAAGCTTGATACTTGATTAAGTGGAACGTCACCCAAGTCGCATTTAGGACTTTGCCTTTAGCCGTGTTGTGGCGTTGTGGTTTTTATCCTCAGTAAATCGTTGACAGACGTGCTTATGATTAGTATCTATCTTGATTTTGCCTCCTTTGGTATCAAAGCCATGTTAATTTATTGTCATATTAATGAATATATTACTTATAAATTATGCATATACGGTCACTTTGAAAAATGACTGATTTTTCTCCTTCATCTGTGACAACAGTAGCTAATGCTTCAGCTTCTACCTTAGAAGCAACTGAACTAATTGCCTATCAGGATGTAAAGGAAGCCTTAGATAAATGGACTATTCCTAAAATCAAACCAGAAACTATTTATAAAATTGGAACCTTTGATTTTATCAGCAAAAGAATTATCAAAACTTTTGAGCATGTTGTTCCTTTACAGAATAATGATGAAATTTTATATTTATTGCATGTTGAAGACTTATACCCTTTTCTGCAAAAATATAAATATGTTCACATAGGACTTGTCCAAGTAGCTTTTAAACCCTTGACTTTACTTGGCCAAAACACCAGTATTCAATGCACCCTCCGTGATGGTAGGTGTCTCAACTGGAAAGCCTCTCTTATGGGAGCTATTGAAACTAGTCTTGCTCATGGACACGTATATTTCAATATTTATCCGAATCTAAGTGTAGCCTTAACTGATAATAATTTGTCAAAAGTCTTAGAAATGAGAATTATATCTCATGGTTATGAGTATCTACCAGGATCTCCTCATTTTGCCATATTATTCCGTATTCATCTTAAAGTTTTAACTACTTTAAACCCTTATATCCGTAAGCAAAGCCATCAAGGACATACTGTCCTAATTGACACTAATCTTTTTAGTAGTCAAGTGGCTATCCCCAGAATGATTCCTTGGGAAGAAATTACTTTCCCAAAACAATGAAAAATTACTAATGTTGTTCCTACCAGGCCTATAATTAGACAGTCCATAGAGGATGTCATCCAAACCAGTAATGGAAACGTTTATTTAAAATTCCAGAGACCTTTTACTCGTAGTCGGTCTATTAATAATATTTCTTATAATATTGATTTTCCTGAATCCTCTAGACAATCTGTGTCTGATCCTTTAGAATCTGTCTATCAAGAATCTAAGAATGAGTCTGTTAAATATGAAGACTTGATTAGAGGGATTCATATTTCTGAAAATCAAATACCTCATGGTATTTATGAAACAAATACTCCTCAAAACAGAAGACCTTACAGTCCAACTACTAGTGATATGAATTTTGAATGTTAATGGATTTTTCTCCCAATAGTAAAATTCGTCAATGTTTAAACCAGGAGTTTATGCAGGATAAATACCAGAATTTTAGAAATTGGTATTTTAAAAATCATGAAAGTAAAAAATTAGCAGAAATTAAAGATAGTTCTTATGCTTATTTAAATAAGAATTAGTGTATCTTATCATTTGTTAAATGGTATTATGATATCTTGTTAAAATCAGAATTTTACCCTGAAAGTCAACTGAATGTTTTAACTGGAATCCAAAAGGACTGGATTACCACTAATGGTAATATCATTCAATCCATTCATCCTCCTCCTAAGTCCCTTAAACTTAGTCCGGGAAATGATAATTTAAAACCTTTGATCATCAATCCGTATGTTGATATATCTGAAATACCCCATCAACAAGAAGAGGTTAAAATAAAAGATATTTTACCCTTGTCCAAACAGAATAATTATACTAATTTATTTCTTCGAATTGTAGGAAAACAGTTAACCAGAATTGAGGAACAAATTTATAATATTAATGAAAACTGTCAAATTGTTCCCCACAAGCCTGAACTTCAACCTGTAACCATAAAACCGCCATTAGAAGTCAGTAATTTTAGAATGAAATCTTCTAAATCTGACAATGAGTTTATTGATAATCTTTTAAACAAAATGAAAGATTTAAAGCTCACATCTGCACCTACTTCTTCTTCTCAAATTAATGTTATTTCTGGACACTCCTCCTCCACCAGTAATAGTACTGACAGTGATACAAACAACACTGATGATTTCTCTCCTAGTCATTTGTTAGAAATCCAGAATAACTTTCAGGATATGCAGAATATTAATAAAACTGCTTATAGCCAAAAACTTGTTAATCGTATGGCACTAACCGGACCCAGTAGGTATTACTATCCTAGACCTACCCCCCAGGATATTCTTTATGAAGAAGACTTTCTTCATACTCAAAAATCTTACCATGGGAAAACCATTTATGAATGGAATATTGATGGTAAGACAGAATATCAAATCTTCGAAACCATCCATCATATCTTGATGTATGCAACTGTCTGTAAACAGAACGATAACACAGACCACCAGATCTGTTGTTTCTTAGTTAATGGATTTACTGGCATCCTTAAGGGATGGTGGGATAATGTATTAACTGCTATATAGAGAACTGAAGTTCTTCAATCCTACAAAGAAGAACTTGACCCTATTACCAGCCTTCTCACGAAAAGAGAGGATGCTTGTTACACTATTGTTCAAGCTATCCTTCATCATTTTGTTGGACCTGGTCAGATGAACACTGACTGAAGTCGTGAGCTCCTCCAGAACCTTCGATGCCCATCTTTGACCCATTTTAGATGGTACAAAGATGTCTTTTTGATGAAAGTCATGCAAAGATCAGACGCAAATAGTGAACATTGGAAAGCCAAGTTTGTTGATGGCCTTCCTACCTTCTTTGCTGAAAAAGTTCGAAAAAAGCTTAGAGATAAGCATGACCGAATGAGTATTCCTTATGATCAGTATTCCTATGGTCATCTCATTTCAGTAATTATTGAAGAAGGTTTATCCTTATGTAATGACATGAAACTTCAACAATTAATGAAAAAACAGAATCTCACTAAAAAACATGAGATAGGAGAATTTTGCGATCAATTCTCTTATGATACGAAATTACAGTATCCTCATAAGACTAGAAAACAGCACAGATCTAAAACCTCTAGACCTTATCAAAAACGCTCTTCTAAAAAATCTTCTTCTAATAACAAAACCCCTGAAAAATCTACAAAGAAGAGGAAGAGTAGTAAGAAAAAAGATAAGTCTAAAATTGAATGTTATAAATGTGGAAAACATGACATTTTGCTAATAAATGCAAATCCAAATTAAAACAAAAACTCAATGAAATGTCCCTCGATGAGGATATCCAACAACAAATTATTAATTGTTTAGCAACCAGCAGTTCTGAGTCTAGCCCTGAAGATGGTTTAGCTGATGTCTATTCTGAATCTGACAATGATTCCGATATCGGGCAATGTCAAACCTGCACAATTAATAACTGTAAAACAAGTGCTGAAGCTGATTATTAGAAAGCCATCGTTGAGATGAATGGTCTAGATGTTGGAGGTCTCAGCATTAATGTCTTAACTGACACCCGTAAATCTCTCCTTGACTTAGCTGAAAATATAAAAGATCCCGAAATTAAAATAAAATTTTTAGAGATCTATTATAAAAATCAAAAAACTGAAGATAATCTTCCAATTGATCAGTATAGTATGCGTGAGGTTATGAGACACATAAAAAATGTTTCCACCGCTGAAAAGCCTACTACTATTCAAGATCTTAAAACCGAAATTAATATTTTAAAAACTGAAATAAAATAGTTACAAAATACGAATTCTATCATCTTCCATGATTTAAATAGTATCAAACAACAGTTAAACAATAAACATGATAACTGCGTAGAATCCTCAAAAACTGGATCTTCTGATAAACCAGAGTCTTCTGAACAGTATTTAATGCTTATGAATCAAGTGGTTTTTCAAAAATGGTATATTAGAATTACTCTTGTCATCAAACCAGATTTTATCATTAAAGATGCTATTGCCCTAGTTGATAGTGGCGCTGATATGAACTGTATTCAGGAAGGATTAATTCCTACCAAGTATTTCCAGAAAACCACTCAGTCCTTAACTAGTGCTAGTGGTAACACTATGAATATTAAATACAAAATTCCAGAAGCCTTAATTTGTAATCAAGGTCTTTGCTTATCTACTTATTATTTTTATTACATATGATATTTATAAGGAATTGAACATTATTACTTTGTTGTGCACACACAAGGGTTATAGTTTTCTCTTCACTTGTATGGAAATGTTGAGTTTGATTTAACTTAAATTATTTTATTTCGGATGTGCACACACTTGACCATTATGATTTAAGAGGTAAAATACAAGGAGTTGCATATTTGATGTAATTGACAAGAGTTGTCTACATATTTATTTATATATAGTTTGTTGTGCACACAGAAGGCTATATACATTTGAAATGGGATCCTTATTCTCACTAGCATATCTTTAATTAGATATTGCCGAACTATATATATTGAGGGTAATATAGTTTGAAAAAAATAGTGGGAGATACCAATTTAAAACAAGACCTAATTTATTTTGGTAATTAATAAAATAATGCATGCTAAAATGTTGTTAATTATAAATTTATTTACAGAATTTTACAATGTCTAAATTACTATCACTGCGAAGCATATTAGATGCTAATTTAATCGGACCGTATTAAACGGATTGGTTAAGTAAATTGAGAATAGTTCTCACGGCTGAAAAACTATCTTATGTCCTTAATACGTCTATCCCTGCAATGGTTGCAGACAATGCCTCTGAGAAAGAGATTGCTACTTTTAGAAAGTGGCAAGATGATACAAAGTTCGCTCAATGTATCATGCTCGCATCCATAAGTAACGAGCTTCAGCGTCAGCATGAAACTATGGATGCTCCTACTATACTCATGCACGTCAAGTAGTTGATGGTGAGGAAAGTAGGACTAATAGATATCAGATATCTAAGGAGCTCTTCTGATCTAGAATGACCGATGACACTATAATACAGATAAAAGTCCTGAACATTATCAATTTGATTGATCAATTAGGACAACAAGTTTTGTCATGGATGGAGAGTTGAGCCAAGATTTGATCTTGCACTCACTCCCGGACTCCTTTCATAATTGTTATGAATTTTTCATGTGAACAATCTAGATATCAGCTTCGCTGATTTTCTTAACATGTTGAAAAATAGTTGAGAGTCACTTTCCAACTAAGAAAGACCAAGTCTTATTGGTAGGGCCAAATGATCTTCTGAAAAGAAGAACGATTCAAAGAAGGTAAATAGAAAGGCAAAGACAAAGGATAATAAGAACAAAACTGATACGGATAGCAAAAAAGTTTGCTTCCACTGCAATAAACCTGGACACTGGAAAGAAACTGCGAGAAACATCTTGCAGTGGCTAACCAAAGAAGCTTAGTGAAGTTTCGGTTACAAATACAAATTTATTCATGATTTAAAATAAATTTTTCTTTAAGTCAAGGTTCTACTTGGGTATTGAATACCGACTTTGGTTATCATAAATATAAATTTATGAATGAACCAAGCAGAAGTAGAAAGCTAAATAAAGATAAGTAATCCTATGTGTGAAAAATGAAGCAAAGGTTGCTGCATCAGCCATAGGAACTTATAGTTTAGCACAGCCTTCGGGCAAGTCTATTAAGTCAATAAGTTGTTATTGTATTCCAGTTCTTGTTGAAAATATTATTTCCATTTTATTATTGGACAATGAAATCTTTGGTATTATATTTAAGAACAATTGTTGTTCTACTTATAATAATAATGTTTTGTATAGAACTGGAATTTCACTTAATGGAGTTTATATACTTACTTATGTGAAAATAATTTTGCAAATTGAGCAAATTAAAAAGGAGATGATCATTCAAAGAGTTGAATGTGTGTATTTACTAAAATACAAGTGTAAATTATTTGAAAGGTTCAAAGAATTCATAAGTGAAATAAATTGACACAGTATTAGGATTCTTTGATCGGATCAAGGAAGGAATATTTGTGCAATGAGTTTCTAGATCATCTCAAATGGTTTTCACACAATGGACGCCTCCTGATACGCAATAATTGATTGATGTATCTGAAAGGAAAAATCGTACCTTGTTGGACATGGTGCGGTCCATAATGATTTTATCGATATTCCAGTATTCTTCTAGGGTCATGTCCTAGAAATGACTGCATATCTACAAAAGGTAACCTCAAAATCCTGCCCTAAGACTCCATAAAAGTTATGGACAGGGAGGATTCCTAATCTTAAGTATGTTAAGATAAGGGGTTGTCCAACTTATGTGAAAAGGTTTCAAAAGATAAGCTTGGGACAAGATTTGACAAATACAGATTTGTGGGACATCCTAAAGTAAGTTTAGGGTATATATTCTATAATCCTACTTAGTAAAAAGGTGTTTGTTGTGAAACACGCTACCTTCTAAGATAAAGGTGTTTATCATTGAAGGGGTTAGTGGGAGGATAATAGATCTTGAAGAGTTCAAGAACCACAAATCACTATAAGTCAAATAAGAGGAACCTGTAGATAGACCTATTGTACCACAACCGAATCGTAAATCTGGAATAGTATCGAAGATTCCTGGGAGGTATAGATTCATCATAGATGATGATGATGATGAGGTACGCATCATAGAAGATGATGATCCAGTTACATATGATGAGGTAAGAGTTATAGACACTCAGAGAAATAGATTGAAGCAAGCTTCTCAAATATGGAACATTCGTTTTGATGAGATAATTAAAAGAGTTTGATTTTATCAAAAACAAGAATGAGCCTAGTGTGTATAAAAGGGTCAGTGGCAGCGTCGTGACATTCCTGGTATTATATGTTGATATACTACGGATAAGGAATGACATACTAATGCTACAATCAGTAAAGATAAAATTATCTAAACATTCCTCCATGAATGATTTGGGTAGAGTATCTTAATTGGGGATAAAATCTATATAGATAGATTTAAAAGATGCTCAGCTTAACACAAGGAACGCATATTCATTTGATGCTAAAGTCGTTTAACATGGCAAACTCTAAGAAATGTCTCATGTTGATGAGACATGGAGTATATCTCCCTTAATAGTCCCCATAGACTCCTAAAAAGAGAGATCGCATAAGTGACAATCACGTATGCAATGAAATATACGAGACCTGATGATGATCGATCATATTCTGGAGAAGATAACTGTGCAGTGAATTAGAAAGGTTCCAAACAACAAATAGTTACTGGTTTAGTGATAAAGACAAAGTGTATAGCTGTAAATGAAGCTGCAAGTTGATTGTTTGGATGTAAAGTTTATTACAGAACTAGGAATAGTTCCTAAGTCTCATCTTGGATCTAAACATATGTTGTGGTACTTTCATTTGATTATAAGAATCATTGAAAGATGGAAAATCACTATAGAGATAGTGGACTCTCAAGAACAATATTACATATCCATTAACTAAAGCTTATCCAACAACAGGATAATCGTCACTTAGAGAAGAAGGGTATGAGATACCATGGCGATTGACTTTAGTGCAAGTGAGAGATTGAAAGTAGTATGCACATAAGCCAATCATGTTTGATGATAAAGCATATACTTTATAACAATCTTATTCATTTATTAATAAAAAGTATTAATTAATTAAAGGCTTTTAATTATCTACATGATGCTATTTTATAATATGTGATAAACCCATAGTTTTAAGCAATGCTTTTAGAATAATGATACTGATCATTCTAATGAGATCTAAATTCTTAGAAAGCTTAAAACTAAAATAGTTCCCAATCGTTGGATTACTAAATTGGTGATTAGTGAATCCGGATAGATTGGTACATACGTTGCTTGCTTGTTGGATGAGGATGATTGATCTCATGATCATTTGTGTGGAGACACTAAAGCAAGTATGTAGGTGTTTATTAGAGAATAAGTTCACTGAATGTGGCTCGCTAAGGAATACCTAATGGAGTTTTACTTGCCTGTTAATAGGAATTTCTGTAGTGATAGTAGTACAAGTGATCCTTGGACTTGAGATCATCATAGTGTCTTGTGTATGATGAGTTATACTTTGACTTATTCCTTAAGACCCTTAGGGTATCTCAAAGGGTATGCTTGGGTATAATAAGTTGTACACGGAGATAATGTATGATCAATAAAGAATCTATCGCTTCTAGTAAAAGAAGAGAAATGTCCTATGTGATTTGATAAATGACAACCCAGTAGTCCTTGGCCAGGGCAGAATGAAATTAGAAAGGAGTTTCTAATTTACATTATTTGGAGTTGTGCATTTAAGGATCGAAATACATATAATTAAATAAAATAAGACTTGACAGTAATTCCATGTCTTATATTTAATTGGGACATTGTATGGTGGAAGGATTGAATTGTACGGTAACTATTTACTCAAAGGTTCTTTTATGATTAATGTTGAAATCTATATTATCTGGAAAGTCGTTGATTGCTAGGGAGGCTTATCCCTATTGTAGAATAAATATTATTTATTTAAATAAATTAATAGTTTAATTTATTTATTTAAATAAGATTAGAATTGTTTTAATTGATTTATTCACAACCGGTTTAATTTGGAGAACCTAAAGGGTCACACCATAAAAGGAAGAATAATTATTTAAGAAGTTAATGACATAATCGTAATAATAAGTTAAGTATATTTAATTTAATCTATGGTGATAGAATAAATTAAACAGCTTAATATTTATTATTTAATATTTTGGAAATATTAAATATAAATTAATAAGAGGAGTCTTATTATTATTATTACTATTATTATTATTTAATTCCTATAGGAGTTTGAGAATTAATTAATAAAAGTACTCTCATATATTCCTAATAAGATTAGGAGGTAAATTAATTAAAAGATTTTAATTAATTATCCATAATAAGATTAGGAGCATAATTAATTAAATGAATTTAATTAATTAAAATAAAACTCAATTCCTTAATTATTAAGGAGGGTTGCCCACATCTATAAATAAGAGGAGTCTTACTATGGGTGTAGAGTAGTTGTTGATTTTTTCACAACATATGCAATTTCAATTGTTGGAGAGTACACTCCTTTTCTATGAGAGATAGAAAAATTAGGGTTTTGCCAAACACCCATCTTCTTGAATCTTTATTCTTTCTTGGTGGATCACCTCTAGAGGCCAAACACTTGGGTGGCTAACGTTGATCAAAGGAAGGAACCCAACCCGGTGGATTCAAGTTGAACACGAAAAGGATTTGGAGGTGAACTTGTACCTGAGGAAGTACGAATCTTCAAGGGTATGATTCTCGTCCTTTATTTTCGTTTAATAAATAATTGTGCATAAAGGATGATCCGGGTATATAGTTTGTAAAATTTTAAAACTCTGATTTTCCACGTTTCCGCTTATTTTGTGCAATTTGATTGCGTTCATGAATATTACAAACCTAACATAACGGTCCAATATATATTGAGAGATATGGAAACTAGCGTGTCAATATATTTGGTACTAATTTCTGGACTTCTAGAAATTGGGACAGGCCATAAAATCAATTAGTCTTAATAGTATTGACAGCGTGTTCTCATGGAAATCAAACTGAATATATCATGATTTGTGCTAAATGGTTTTAAACGAGCAAATTACAAAAACAAATCTGTGCAACGGAAATACTCTCGAAGAGATGTATATAAACAAAACTCGCTAACAGTTTTAATCACGGAATACATACACAGAAAATAATAGCACACAAGCTACGAGATTATTTTTCACTGAGATAAATATTGATTGCATTAAGAACAGAATTACAGCTTCGTATACATTCTGGTAATATCCTTCTTGCATATCATTTCATACTAGAGCCTTGAGTTGGTAAGTAATATATTGCTTGATCATTAGACCTCTAGTATTGTATTTTTAATTGTCATATATAAATCTATATTGTATTGGGTAATCTTGTTTGGGTTGATAACTTATTACAGGCAAGTTGAAGGAAAGCATATGTGCTTAAGGGTGCATAGGTGCACAGGGAACAAAGGTGTTCAAATTTGATAGAACTTGTATTGTAATTGGAAAAGTTGAATAAAAATGAGTCTCCAATACTAGTTGGTATTGGACGTGGATTAGGCTACTATTCTAGAGGGTAGCAGTTGAACCACATAAAAATTCTGGTGTTTGTGTGATTGCATTCTATACTCGAATATTCTGTTATTTATCCAGTAACCTGCATTCTATCCATATCAGTAATCCAGCTTGCTGCATTATACACTCACGAAAGTTTTGACAAGAAACAAAAATTGGACATAGTTTGTGCCTACACTTATTCAACCCCCCTTCTAAGTGTACATATTTAAATTTCATCTGGTATCAGAGCTTGGCTCTACTTATCTTGGTCTTAAAGGTGACTTGTAGGGAAATATTCTGACATGACACAATTTGGAAGCACTCATCATGAAGGTCAATCAACCAACCGACCTCCACTGCTCTTTGGAACTGAGAACTATAACTTCTGGAAATTTTGAATGAGGATATATCTCAAGCGAGACCCATGGGAATGGTGGGTGGTGGAGAATGGACCGGTAATCCCAAGGAGAGATGATGGCACTCCAAAAACGCTACTAGAGATGGACTCAACTGAAACATACATGGTTTCATACGATTCAAAAGCAATGAGCACTCTTCTCAGTGGCATGGCGCAATCCGAAATAGATAAAGTATCTTCATGCAACACATCAAAGGAGATATGGGATACCCTAGTGGTAAGTCACGAAGGAACTTCCAAAGTACGAGGAAGTTAAGCTAAGTACGATCATGCATGACTACGAAATGTTTAAACTGGAAAGAGACGAAACCATCAAAATGGCTCAAGCACGATTCTTGGTACTTATAAATTCTTTAAAGTTGCTCGACAAGTCAATTCCACAAAGTGAAATCAACTGTAAGTTACTTCGGGCTATGCCCAAAAGGTTTGCATCTAAAATTACTACTCTTCAAGATTCTGTCAATATTTCTTCTATTGATACATTAACTCTCTTTGGTGAACTGGAAGAATATGAACATCAATTAAGAAGATATGATGACGAGGAAGAAATTCCTCGAAAGAAGGTACTAGCTTTAAATGCAGGAATTGAAGAAGAGCTTGAGAATAACTCGGATGATGAAATAGCCATGATGTCAAGAAGACTTAAAAGGCCTACTTCAAAGAAAGAATCAAAGAAAAAAATACATTCAATGCAAACAAATTCAAAGCAAAGCCAACCGAAGAAACATGTTTCGAGTGTGGACGACCAGGTCATTTTAAAAAGGATTGCTTCCAACTCAAAAACAAAGGATAGCAAGGTAATAAGGAGTTCAAAAAGCATAAAGCATTCCTAACATGGAGTGATGATGAAGAATCCGAAGTGGAAATAGATGCAAACGATGAACTGGCTCAAACATGCTTCATGGGACTTGAAGGTGAATCTAGTGAGGTACCTTTTTCTGATGTTATTACTTTGAAACAAGAAAATGAAAAACTAAAAGAAAAAAATATGCACTTGAAAGATCTAGTAAACACTTTAATGAGCGAAGTGGATGCACTAATAGATGAAAAGAAAGAATTAGAAAAGGTAACACACACAAATGAGGAAAAGGTATTAGCAGCAAAGAATGGATATTTAGATAATTTCAATAAAATACTGTTCAACAAGGTAAAACAGCTAAATAATGAAGTTGAAAAGCTAAAAAATGAGATAAATATGAGAGACGTGTGCATTGATGCATTTGGTAGTGAATCGACCAATAAAACACCTCCAACTAATGATCTACAAAAAGAAATAGAATAGTTAAAAATCTCTCTAGCTAAATTTGTTCATGAGGAAGAAAACCCTAATGTCATGCTAGGAAAACAAAGACCCAGTTATGATAAACAAGACAAGGCATAGGCTACAACCCAATATATAGAAAAGAAGTTAAAATACTAAAATCCAAATCATCGCTTAAATTAAATTATTGCACGCCTTTTACTTCTTGCAAAAATTGTGGCATTAAAGGACATCTAGAGATAAATTGCTGAAGAAAGAAAAATCGAAGTAAAGCTGTATGGATAAAGAAAAGTGATGTGATTTCAACTAACACAAGTGGACCCAAAAAGATATGAGCACCAAAAATATAAATTATATCTCTCTTATACATGTATGTTTCAAAGCCAAAGTATCTTCCTAAAAGTGGATCCTTGACAGCGGATGTTCACGTCATATGACGGGAGACAAATCAAAGTTCGTGGAACTAAATGTCAAAAAGAAACATGGAACTGTCACATTTGGTGATAATCGATCATGCGAAATAATTGAAAAAGGTAAAATCGGTAATGGTAAGGTTATCATTAATAATGTTCATTTTGTCAACGGACTAGAATTCAATCTTATCAGTGTTAGTCAATTAATGGATAATGGGCATCAAGTAAAGTTTGAAATAGATAAATGTACAATTTCACATGGTACTAACAATGCTGCCTTAGTTGCCCAAAGAGAAGGGAATATATATACTCTTGATTTTGAGCGACAGAAGGAAGAATTATGTCTTGCAACTGTTCAAGATGAAGCGAATCTGTGGCATAGAAGAATGGGACATGTTCATATGGACCTCATCAAGAAGTTGTCATCAAAGAACTTAGTAAGAGGATTACCTAAAGTGAATTTCGAGAAGAAAGGTATATGCGAACCTTGTCAGCTCGGAAAACAAGTAAGAACATCGTTCACAGCCAAAAACATGGTATCAACTTTTTCTCCCTTACAATTGCTTCATCTCGATTTATTTGGACCTGAAAGGCATGCTAGTCTAAACGGTAAATTCTATGCTTTTGTGATAGTCGATGATTTCTCTAGATATACATGTGTAATATTCCTTAGAACAAAAGATGAGGCATTTAAAGAATTTGAAAAACTGATTAAAAATTTGGAAACCAAATACAGTCTTAATCTTATAAGAATCAGAAGTGATCATGGTACTGAATTTTAAAAGGCTTTTATTACATTCTTTAATCAAAAAGGAATAACTCGTGAATTCTCAGCACCTAGAATTCCTCAACAAAATGGAGTGGTAGAAAGAAAAAATCGTACGTTACAAGAAACAGCTAGAACTCTAATTCAAGAAAGTAATCTCCCAAAGAAATTTTGGGCTGAAGCTGTAAACACATTATGTTATGTACTAAATAGAGTGTTAATCCACCCAATTCTTTTGAAAACACCATATGAATTATTAAATAAACGACTTCCTAATATTAGCTATTTCAAAATCTTTGGATCTAAATGTTTTATTCTTGACACTAGTGGGAACTTAGGCAAGTTTGATGCTAGATCTTATGAGGGAATATTCATTGGGTATGCACAAAATAGTAGAGCATATCGCATTTATAATGTGCAAAAGCTGTGTATCGAAGAATCTATACATATCAAATTTAATGAACTTAACCATGATCTTCCAAAAGAAAGAGAAGAAGATGCAGGAATTTTAGAGACTGCTGCAAACCCATCATACCACATAAAGTAAAACAGCAAGACTATGGAATCGATCCAGCAAGCTGGATTAGAAGAAAAGCAAGATCAAGACTCTATCCAGCAAGCTAAATGTGAAAATCAAGAACATATCCAGCAAGCTGAAATGGATGAACAACAAGACCACAATTCTGAATCTACTGAAGAAGTAATACATAATGTTTAACTTCCAAAATCAGCAAGATACATCAAAAATCATCCTCCTGATAACATCATTGGAGACATAAATAAAGGAGTTACTACGAGAAGAAAAGCATAAAACATGTGTGCTTTCTCAGCATTCCTATCCCAGATTGAACCAAAGAACACTAAATAAGCCATACTTGATGAACATTGGCTACTAGCAATGCAAGAAGAGTTACAACAATTTGAAAGATGTCAAGTCTGGGAATTGATGCCTCCCCCGAAAGATGTATCTATTATTGGAACTAAATGGGTATTCAAAAACAAACTTGACGAGTTCGGAACAATTACAAGAAACAAAGCGAGATTAGTCGCTCAAGGATATAACCAACAAGAAGGAATAGACTACGAAGAAACATTTGCCCCAGTTGCCCGTTTGGAATCCATTCGTATACTACTAGCATTCGCTTGTTTCAGAAAGTTCAAGTTACACCAAATGGATGTCAAAAGTGCCTTCCTCAATGAGTACATAAATGAAGAAGTCTATGTAAAATAGCCACCTGAATTCTAACATGACAAGTTCCTGCATTACGTATACAAACTCAAGAAGGCACTCTATGGACTCAAACATGCTCCAAGGGTTTGGTAGGAAAAATTAAGTAAGTACCTTCTATCAAATGGGTTCATACGAGGTAAAATCGACTCCACGCTATTTATTAAACGTCAAAGTAAAGATATTATCATTGTACAAATATATGTAGACGATATAATATTTGGTGCTGCTAATAATTTTCTTTGTGAGTGGTTTTCCAAATGCATGCACAAGGAGTTTGATATGAGCTTGATGGGAGAACTCAACTACTTTCTGGGTCTTCAAATTAAACAAACTCATGAAGGTATATTCATTCATCAAACCAAGTACACAAAAGAGTTACTTAAGAGATTCGGGTTTGACAATTCAAACACAAAGACTACACCAATGAGTACATCAATAAAACTCACAGCAGATGAAAAAGGTACGGATGTAGAGGTAACAAAATACAGAGGTATGATTGGATCCCTACTATATTTAACTGCTTCTAGACCTGATATAATGTACAGTGTGTGTCTATGTGCTCGATTTTAGGCCAAACCCAAAGAATCCCACTTACAGGCTGTTAAACGAATATTTAAATATCTGAGTGGTACGACAAGTTTAGGATTGTTCTACCCAAAATGTGACAATTTTGATCTAATGAGTTATTCAGATGCTGACTATGCAGGTTGTCAAATAGATAGAAAAAGCACAAGTGGTGCCTGTACATTTTTGGGACAAAGTCTTGTCTCATGGCATAGCAAGAAGCAAACGTCAGTTGCCCTATCCATTATTGAGGGTGAATATTTAGCAGCAGGAAGTTGTTGCTCCCAAATTTTGTGGATGCGTCAAACATTGTGCGACTTTGATATTACATGTGAAAGTGTGCCCATATGCTGTGATAATACCAGCACCATAGACATCTCAAAAAATCCAGTACTACATTCTCGCATAAAACACATAGAAGTACGCCACCATTTTCTTAGAGACAATGTGTCCAAAGGGTTAATAAGATTAATATTCATTCCCATTGAGCATCAACTAGCAGATATATTTACAAAACCTCTAGGGGAAGAACGATTCAGTACTCTAAGGAGAGAACTCGGAATGTGTCTAATACAGATATGAACCGACCATGTTAGACAAACAAATTACCGGCGTATCTATATTGACCATAATTACGCCCATTAAAATCTATTCAGATTCTCCTTCCCAAGGACGGCTTCACCACATCCCATATCTAGATACCGTGTCTTATACATAAAGACCAGTAGCCGTATTCCTCTCTGTCTCAGACTCTTCAATCCATTCCATAATCTCAATTGACTCCACTCTTCTCTGCTACAATGAGAACAAGACAAGGCAAACAGCTTCGTGATGAATTGAAAGACGAAGTCTCACCTCCCTCTCCACCATCTCAACCAACGGTCACTCGAAAACTGAAGCGAAGGCCATCCTCTGTCACGATAATTTTCGGTGGCTCCTCCCCTACCGAATTCGAAGCCAGTCTACCTTCCCTACCTCCAATTGGGACATCAACTGGTCACAAACACCGCAAGCCCACCGACCCTTCACCTGGTTTGCCTCCTATACCGGTAATACCTCTCTCCGTTTCCTTGCATGATGTGCCTGATGACTTTTTTAGAGGCCATAATTTCGAACTACGTTTTAAAACCTCTATCTGTCAAAAATCTTTTGTCTATGAAAAATTGATAGACATGTTCTACTATCAAAACTCCCCCCTTCATCGTCTCTTTGAGTCATATGGCCTGTCTTCCTTAAAAACCCCTCCCTCGGTAGCCTACCCCAAATTAGTCCAGTAGTTTTATACCAATCTTAAAAATAATGGCGATTGCTACACCTCGTTTGTTAAAGGTAAATCCTTGTTCTTCATAGCCATGGATTTAGGGAGTATACTGTCCATCGCATACACCGGTGACTATCCCTTCACTCTCAAGGGGCTAATCTCTACTCCTTTGTCTCCCCTAGTATAGCTTTGCATTGTGTTGGATGACCCAACAGTGTCCTCTGTCACCCTTCCTAAGACCACCGAAGTGTCTCCTCTTGCAATTGTTCTTCACAAACTCTTATGATACAATCTTCTCCCTCGTCTCGGTGGTGGCACTGATTCACGTATCAGGATTTGGTCTTAGTAGCGTTAATCATGACCGGTTAACCTTTTAACTTTTCACTCATGTTGCTAAAACACATGATTCACTGTGTTAAACATTCCAAAAAAGTATCTGCCCCATAGTTGCTTCCTCACCACACTCTTTACCCACTTCCAAATTCCACTCGATGATGAGGGTTGTATCCACTTGACTGATACTATCGATTCGAACTATCTCAAAGGGGCTCATATCACTTTGCTTAAAGGGAAATTCATTCGTCTGGTTCCAGAAATTCCCAAACCAATACCGCCTACTTCACTGCCTCCTTCCCTTGAAATTTTCACTATCCTTCACACAATCGCCAATAATCAATCCCAAATCACTTCTGATGTCAAAGACATCCAACTCCGTCTCTCCGTTCTTGAGATAGGCAAGCTCCCTATTCATTGTGATAATCTTCATGCTATGCTTCGTAATGTGGAAGATGAGTTTAATGACCTTCAGGCCGGTTTCGAGTTGCACACTCGGGCAATGGTTGAAGCCCTACAACGGAAGATGAACCGCAACGCCTGTCAATTGAGTACTGAGCTAAAGTTCATCAGCAACCAAATTAGAACTTTGGGACACTTTACCGAGCGCCGTATGAATGATCTTAGTGAGGAGCTGCAAGTAGACCAAGTCCAAGCACGCATACCCGAATAGCCCCAATGCAATTGGATGGCTGAATATCAAGGAGACTTTCTGGACCTGCCATTACCTCCGCCTACCTTCATTGCTCGACCCCCCAAATTTGCCAATACAATGTCCCTGGAAGAGAACATGCACCGCAGGCTTCACCGACCCTATTTCATCGCCCGCGAAGCAAATCATGTTAATCTTGAGGAGGCCGATGCTTAGCTGCACTTTCCCTTTTGGCATTTTAGACACTCCTTTTTGATTGATGCCAAAGGGGGAGAAACTTATTGCTTGCTTTTGGCTTTCCCTTTTCCTTGCTCCCAAAGACAATTTTTTTTAATTTTTTTTGATAACCTGTGCTGTTAAGACTATGGTTTAAAATTGTTGGTGGATGATGGCTTAATCGTTTCCTAAACATATTATGGACTAACCAGAAAATGCAGGGCTATTTTGAACTTGTCAGAAAACAGGGTTGTCCAAACACTGCATATATGCAGTTAACAACATGCACAAATTAAGGGGGAGTTGTACCTCTCTTGAAATGCATGGTCTTAGGGGGAGCCATAACTATTCTGTTGTCATCATCAAAAAGGGGGAGAATGTAGACTTATGTCACACCCTATGTTTTGATGATGACCATAATTGCTTACTAATCAAGTCTTATAACATTTCAGGAACATCAAGGAGGAAAGTTTAAAGTCAAGATGTCTTTGAAGAAAGAAAAACTAAATTGAGTCCTAGGAATATATGTAAGATCCTAGCACTTATTACTTTCCAAAATAAGGCTCTAGGACATGCATTGCATATACATCCATATTCATAATTGGTGTCACATGATAAATTATCTAGCACATAATATTCATGACCATTATTTGCTCAACATTTGTTAAGGACTCAAATACTGTTCGGCTGAACAAAAAGATTGATTAAATTAAATTACCCTTAGTTATGCAAAAATCTAAAGTTCACGGTCCCATGATTAAAGGAATTCAATTGGGTGTCATCAACGGTCCAATACATATGGACACCAGCCAGGAAAAAAAATATGGTAAGCATAAATCATGACATCATATAATTTGCATCATAAATCACGCTGCATAGATTGAGTCATATAACAAGGGTTTTAATTCTAGGAAATTAATTAAGGTAACTAGTTGATTAATTACCATACGCAATACAGGAATCATGAGCCATGATTTGGGAAATCTAATTGGTTGGGTCTAACGGTCCAATATATATTGAGAACTATGGAAACTAGCGTGTCAATATATTTGGTACTAATTTCCGGACTTCTAGAAATTGGGACAGGCCATAAAATCAATTAGTCTTAATAGTATTGACTGTGTGATCTCATGGAAATCAAATTGAATATATCATGATTTGTGCTAAATGGTTTTAAACGAGCAAATTACAGAATCAAATCTGTGCAACGGAAATACTCTCGAAAAGGTGTATATAAACAGAACTCGCTAACAGTTTTAATCATGTAATACATACACCAAAAATAATAGCACACAATTTGCGAGATTATTTTTTACTGAGATAAATATTGATTGCATTAAGAACAGAGTTGCAGCTTCGAATACATTCTGGTAATATCCTTCTTGCATATCATTTTATACTAGAGCCTTGAGTTGGTAAGTAATATATTGCTTGATCATTAGACCTCTAGTATTATATTTTTAATTGTCATATCTAAATCTATATTGTATTAGGTAATCTTGTTTGGGTTGATAACTTATTACAGTTAAGTTGAAGGAAAGCATAGGTGCTTTAGGGTGCATAGGTGCACAAGGAACAAAGGTGTTCAAATTTGATAGAACTTATATTGTAATTGGAAAAGTTGAATAAAAGTGAGTCTCCAATACTAGTTAGTATTAGACGTGGATTAGGCTACTATTCTAGAGGGTAGTAGTTGAACCACATACAAATTCTGGTGTTTGTGTGATTGCATTCTATACTCGAATATTCTGTTATTTATCCAGTAACCTGCATTCTATCCATATCAGTAATCCAGCTTGCTGCATTATACACTCATGGAATTTTTGACAAGAAACAAAAATTGGACATAGTTTGTGCCTACACTTATTCAACCCCCCTTCTAAGTGTACCTATTTAAATTTCATTTGGTATCAGAGCTTGGCTCTACTTATCTTGGTCTTAAAGGTGACTTGTAGGGAAAGATTCTGACATGGCACAATTTCGAAGCGCTCATCATGAAGGTCAATCAACCAACCGACCACCACTGCTATTTGGAACTGAGAACTATAACTTCTGGAAATTTCGAATGAGGATATATCTCAAGCGAGACCCATGGGAATGGTGGGTGGTGGAGAATGGACCGGTAATCCCAAGGAGAGATGATGGCACTCCAAAAACGCTACTAGAGATGGACTCAACTGAAACACACATGGTTTCATACGATTCAAAAGCAATGAGCACTCTTCTCAGTGGCATGGTGCAATTCGAAATAGATAAAGTATCTTCATGCAACACATCAAAGGAGATATGGGATACCCTAGTGGTAAGTCACGAAGGAACTTCCAAAGTACGAGGAAGTTAAGCTAAGTACGCTCATGCATGACTACGAAATGTTCAAACTGGAAAGAGACGAAACCATCAAAATGGCTCAAGCACGATTCTTGGTACTTATAAATTCTTTAAAGTTGCTCGACAAGTCAATTCCACAAAGTGAAATCAACCGTAAGTTACTTCGGGCTATGCCCAAAAGGTTTGCATATAAAATTACTACTCTTCAAGATTCTGTCAATATTTCTTCTATGGATACATTAACTCTCTTTGGTGAACTGGAAGAATGTGAACATCAATTAAACAGATATGATGACGAGGAAGAAATTCCTCGAAAGAAGGTACTAGCTTTAAATGCAGGAATTGAAGAAGAGCTTGAGAATAACTCGGATGATGAAATAGCCATGATGTCAAGAAGACTTACAGGCCTACTTCAAAGAAAGAATCAAAGAAAAAATACATTCAACGCAAACAAATTCAAAGCAAAGCTAACCGAAGAAACATGTTTCGAGTGTGGACGACCAGGTCATTTTAAAAAGGATTGCTTCCAACTCAAAAGCAAAGGAAAGCAAGGAAATAAGGAGTTCAAAAAGCATAAAGCATTCCTAACATGGAGTGATAATGAAGAATCCGAAGTGGAAATAGATGCAAACGATGAACTGGCTCAAATATGCTTCTTGGGACTTGAAGGTGAATCTAGTGAGGTACCTCTTTCTGATGTTATTATATTCAAACAAGAAAATGAAAAACTAAAAGAAAAAAATATGCACTTGAAAGATCTAGTAAACACTTTAATGAGCGAAGTGGAGGCACTAATAGATGAAAAGAAAGAATTAGAAAAGGTAACACACACAAATGAGGAAAATGTATTAGCAGCAAAGAATGGATATTTAGATAATTTCAATAAAATACTGTTCAACAAGGTAAAACAGCTAAATAATGAAGTTGAAAAAATAAAAAATGAGATAAAAATGAGAGACGTGTGCATTAATGCATTTGGTAGTGAATCGACCAATAAAACACCCCAACTAATGATCTACAAAAAGAAATAGAATCGTTAAAAATCTCTCTAGCTAAATTTGTTCATGGGGAAGAAAACCTAAATGTCATGCTAGGAAAACAAAGACCCAGTTATGATAAACAAGGCATAGGCTACAACCCAATATATAGAAAAGAAGTTAAAATGCTAAAATCCAAATCATCGCTTAAATTAAATACAATGCAACTAATCTATATGCCTATGAATCCTTCAATAATGACAGAAACAAGTCTATTCAACCGGCCTTAGAGAAATCAAGTAAGCATAATAATACATCATATCAAAACAAATCATTAACTTCTCAATCAATCATCAAATCATAGACTGTTATCACTAATATAGTGCGTGTGTGCTCCACAACAATGTTAACTGATATAAAATCAAATTTAACACATAATAAGTCTCTTCGAAGGCATCATACAATGTAAACTCAAGAAATCCAAAAACAAGCTATATCCAACTAAAATCAAATAATTACCAATATCGAGGGTCAACATGGGATACTTATGCTTTATTTTTCATCTATGGGGGCTTTTTGCTCTTATTTCCCATTTTAATCATTTTTTTTGGTTTATATACACATAGCTATGCAATGTCTTATTCCCTTAGGCTTTTCAATGCTACCTTAACGAGCTTTCGACCAGTGACTCCCTGACCATTAAGACCTTAGGACGCTAGGTGTAAAGGCAATCCCCTCATGCTTACTTACTCAAGTAACAAAGGCCACAAAACTAGACAAGCACGCCACGGTGTTTATTCATACTTTTTTTCTCTTTTTTTTATATAGCTTAAATATGTTGGGTAAAATCTAGTTACGCGCAACACGTAAGTATACGTGGTCAACAAGTAATAAAGTGCAAGTAGAGTAACATTCCTACGATGAATTGTTTAACAAAAATCACCAAGTACTAACCCGTAACTAACTCAATCTTATTTAAACGAATGAATTTTAATTTATAAGTAAACTAATTCTAATTACCACTAGTTAAATTAAGAGTACGGAGATTTAAGATCAACACTTCACTTATTGCTTCATTTAAGTTAACACACTTCTCATCAATTATTCTTTATCCTGAATTATTAATCAAGAACACTAAAGCAGATAAAATCACCTCTCGATGCATAATACCCATACTCACTTAAATCCACAGATGATAGAATTAAGCAAGACACCCTAATTAACTAATCCAATATATCTCTATGTGAATTACAATTTAAAAGGATTTAAAGCACAAGTTCTCTATAAGATTACATACGGCATAAATGCATATCTCTATCCTAAACACGAATCATGAATCCCATCTATGCAGAAATCAGAAACACATGCTATCATGATCAGATCTAAATTTATACTTCATCTCTCGAGCTCATATAGATTATCACGGTAATTGATGGCCAATCAATTAAATAATTAAGTCCAAAACACAATAGACAATCCTCATAATAGAACATAAGTATTGATAGTGAAGCATATTAAAATAAGCTACACAATAAGATCCATTGTAATCTTAAACAAAGAATTAGTTTATTGAATTAAAACTAAGAATCCACACTTGAATACACATTAAAAGACAAAGATAGAAGAAGTTAAGAAGATAGAATCTGTTGTCTACAGATTTGAAGCTCCCTCCTTGCTCTTACTTTGAATTTTTAATGGTCTCCAAGTTGCTTTAATCTCCAATTCTAATAAGAACTAGGGTTTTCTACTAATCTAATCTAATGAAATCCTCCAAAAACTAGCCTATACTCCTTGTGATTCTCCTCCTTTTATAAATCTCTTTATATGTCTTTAAGTCCTTTTGGAAGTCCTCGAATCAATTGGATCGAACCAATCCTTCTTGGACTCAAATTTGTACAAAATTCGCTTTTTTTATGCGTAACCCCGCCCCGGCGGGGGTTTAGCCTTGTAAAGGGCCCGCCTCCACAGGCTAGGGTTCTATTTTCCAGCTGGTACCCCTGCCCTGGCGGGGATTTTGTGAAGAGAGAGCCCGCCTCGGCGGGGGTCCTTTTTCTAGTCTGACATCCTTTGGGAAAATGGCCATAACTTTTGATCCGGGAGGAGTTACAAGGCCTGTCACCTATCAAATCGAAGTTAGCAACGAGATCTACAACTTTTATTCCTTGAGAATTGAAAAATAATGAACGGAAGAAGGTTGACATTGGGCTTGAAGTAGATGATATGTAAATGGCAAGTATGACAACTCTTAGCTTTGATCTTTGTTGATGAAAAGGTCATAACTCTCGCATGCGAACTTCGATTGGGACGATTCAAAATATTCCGCAAAGCTAAGAAGTATATCTACAATAAAATCCAAGTTCCACACCAAGAACCTGCATCTAACTTGGTGTTAAAAGTCCTTCAATATTTTCTTCTTGCATTTGCTTGCGTATTTTGGTCCAAAAGATGTCCTAATTGTTTTCCCTTGCCTTTTCATGCCAATAGTAGCCTTTTTCTTGCATTTTTATACCCAAGCATATAATCTACAAAATAAACACAAAATGCATAAAAAGTAACTAAGAAACATGAGATTAAGCAACTAATTCAAGTAACAGATACCGGATAACTAGGTATAAAACCTACTTATCAAATACCCCTAACCTTAAACCTTTGCTTACCCTCAAGCAAAATCACAAAACAACAATGCTATGCAATGCAACTAATCTACATGCCTATGAATCTAGCAGTAATGACTGAAACAAGTCTATTCAACTAGCCTTAGAGAAATCAAGTAAGCATGATAATACATCATATCAAAACAAATCATTAACTTCTCAATCAATCATCAAATCTTAGGCTGTTATCACTAATATAGTGCGTGTGTGCTCCACAACAATGTTAACTGATATAAAATCAAATTTAACACATAACAAGTCTCTTCAAAGGCATCATACAGTGTAAACTCAAGAAATCCAAAAACAAGCTATATCGAACTAAAATCAAACAATTACCAATATCGAGGGTCAACATGGGATACCTATGCTTTATTTTTCATCTACGGGGGCTTTTTGCTCTTATTTCCCGTTTTATTCATTTTTTTGGTTTATATACACATAGCTATGCAATGTCTTATTCCCTTAGGCTTTTCAATGCTACCTTAACGAGCTTTCAACCAGCGACTCCCTGACCATTAAGACCTTAGAACGCTAGGTGTAAAGACAATCCCCTTAGGCTTACTTACTCAAGTAACAAAGGCCACAAAACTAGACAAGCACGCCACAGTGTTTATTCATACTTTTTTTCTCTTTTTTTTTTCTCTTTTCTTTATATAGCTTATATATGTTGGGTAAAATCTAGTTACGCACAACACGCAAGTATACGTGGTCAACAAGTAATAAAGTGTAAGTAGAGCATCGTTCCTACGAGGAATTATTTAATTAAAATGATCAAGTACTAACCCGTAACCAACTCAATCTTATTTAAACGAATGAATTTTAATTTATAAGTAAACTAATTCTAATTACCACTAGTTAAATTAAGATTGCAGAGATTTAAGATCACAACTTCACTTATTGCTTCATTTAAGTTAACACACTTCTCATCAATTATTCTCTATCCTGAATTATTAATCAAGAACACTAAAGCAGATAATGTGACGCCCCCAAATTCAGGTACTTGAAACCCGAACTCAGTGCTTGACGATACCATTTCTATGAGCGAAATAATACTAATAATAATAACAATAATATAGATTATCAAATTTAATTTACATATTATCAGAGTTTTCAATCCCAAGTACGAAACCTTCAAACATTCGTTTCATTACATGATAATTAATATATATCATCATTACCCTAATAAAGTCTAGTTATTACAAAAGATAGCCTTATCATTCATTCAGTGACCCTCCCTTTCCCTTTGTTCTTAGAAGATCCTCCAGGTTGTTCACCTTTAGCTAAAAACATTTAAATTTAAGCAAGGATGAGTATTTGAGTGCCCAGCAATTAATAGCAACAATAATAGTTAGCTGAACGAATTAAATATTTTCTTTAAACGATACTTCTACAACAAATCAACAGTTGTAAAGTAAGCTGAACCGATAATAAACAACATTTCAAATTTTTGAAACTACGTACTAACTATAAATGAGGACCAGTTGACAAACTATGAACATTATTTTCTATTTTTGAAAAGGTTAAACAGAACTTCATCTGTAAACCGTCATTACTTACGGGCACCCCCGTTATGCCCTGTATTGATCAATACTACATTAAAGGACGATATTTTCGTCCAGCATTCCCGCCTTAGGTGCATAAAAGTTTCCCATATTTGGGATATTCATACCAGTCTTTAATCTAAACCAAAACAATTTAGTTGGATAAAGTTTTATCTTGTTCAACAACAACTTTAAATATATGTCTAGCTGGATCAAATAGCTTAAACGACTTTTAATTCAACTTATACATACTGAACACCGATAAGTATGTATCAACATGTGATAAAATATAATGATTATCCAAGTGGGGACACTTGTATAACCATGTTTTAGAAAGTAATGATCAGAATATATAATTTGATCAATAATAACAGAATAAAGGAACTTATACAACAATTATAGTTTAATAACTTACTTATACAGAATCATTGCATATGTATATACAAAGGTTGAAATATTTAAACAATTGAAATGAACAATTCAGATATTATGTTACGCATGTCCGTTGCATAAAGTAAATGCAAAGGTAAGATACTTGCCTTGTCTGCTGCTTACAAAACTTAGATTTATCTTTTCTATCAAGCCCTATCATTAAATAGATCATTTGTCCGATTAGAATAACATATCATATCATATAATACTGCTTATTGCAGTCAGCACATTCTCTAATCACATTGGCACATAGGTTTAACAACCATTGAATCACAAATAATCACTTATCTAATCACATTATCTAAGTCCAGATCAATTTCTAAAAAATGTCGGTCTACCGACAAATTTATCGGGTAATTATCGAGTCTAAGACTCTTTTCTGTAACTCAATATCCGAATGTATCAGCCATATTATTTTTAAATGACTTATAATAATTTTTAAACATTTATTATTATTTATCATGAATTTTCAAACCTCGAAATCATTATTAAATGATTTAAACACTAATCAATTCTATTATCATTAATATTTAATTAGTGTTAAACTATTAATGAAATCATTTTCAAAATATTAAAGTTATGTATAATAACTCAAAATACTTTTAAAGTATTAATATTACCCTTAAATGATTTTTAAAATATTTAAAATTATTTTTAAATAATTAACATTAATATTAAAGTATTAATGTTTCATTTATCAAAATATTAAAAGTCATTAAGTATAACTTAAAATATTTTTAATTCATTTATATCCCTTTTAAATGATTTTTAAATTAATAAAATCATTTTTAAACTATTTATTTACTATAATTATTAAATAAATTTAATATCTATAATAATAAGTTAATAATCATTAATATTAAACTATTAATGAAATTATGCTTTAAATATTAAAAGTTATGTTTTATAACTTAAAATATCTTTAAACACATTATTTTCATTTAAAATGATTATTATAATATAAAAATCATTTTTAAACTAAATTATTGAATATAATTATTAAATAACCTTAATATCATTAATAATAATTTATTAATAAAATTCATCTTTAAATATTAAAAGTTATATTTTATAACTTAAAATATTTTTAAATATCTTATTATTATTTAAAATGATTTTTAATATAATAAAATAATTTTTAATTAATTTATTTAATTCATTTAGTAAATAATTTAATTATCATTAATATTAATTTATTAATGAAATTTATTAAAAAATATTAAAAGTCATTAAAAATAACTTAAAATATTTTCTTATATCATAATATAATTTTAAATAATTTTTCAAGTATTAAAATCATTTTTAAATAATTTATTTAATATTATAATTAAATAAATTAAATACTTTTAATATTCCAAAAATATTAAATATTTATGAAATATATTAAAAATAATTAAAAACTAATTTTTGAAATTTTAAAAAATTTATTTTGTATTTTTAATAATTAAAAACTATTTTTTTCTATTTTTTTATTAATTTCCGGAAAAATAAATAATATCTGTCGCTAAAGACCAGCTATAGATACAGAACCGTCGCTATAGGTGTTCTTGGTATTCTTCAAGCAAACCCAGAATTTCCTGTCAGAGACCGGGCTAGCTTCTTTGACCGAGATTAAATTCGTGTGTGATGTGTTTCTGGGCAATTTGTTGATCAGATCGTGTAGTGTTACTGTAAGACTACAAGATCCAGCAACAAAAATAATTATAACACCTATAACCAAGGAGATCTGAGCCTCCAAAAGTGTTGTTAGAGGCTGTTCTTCATTTCTGGGTTACCCATAAATGAAGAACAGTTCGAGCATACACTTTTGGGCTTCCACAACTTGAAATCCGTGCAATATTTTAGTGATGTAATGAATTCAGTATGTAGTCAACATGACAAGGAAGGGTTATATCACAGTAGATTACTAAAACAACAACCTATCAAGTAGATTCGTACTGGTTAAACCATGTCTGACGACATGGTCAAGCGTTTTCTGGGTTACCCAGAAAACAGCTTCCATGATCGTTTGGCCTGGTTTGACCGTCCACTATAATCACACAGTTTGATGATTAGGATATTATAAGGCATAATATTAGAGTTCATATAGAAGAATACAAGCTAGATACAACAATCAAACTAAAACGTCTAACAACACAAAGATCTGGGCTGTTTAAAAAACTGTCAAACACGATTTTTAGGTTCTGGTAGACCTGGCAATATAAGTAGTTAATTGTTGGGTCAAACCATATTAACTGGAACCAAATGGGTCGGTTAACCATTTTTATTTATTCAGGTCGGTTATGGTTTGGACCCATATTTATTCAGGTCGGTTATGGTTCTGAATCAGTTAACCATTTTTCGACCCATATTTATATAACATTTTTTAATTTAAATTGTGCACTTTATTTCCTAATTTATTTCTCCCGTTGGGTGTTATACTATTATACTGTTATACAATAATACACCCCACTACCCCAGCCCCATCCCACCACAACCCACCCCACCCCTACCCCACCCCTACCCCACCCCACCCCACCCACCCCACCCCCACCACACCCCCACCACACCCCCACCTCAACCTACCCCAACCCACCTACCCTACCCCACCCTACCCTACGCTACGCTACGCTAACCTACCCTACCCACCCACCCCACCCTACCCAGCTACCCACCCACCTACCCTACCCTACTACCAACCCACCTACCCTACCCACCCCAACCCACCCTACCCACCCCAACCCACCCTACCCTACCCTACTATTTACCCACCCACCCTACCCTACCCTACTACCTACCCACCCACCCTACCCCACCCACCCTACCCACCCACCCACCTACCTTACCCTACCCTACTACCTACCCACCCACCCTACCCACCCCACCCCACCCTACCCTACCCACCTCACCCTACCTACCCACCTTACCTACCCTACCCTACCTATCCTACCCTACCCACCCCACCCTACCAATTTACCTTACCCACCCACCCTACCCTACCATACCCACCCACCCTACCTACCTTACCCACCCACCCTACCTACCCTACCCACCCACCCTACCTACCCTACCTACCTACCCTACCTACCTACCCTATCCTACCCTACCCACCCCACCTTACCCATCCACCCACCCTACCCACCCACCTACCCTACCCTACCACTTACCCACCCTACCCTACCCACCCACTCTACCCACCCCACCCCTTCCCCACTCCACCCCCTACCCCACTCCACCCCCTACCTCACCCACCCGACCCACGAAAAAAAAAATATTTTATTACTGTTTTCACTCCTCTTTACTTATGATAGATTATATAATAAAATTATCTCAAGCACAAATTATATTTAAATACTATTATATTTTAGTTATTTATTTATGATACAATCACAATATAAAAAATATATAATATTATAACAACTAATACAAATAAATATTTACATGAAACATCTTAAAATGGTTAATATGGTTAATATGGTTTTTAACCATAACCATATGGTTCCAACCCACATTATCCATATTAAAAATGGTTAATATGGTTTTAGTTTTTAAATGGTTGGTTAACCATATTTTAAAAACCAAAACCAACCCATAACCATATTTTGCCAGGTCTAGGTTCTGGGCTGCCCAGAATTTCGTGCAGTCAATGTCGGTCAATGGGATTTGACCTTAAATATCTTTGATTTCAGACATCAAATGGCTATTCTATCACTTGCATCTTAAAGACCATATACCAGGCTACATATTGAAGCTTTAAAACAACACAAACAACAAACGAGCAATGATTTATAAGGCCTGACATTCATTGTCAGACCTCAAATTTTTTTTTTCTAGATTTCTTTAAAACTTAAATCTGAGCCTCTAGGTGTTATGGATCTAACATCTAGTAGCCCATATCAACATTAGACAACATAAACAACATATTCTAACACTTAATCATAACATCTAACACAGATTTTTGGACAGAAATTAAAGCTAGGATTTTATACATTTCTTTGATAAATTTCTGATTTTGTGTTGCTGATTTGTTTATGGTGAATGTGGGGCTGTGTTTTGGGACTATAAAACTTACAAATTTCGTGGGTTTTTGTGAGAGAAAGTCCTGGTTAGGTGTTGTGCAATTTTTTAGTAACAAATGCATTTTCTCTCTCCTTCAATCCTTAAATAGACAACAAGGTGCATGAATTGGCTAAGCTAGAGGCTTGTTGCTGTCAATTATGAGCATGTGGAGTTGTTAGGGTTAGTAACCAACTCACCACAATTGTCAAAACCTATTATAGCCAAAATATTTCAATTAGGGGCAAACTAGTCTTTTGATAATTCATTTAAATGGCAAAATAGAAACTTGTCAAACCCTTAGGGTTTAACCCTTAGGATTTAACCCTTAGGGTTTAACCCTAAGGTTTAGCACAAAATATAGAATTTCCATTATAGGGTTTGCTATAAAATAAAAATTAAATAACTTTTAGTTTCTAAAATTTTGAAATTAGGGTTTCCTAATTATAATTAATTATCTAATTACCTTATACAGTAACATTAGAGTTTAGATCATATAATTATAATTAACCTTGGTAATTTAGCAATTAGGGTTTTATAATAACTTAGGGTTTTTCAAAAATAAAAATTAGAGTTTCTAGAATTTTAATTAGGGTTCACCTAATTAATACATTTAATACGCGACATAAATTATATAACACAGTTATAAAATAATCTTGCACTCTAATTTGGATCTCAAATTAGGGTTTAACATTATTACTAGGGTTTGGTCATAATACATCGTAATTGACCTACTATTATCAATACGGAAATACAGTACATATTAATAGCACTGAAAAATCAAAAATATAATTAATATTATATTAGTATTATCATACCTTGACAATAATCCAAAATTAGGGTTTGAATTCCATATCTGATTTATTCTTCATATTTAACCTTAGTAATTAAGGTAAAATAATTCACTTCATAACTTGTACTAAAATTCATATAATAAAATAATTATTATAATTATTCAAAAAAAAATAAAAAAAAATAAAAAATCACTTCATATATTATTTAAATAATATATGCTTATATTTTCATAGAAAATAATTAATAAAACATATCTACCATAATTTAATTATTATAAGAATATACTTTTTAATAATCAATAATTCTAAAATAAATTTACTTATAAACATTTATGCAATAAATATATTTTTATTTATCACATAAATACATATACATATTATCTTGTACAAATCCTCATCCTTAAAATAATTAAAAAAAAATTTATACGCAAAATTTCTTATTTATTTATATAAAAAATATCGGGTTGTTACAGATAAAACCACCTCTCGATGCATAATACCCATACTCACTTAAATCCATAGATGATAGAATTAGACACCGAAATTAACTAATCCACTATATCTCTATGTGAATTTCAATTAAAAAGAATTTAAAGCACAAGTTCTCTCTATAAGATTATAGATGGCTTAAAGGCATATCTCTATCCTAAACACGAATCATGAATCCCATCTATGCAGAAATCAGAACCACATGCTATCATGATCAGATCTAAATCTATACTTCATCTCTCGAGTTTATATAGATTATCACGGTAATTGTTGGCCAATCAATTAAACAATTAAGTCCAAAACACAATAGACAATCCTCACAATAGAACATAACAATTGATAGCGAAACATATTAAAATAAACTACACAATAAGATCCATTGTAATCTCAAACAAAGAATTAGTTCATTGAATTAAAACTAAGAATCCATACTTGAATACACATTAAAAGACAAAGATAGAAGAAGATAAGAAGATAGAATCTGATGTCTGCAGATTTGAAGCTCCCTCCTTGCTCATACTTTGAATCTTCAATGGTCTCCAAGTTGCTTCAATCTCCAAATCTAATAAAAACTAGGGTTTTCTCCTAATCTAATATAATGGAATCCTCCAAAAACTAGCCTCTAATCCTTGTGATCTTACTCCTTTTATAAGTCTCTTTATATGTCTTTAAGTCCTCTTGGAAGTCCCTGAGTCAATCGGATCGAACCAATCCTTCTTGGACTCAAATTTGGATAAAATTTGCTTTTTCTACGCGTACCCCCGCCCCGGTGAGGGTTTAACCTTGTAAAGGGCCCGCCCCAGTGGGCTAGGGTTCTATTTTCCAGCTGGTACCCCCACCCCGGCGGGGGTTTTGTAAAGAGAAAGTCTGCCCCAGCGGGGCTCCTTTTTCTACTCTGACGTCCTTTGGGAAAATGGCCATCACTTTTGATTGGGGAGGAGTTACGGGGCCTGCCACCTATCAAATTGAAGATAGCGACAAGATCTACAACTTTCATTCTTTGAGAATTGACAAATAACGAACGCATGAAGGTCAAAATTGGGCTTAACGTAGTTGCTATGTAAATGGAAAGCATGAGAACTCTTAGCTTTGATATTTGTTGAAAAAAAGGCCATAACTCTCGTATCCAAACTCCGATTAGGACGATTCAAGATGTTCCAGAAAAGCTAAGAAGTTGATCTACAATAAAATCCAGGTTTCAAGCCTAAAACATGCATCTAACTTGGTGTCAAAAGTCCTTCAATCTTCCCTTCTTGCATTTGCTTGCGTTTTTTGGTCCAAGAGATGTCCGAATTGTTTTTCCTTGCTTTTTCATGCCAATAGTCACCTTGTTCTTGCATTTTCATACCCAAGCATATAATCTACAAAATGAACACAAAATGCACGCAAAGTAACTAAGAAACATGAGATTAAGCAACTAATTCAAGTAACAGATACCGAATAAGAAGGTATAAAACCTACTTATCAATATTCCCCAAATATTCCCCCAAACTTAGGTTTTTGTCTAACTTTAGCCATCACTACTTATTCTTGTCATTCTTTCATTCAATCTTGCATTATCCTTTGGAGTCCCATTATGTATCAATTTAAACTCAATCAATCAACACGTTATTTTTACTGTGCTATCATTATTATACCAGTTTTAAACAGAAAAAGACTCAATTCCTAACAAGAATTCACGTCAAAGCTCTTATAGTCAGTACTATACTTGTGTACCCAATTCTAATCTCATCATTGGCCAAAACAAAATGTACTAAATGCTATATAAACATAGTAAACTAACTATTATTTTTGAAAATTTTCAAATTTTCAATTTTTTTAAAGAAACTGAATGCAAAAACTAAATGTAACAATACGAACTACAATGTAAATAACTAACTATATGCAATACGACACTAAAATGCCCCCAAACTTAAACTAGACATTGTCCTTAATGGCTGAAATAGAAAAAAGTAAAGCAGAGAACTTTCCCGAAAATATAGCAATCCTCCTCATTGTCCGCTGTGTTTGGAGAATAGGTTAGGCACATGGAATAAATTGGGCACCACACGTGAATTTGACTTGAATAACCTTTTCATAATCTTTTGCCTGTCCATTGAACCTCTAATACCTATAATTAAGAGCGACAACATAGATTAGAATAGCACTTGGATTGGTAAGAGAACTTAATAAGCAAATTAATTTCTATCTACTAAATAAACTAGTAAAGCATATAAATATAAAAATTCATGGGTTACCTCCCAGTTAGTGCTTAAATTATAGTCTTTCAGCCTGACTTTGTCTGGTCAACGCTATCCAATTCCTCTTCGATAATTGAGGAACCCTCCATCCATCAAAAATAATATAGCTTGTGATAGGTTCCCATTTGTGATGGCTAATGCATCAAAGTCACCTAGCATGCTTTGATTTGGTATGATCTCAATCAAGAACGTCCCACAGCTAGGTGTTTTCTCCATTGTGTATGTGATCACTTTGGGGCGTGGAAGCTTGTGACACATAATGGGCTCTTCGTCTATCTTCTCTTTATCGTCCCACCATGGGTTCAAAATTGTACTCGCTCTTATGTTATCAAGAGATTCGCCGACGACATGACTACTAAGTGGACATGATTTTGCAAATCTAATTAACTCTTTGATCTTTGGTGGAGACCCATTTAGATCTTTGTTGAGCTCTATTTCATTATCCCCAATTGTCTCCACACTTCCGATATCTTGTGGCTCATCTAGTCGCAGATTTGGTTTGGGTTATCTGTTAATTTCGTCATCGATGTCATAAAGCCAAATGTTTGGAGGAAGGTTGCTAACGGCTTTGGTCATTTACTCTATCTTATCTGCATGATTTTAAATTGACCTCGCTTGATTACTCATCTTCTCCTCATCTGCTATGAACTTGGACAATAATTCCCCCAGCCTTGAATTTTCTATTTCAATCTCAAAAGCCATGTATTGAGGACCATTGGTTGAGATAGTGACGAGTTATTCCATCTGATTATTAAAATTTTGGGTTGACAGCTCTTGGCTAATCCTCATCACCTCTAGGTTTGCTATGCCCTTCAATATTACATCCATCGAATTTGGCTTTTCTTCTTGTGGCAATGGAGGTGGACATGAAAATTCTAGTGTGTATGATGGATTTGGAGCGTAATATTGGTCATCATAAATGTAGCTCCCTGAAGAATTCAGGTGATATCCCTAATCTCGGTTATAGTTAGGCTCAGCATAGTTGTTGAGGCAACCACCACTATATGGTACCGACTCAAAACTGATGGTGCATTGATGACTCGGTTGATTGCACAATAATTGTCGACTTCGAGATTTTTATTTGTCCCCTTTCTGTTTTTGTTCTTTTGTGTTCTCATGTTAGGTGAGATTTGTTTGAAAAAACAAGTTGTGAAAAGGTCCGACATTTATATGTCGACGATTTGACTGTAAGAGTCGCCAGTTGGTTTTTTAACTGGTTGTACGAACAAAACTGAGAAAAGGTTTGCACATTGACCCAGTGATGTTACACTGCTTAACGGGTCTGTGAAACTGAGATTCATTAGGGTCTGGGGACTTACTTATTCGGAGGGAAGGTGTTAGGAACCCCCCCGACATCCGTGTTACCACTGTGACTGCCACTTTTCAAGAAATTGTTATATCAATGTGTGTGTGTGGGTCAATGTCCTGTTATTTGGAAGTAGTGCTATACCTCATTTTCACCTATATACAAAGGGTTTGAATTTGTGTAAAAATTTAGTTTTAAACAAGATATAGCAGTGATGTTTTGTAAAAAGAGATTTTTCAAACCTTGTTCTCAATAGTAATTGAGGCCTTTGATACTTCCATTTTATTATGATGTTCAGCTTGATTACTTTTATTTTCGAGATGCGAAGAATCTTCGAGAAAATAAGGTACAAAGCAATGCCGAATTCCTCATGGGCATGAAAACCATCTGAGGAAATCCTAACACCGTGAATAATTTACAGGCTGCTTACAGTTGAAAATGTCCATCACGGGAACCGAATCTAGATTCAGTAAACTGAATCTGTGATCACATGATTCCTAGGCTCACATGATGCCGCAATTTATATGAAAACTGTAAGCAGTTATATATATAGAAGCTATAAATATATATATACAAACTTGATCAACCATCACGAAGCACCTCCATGGGGGATCAAAAATGTAAATATATAAAAGCGATAAATATATATATAGAAACAGGATCAACCACCATGAAGCACCTCCATGGGGGTTCAGAAATGTAAATAAACTTGTAAAAGCTATCAACCGCCACGAAGTAAACTCCAGGCGGGACGATATGCAAAGAAAGTAGTAAAAAAGGTCAACCGCCACGAAGTAAACTCCAGGCGGGACGAAATGTAAATAAATAAATATATATATATATATATATATATATATATATATATATATATATATATATATATATAAAAGCAATAAATGCACTGGATGTAAAATCCAGGCTCATCGAACAGAGTTCGACAACAATTCATATATATAAGTGTCGACGTCGGGATTTTATTTATCCCTTTTCTGTTCTTGTTCTTTGGTGTTCTCATTTTAGGTGAGATTTATTTGAAAAAATAAGTTGTAAAAAGGTCCGACATTTATATGTTGACGATTTGACTGTAAGAGTCGCCAGTCGGTTTTTTAACTGGTTGTACCAACGCAATCGAGAAAAGGTTTGCACATTGACCCAGTGATGTGACACTGCTAAACGGGTCTGTGAAACCGAGATTCATTAGTGTCCAGGGACTTGCTTATGCGGAGTAAAGGTGGTAGGCACCCCCCGACATCTGTGTTACCACGATGACCGCCACTTTTTAAGAAACTTTTATATGAATGTGTGTGTGTGGGTCAATGTGCTATTATTTGGAAGTAATGCGAGGCCTCGCTCACACCTATATACACAGGGTTTGAATTTATGTAAAACTTCAGTTTTAAACAAGATATAGCAGTGAAGTTTTGCAAAAGAGGTTTTTCAAACCCTTATGCTCAATAGTAATTGAGACCTTTTGATACCTCAATTTTATTATGTGTTCGGCTTGATTACTTTCATATTCGAGATGTGCAGCATCTTCGAGAAAATAATGTGCAAAATGATGCCGAATTCCTCATGGGCATGAAAACCATATGAGAAAATCAAAACACCACGAATAATTTACAAGATGCTTACAGCTGAAAATGTCCATCACGGGAACCGAATCTAGATTCAGTAGACTAAATCTGTGATTACATGATTCCTAGGCTCACATGATACATCATTTTATATGAAAGTTGTAAGCAGCTATATATATAAAAGCTATAAATATATATACAGACATGATCAACCACCACGAAGCACCTCCATGTGGGATTAGAAATGTAAATATATAAAAGCGATATATATATATATATATATATATATATATATATATATATATATTGACATGATCAACCACCACGAAGCACCTCCATGAGGGATCAAAAATGCAAATAAAGCTGTAAAAACGATCAACGGCCACGAAGTAAACTCCGGGCGGGATGAAATGTAAAGAAAATAGTAAAAACGGTCAACCACCACGAAGTAAACTCCAGGCGGGACGAAATATATATATATATATATATATATATATATATATATATATATATATATATATATATATAAACGATAAACGCACCGGATGTAAAATCCTGGCTCATCGAACAGAGTTCGATAACTATTCATACATATAAGTATATATATACATATAAAAGTAAGTAAATGCTCCGGACGTAAATCCAAGCTCGTCGAACAAAATTCGACCATAGTTTATATATAAGTATATATATAAAAGCAAATAAACGCTCCGGACGTGAGTCCAGGTTCAATCGAGGCATAACTCGAAAATGTTAGTCCATTAATAAATATAATATATACAAAAGAAATAAAAGCCACGGACTGAAGTCCAGGCAAACACACGTAACACAAATCTCAATGTGAAGAACGGTGTGTGCAAAGATGAAGAGAAAGGCTTTAAAGTGTGTAAGAAGGCTTACAGCGGGCTGCCAAAGATAACTTCAATTACTTGAAAGGGGTGAACACTCGGCTTCCGCCGGCAGAAAAGTATCTATATATGAGCTTACAAGTGTTTAAAATGAGAAAATACTCAGTTTAGGGTGTGTACAGAGCAAATTGGACAGGGCTTCTTCGCATTTTTTTTCCTAATTAAATGGCCACCCCAAGCCCTCTATTTATAGAAGGGGGAGCCACAGGTAGCTGCAGATGTACCTACGGCTGCCTGGGGTGCCCCGGGCTCTGCGGGTCCCACCGTCTCAAAGTACGTGAATGCGTTCACTGTGATGTCCGCTCGAACTTTCAAAACTGCAATCTGGGCATCCAATTAAGGTGTACAAGACCTATTTCAAACCGTCGTTGTCAAGAGCTACACAATAAAATGGGATATGAGGTTGTAAGAAGTCAAGAAGATGCGACCATGCTATATCTCTTCAGGCTTCAAATTATATCCGGTGTGCTGTCTTGTGCAGTAGTCATTCGGGATTGTACTTCCTTGGTTCTTGTGGGATATTGTTGTGTAGAAATATTTGTATGAGACTGTTGAGATGGCGTGATGTGTGTTCGGGATGGAAAAATAACGGTCCTACCCTTCACCGGGGTTATCTCCAGTTTAAGTTGTTTTTACAATCGTCACTCAAGGTTATCTCTGAGATTGGACAGCTACAGGTGTTGACCGTCCTCAGGATTATTTCTGAGATGTGCCTGACTTCCCGGTGTTATCTCCATGTTTATGGAATAAGTGCCTCGGGGCTTTTGTCGAGTGTTCTGAAGCTGTTTGCATAGATTTGAAACAAGCATTTCCAGGGTTATCTCCGAAACTGCAACTGCATGCGTTGGGGTTATCTCTAAGGTTGATACTATCTTTCCTGGTGTTATCCGGGGCTGAAACTGAGTATCTCAGGGTTATCTCTGATATGACACTGTCATCTCTAGTATTAACACTGCATTCCTCGGGGTTATCTCCGAGGTTGAAATTGAAACTCCCGGTGTTGTCGCTGGGATTGAGGTTAAAACTTCTGGTGGTATTTCCGAATCTGAGCTGGATGTCTCGGGGTTATCTCTGAGATGGTGACACTGAATATACCAGGGTTTTCTCCGGGACTGAATTGAGTTGTCTTCCAGGGTTATCTCTGAAAGACGATTCTGCCTTCCTGTAATGTTAGTAATAGGTATGCAAAAAATTTCAAGTGTGTACAGATGCCCTTCTTTATCATATTCATGCAATGAAATGGCATGGATAGGATAAAGAATCCTAGACACTTGAAATGCTACAAGATAAACATGATGCCATGTACAGCCACATGATGCAAATGTATGATGCATATGTTTTATTGGACTGTTCTCCAACAGGGTGGGAAGATTGCTGGCTCACTGTTGCGTCTACCGGGGATGGCAATAGATAAGCAGCCTGACGGACGTGCGATCTGCAGCTACCACGAATCTCTAAGATTGTTGACATTGGGGTTATCACCAAAGTCTTGAATCCTTGATACATACTTTATACTGAAGATATATCTCTCATGTATCAGAGACTCTGTGGGGATGTATCCTTGTCTGTTTGAGGAATGTATAACATATTCCATCATCGGTCCTCCCTGATGAGGATGATCCTTCTTGGTTCATATTGCCAGGATATATCAATGTTCTGTCGGAGTTACTGCTAACAATTTATGTTGCTAGGGTTGCCTGACCTTTGCTGATATGTACATCACCAGATAATATCCCTGTTGGGTAAACTGTCAAGGTTGATTGACCTTCGCTGACTTGTGCATCAACGAAAAATATGTGACACCCCCGCCGGGGTTATTTGCTTCGACACATGAAAATGCGTGATGCCCCCGCTGGGGAAACTGCTTGAGAATACGTGCTGCCCCCGCCGGGGATGTGTACTATAGAATGTGTGATGCCCCCATTGAGGAATCTATATTTGGATCGATGACCATGCGTGATACCCCTGCCGGGGACTCTCGAAAGGATTAGGGTGACGACCCTGAATTGGCTGCATTGGACCTGCGTAAGGTATTACCGAGGGTGACTTGTAACAGCTGAGATCATCGGCATAGTATACCCTATGTTCGGGCGAACACCAATGAGTGATATATAGACTCACGGTTCGGTCTGAGAAAACTAGGATTCCAAGCTATTCTGCTCAATCTCGTAGCATTTTTATTCCTGAATTGGCCTTTTCAGCTTGTGAGAACTCCTTTGCAACTCAAACTGGACTGAGCCAGAGGGGTGAGACCCATGTAGGGGTGCCACAGGTACACCTGCAGCAGCCACAGGTGGACCTGCGGCCAATCGTGAATGCCCATAAATGGGCTGGTTGCTCTCCCAAGTCATTTTCAAGTCGCGCCGCGAAGGAAATCTGAGAGCTCTTCTTCAGACGTGCTGAGTTCGTACGCCTTTCTACAAAATCTGTCACCGTACAAGTGTTCTACACTGTCATGGTAACGTATGCATGTCTTCTTTTCCAGTTTTTATTTGTTGGAAAATGACTTTTTATATGAAATGCGTCTAAACACATAGTAATGAATATACATGCTCATATGACTTGATAAAAAATATCCAACATAGTAAATGTTAGTATTAAACCATGCTGGACATAATGACGTGGAAAAATTTAACTTTTGAAATAGTCAAATTGGCAACTTTTTTTTGCTATTTATTATCTTATTTGAGGACAAATGAGCAAAGGTAATAAAGCAAAGTAATCATGGTACTTGGCTACCCTTATGGATTGATGACTTTGACTTTTTAATGTAAATAGTATGTATATAACTGTGGGCAGGTGTGCTACTAAATGGCTACCTAGTCATGCCTATGTGCATGTGAATAGTCCTATTTACAGAGGAAACTATGGTAAAAAAATGTCAAAATGTAGGTATTGGGTAGTCATACATTTTTAACTCTACTGTAGGCGTATGTTAAAATAATGCATGCATGCATATAGTCATTAAATGCATTTTGAAAAGCTCCAGGTTTAGAAAATACCACACCATTTCTGAGGAAATTTGGAGACTTGTGTCCAGATATTATGTATCCGGATCAACCGAGTAGTTCCCGCAGGACCACTTCTGGTGTACGGAGGAGGGCTTCTGAAGTGCCTCGATCCTGTTCTGTTAGAAAGCCTCGTCGTTTGATGGAGGCGGTGATACGTCCAGTCCAGGTTGACGTGCCGAATTTTGAGGGCCAGGAGGAAGATGTTTCAGTTGCGAACCCCGCTCCTACTACACGTGTTCCCCGTAGGGATTTGCCAGGCGTTCAGGTGGCGAACCTAGAGCTTTTGGGTGATTTAAGTCGCCACCCCTCAGTTTACTTGCATGCAAATGAGGTACAAACCTGGACTTTAATTTTTCTTCTTTCCTATTGATGAGGATTAAAGGATTCTGATGTTAATCTACTTTGTGATGTAGGTTCTCGGCTTTACACAGCCCCGAGAGAATTGATTCAGCATCCACTCCATGTACCAGGCTCTGCATCCTGACTATAGAGCGATTGTGTTTGACTGGGGATTTGGGGCGTTCTTTTCCATCCTTCCCTGCCTTTGTCCCTGGCATTACCTTAGGGCATTATCTGAGCGCTGGTTTCACCAGACTCAGTCACTCCATTTGTTGAACTGTGAGGTGATGATGACGCCGATGGATTGGCAGTTTATCATAGGTATGGAGTTTGGCAGGGCGCCAGTGCCATGTGCAGCGGACATTACCCCGACTGCCATTAGATCCTTGATGGGAGTCCCAGCTGAGGCACTCAAGGGCAGGATTATGCGTATAGGTCTTTTGAACGTAGATGCTATGAGCGGGCTGTTGAGTAAGCCCATATCCGATGATGTGAGAGTCAGGGATCACATTCTTTGGCGATTGTTCCTGATGATCATTAGGGGTTGCTTCATAGCAGATAACTCTTCTACGGTGTCATTCGTTTTGATCAGCACCACACGACATGTGGATCGTATAGGAGAGTATGATTGGGGTTCCTACACCTTTGCCTATTTTCTCAGGGGAATACGCATACGTTCGCAGGGCTTGACCGAGGCTTGGGTAGGATTTTACCCGTTTCTGCTGGTGAGTATTTCTCTTTTAATCTCCCATGTACAGGTTAAGAGTATTCACTGACAGCAGGTGTTTTTGCCTTTGTGTTGGCAGTTTTGGGCCTATGTGAGGCTTCCTTATTTGTGTCATGTGAGCGTGTTCGGATTGGATACCTATCCACGAGGGTGGCGATGGCATCATTCCATACTAGCAGAGGTCCCTATAGCTGAGGGTTTCACTCATTGCCACCTACAGCTGGAGTTATTGACAGCTTATACCATCACATGGGTTCCCAATTCTGGGGAGCACTTGGCCATTAGATTTTAGGATGGGTACCCGACTGGTGTCGAGTATGTGATTTCCATCCGTAGGATTCCTCTCTTCACAGATAGAGGATGGGAGCTTTATTTAGGAGAGCGTGCTATCAGGAGCACCACTGTGACGCCCCCAAAATTAGGTATACATCACCCATCTTGGGTCGTCAGATACATGGTACAGAATTCAAATACAACTTAATAATACAACTGTCGTGTACAATATGACAAAACATAAACTGTGAGTTTGAATACAAATATTGTCTACTAGAGAGTATCCATACTCAAAAGGAGTCCTCATTACATTTATTAACACACTATTATATAGAATGGTGAGGACTACTAACTAATACTATCATTCGGACCATCACTCCGTTCCCCGACTTGCCCCAGCTACGTTCTCATTTCCTGAAGAGAACAGTGAAAGAAAGGGTGAGCTCAACTAGCCCAGTAAGAAATATTTTGACTAAGATAATGCAGAATAAATTATCATTAGCCTTCAACAATGTTAAACTGATAAAATATAATAGACATCAAGTTTAACTGCAGCGGAACAAGCAATCCATTAAAAGAGTCAAGTAGAAAATAAACTCTACTATCTTTTATGATTTAAAAGGTTTTTCAACACTGTTATCATTGGGACTCAGCTTAATAAAATAATCCACATCATCGAATCACCCCTGCACTACGGCCAAGGATATTCGTGTATTCATTAATGGTCATGATCATGCCAACAACTGTCCATCAATGCAATACGGGCCAATGAGGACTTTTACCACATCATTTGTAACATTACGGTCATGATTATACCGAATAATCCCTGGTCATAATCATACCAAGTCCATCTATGCACTACAGGCCACATATGACTTTCAACATTTTATAAACATGAGGATGATGACAATGATATAAGAATTCAATAAAACAAGTTCAAGAATTAATTTATCCAAGAATTAACAACGTCCAAATTGTCAACATGATACTCCTTTGCGGAGTAAAATTCAAGAATGCTTAGAAGAATATTTTCATGGAAAGATACTGGATGAACCACAATTATCAAGGATATTCCACTAATTTCATGGAGTAAAGAAATTAAAACTTAACCAACTGAGTATAATAAAGAATGGAATAATAAAAGAAATCACCATGCATGTGATAGACCGCACAGACAGGTTATTCCAACAGAATAATAAATAATGGAACCAGGTCCGGCGTAAAACGCACAGACAGGATATTCCAACAGAATAATAATAAAGACGGAACCAGGTCCGGTGTAAAACACACAGACAGGATATTCCAATAGAATAATAATAAAGACGGAACCAGGACTGGTGTAAAACACACAGACAGGATGTTCCAACAGAATAATAATAAAAACGGAACCAGGTCCGGTGTAAAACATATAGACAGGATGTTCCAATAGAATAATAGAAGAATGTCACCAAGTATAAGGTAGACCACGTATACAGGTTATTCCAACAGAATAATAAGAAATGGAATAACAACAGTTCTCTTCATGAATAAGAAAGAATAATACCCCTTACCGTTTTAAAGAAGAACTGAAATAAGGAAGTAGTTAAGTAGCAGAATACTTTTCTTTTCTCTCTCTATAGTTTCTCTCTATAGAGTTCAGTGAATTCGTAAGAAATAATGAAGGAATGAGCTGCTATTTATAGAAAAATGAAATGCATAGTAACTAATCCATGAACGGTCCAGATTGATTACTTTAATTTGACGGTCCATATTTAAAGAAAAATCTTTTAAATAAAATATAATATATTCTATTTATAGAATAACTTTAATAAAGTATTCTATTTTATATAAAAAGATGTTTCTGTTTTATTACGTTACTAATACGAATAAAACAAAACTTCATTATCGCTAAATAATTCATATTATTAACTGACAATAATTGAATCAAACCGAGTGACTTCTCACATAAGCATTAATAATCAATACCGTGTGTTACTATGCAACCACACGTATTACTATACTTTTACTACCGAGTAGTTCAACAGTAACAATGGTAAAACTTCCGCCGTTATTTTTAATAAAATAATTTTGTCGTTTTATCAATCCGACAATAATTCCGTTGTGGGGTCCACCAATGATTGTGCCGTTGTACGAATATTCCCTGTTAAAACGAATATTTCCCGACCAATCGAATATTATATAACAACTTGCGAACTTTTTAAAATTTATAAATATTATCCACAACTATAACATTATATCAAATTAACTCCATAATATTCAAAAATGATATTTATAGAAAATTCATCTTTATTTATAAAAGTTGGGGTCTTACAACCTCCCCTTCTTATGAAATTTCGCCCTCGAAATTAGGGTACGTACCTGGTATGTCGAAGAGGTAAGGATACCTTGATTTCATTTCAGATTCTAATTTTCAAGTCATTTCCTCAACATCGTGGTTTCTCCATAAAACTTTGACTTGAGGTATAACCTTGGAGCGTAGAATATGTTCCTTCTTATCCAAGATTTGAACAGGAACTTCTTCATACATCAAATCTTCTGCTATTTCGTCCGGTTCTAACTCAATAATGTGGTTCGGGTCTTCCACATATTTACGTAACATGGATATGTGAAAAATGTTATGAACACGAGACATACTTGGCGGTAAAGCGAGTCTATAAGCCACAGTTCCTACTCGATCGAGGATTAAAAATGGACCGATGAATCAAGGATTGAGCTTTCCTCTCTTTCCAAATCTCGTAACTCCTTTCCATGGAGCAACACGTAAGAACACATGATCTCCTATATCAAATTTCACGTCCTTTCGATGAAGATCAGCATAACTCTTTTGTCGATCTTGTGAGGTTTTTATACGTTGTCAGATCGTTTGAATCTTTTCTGTAGTCACACGTACCAACTCCGGTCCCAACAACGTTGCTTCACCCACCTCATCCCAGCATACTGGAGAACGACATTTTCTTCCATACAATGCTTCGAATGGAGCCATGCCAATACTTGTTTGATAACTGTTGTTGTAGGAAAACTCCACCAATGGTAAGAACTTGTCCCAACTTCCCTTAAAATCAAGGACACATAGTCTTAATAGATCTTCAAGAGTTTGAATAGTCCTCTCTGATTGTCCGTCCGTCTGAGGATGATATGCTGAACTAAATCGTAAATCTGTGCCCATAGCTTTTTGTAAACTAACCCAAAATCGTGAAGTGAATGTTGGGTCTCGGTCAGAAACTATAGATACTGGCATACCATGCAGTCTTACAATCTCGTTTATGTATATACGAGCAAGATGTTCAAGTGTATAAGTTTCTCGTATCGATAAGAAATGAGCAGACTTGGTCAATCTATCAACAATGACCCAAATCGCATCAATACATTAAGAAACCCTAGGAAGACCGGTAACGAAATCCATGGTAATGTGCTCCCACTTCCATTCTGGAATTTCAAGTGGTTGCAATGGACCTTTTGGTACTTGATGCTCTGCTTTGACTCGTTGACAAGTTAGACACCTTGAGATAAACAACACTATCTCTCTCTTCATATTGCTCCACCAAAATGTATGACAAAGATCATGATACATTTTGGTACTTCCAGGATGGATTGTAAACGGTGTGTTGTGCGCCTCCATCATAATTTCATACTTTAAATCAGGGTTGTTAGGAACACAAAGTCTGGAGTTGACTCGAAGTATTCCTTCTTCATCGATTCTTGCTTCCGACATAGCACCTTCTTGCACTTTCTTCCTCATACGCATCAGCTCCAGGTCTGTAGCTTGAGCAGCTTTAACTTTATCGATTAAAGTCGGTTCTACTCGTATATTCTCCATCATCACATGGGTCCCTGGAGTCTTTAACTCTATCTCCATCCTTTACAAATCACACAAAATGGGCCTTTGTGTTGACAATATCGCACTCGTACTTGCATATGATCTTCTACTCAATGCGTAAGCTACCACGTTCGCTTTTTAAGGATGGTATTGAATGGTATGATCATAATCTTTCAACAGTTCAAGTCAACGTCGTTGTCGCATGTTGAGTTCCTTTTGAGTGAAGAAATATTTGAGGCTTTTATGATCCGTAAAGATCTCCACCTTCTCCCCATATAAGTAATGCCTTGAAATTTTAAGTGCAAAGACAACAGCTGCCAACTCTAGATCATGAGTAGGATAATTCCTCTCATATTCCTTGAGTTGTCTTGATGCATAGGCTATGACTTTTCCATGTTGCATGAGAACGCATCCCAACCCTTTTCTCGAAGCATCACTGTAGATGACAAATCCCTCCGAGCCAGATGGTATTGTTAGAACAGGTGCTGAAACGAGTCTCCTTTTGAGTTCTTGAAAACTCTTCTCACATTCTTCGCTCCAACCGAACTTTGTATCTTTCCGAGTCAGCTGAGTTAATGGAGTAGCGATTCGAGAAAATCCTTCTACGAATCTCCGATAATAACCAGCTAAACCAAGAAAGCTACGTACTTTGGTCACTGATTTAGGTTGCTCCCAGATTTGAATAGCTTTAATCTTTGCCAGGTCAACAGATATTCCATGTCTTGATACCACGTGCCCAAGGAATGCTACTTCCTCAAGCCAGAACTCGCATTTCTTCAACTTGGCATAAAGCTTGTATTCACGAAGCTTTTGGAGTACCAGCCTCAAGTGTTGCTCATGATCTTCATGACTTTTGTAATAAATAAGGATGTCATCAATAAAGACGACCACAAAGTGATCCAAATATTCCTTGAATACCTGGTTCATCATATCCATGAAGGCAGCAGGAGCATTAGTCAATCCAAAGGACATGACTAGGAATTCACAATGCCCGTACCGAGTTCTGAAAGCCGTCTTTGGAATATCCTCAGTTCTAACCTTCTGCTGATGATATCCAGAACGAAGATCGATCTTTGAAAAGAATTGTGCTCCTTGCAACTGGTCAAACAGGTAATCAATACGTAGCAATGGGTACCTATTTTTGATGGTGACATGATTCAACTCCCGATAATCAATACAAAGTTGCATACTTCCATCTTTCTTCTTCACGAATAGAACAGGAGCACCTCAAGGAGAAGTACTAGGACGAATAAAACCAATGTCTAACCATTCCTGTAGTTGGATCTTTAACTCCTGAAGTTCAATAGGAGCCATTCGATATGAGGCTTTGGAAATGGGTTTTGTACCGGGTTTAAGGTCGATACAAAATTCAATTTCACGCTTTGGGGGTAGGCCAGGAAGTTCTTCAGGGAATACGTCAGGGAATTTATTAACAATAGAAATATCATTCAAAACTGACATATTTTTGTTTAGATCCGTGACATGAGCTAAGAAAGCTTGACATCCGTTTTTCAATAAACGAATAGTTTTATGGCTTGAGATGACAGCGATTGATTTTAATGGTTTGGTTTCTTGAATTCACATAATAGGTCGATTAGGAATATGAAAGCTAACAACCTTACGAAAACAATCAATTTTTGCATGATGAGTAGTTAACCAATCAATCCCTAGAATCACGTCAAATGCAAGTATTTTTAATGAAATAAGATCAACAGGTAATGTGTGGGTACCAACTTGAACCAAACAAGACTTATAAACCATGGATGTAATGAAGGTTTCTCCCAATGGAGTTTCAACAGATAAGTCAAAGTCTAATTTCTCCGGAATTAAATTTAATCGATGAGCGCAAGTAGGAGAAATAAAAGAATGGGTAGAACCGGTATCAAATAAAGTATAGACTTCGTTAGAGTTTATGATAAGCTTACCCGTGATGACCTCATTCGGGTTCCTTGCTTTCTGGGAGGTCACAACAAACGCTCTCCCTTGCACTACCGATTTTGACTTTTCTGGGACGGCCTTTGGTGTCTCCATCTTGGTTGAACTTGTTTTTGGTAAACGATAAAATCAAGCTAAATGACCTTCTCTTCCACAATTATAACATGCTTTAGACGGCATCGTACAGTTTGGACTAAAGTGCCCCTCCCCTCCGCATTTGAAACATATGATAGATGGTCGTTTTCCTTCCTTAACAACGGGTGCTAGTGCTGACGTCTTTCCATCATTGTTGAATCTCCTCTTCTTGAAATGACCATTCTTATTGTTTTGGCCCTGATTACCACCGAAGTGGTTACTATTTCTGGCCTGTTGATTCCCTCCACGCTTGTTGTCACCGCTTCGATGACTTCTCTCACTGGTATTATCATTTTGCCGACTGCTCTCTTTTGGTTGCGTTGACTCGTTATCGCGCTCCACTAACTGAGCCCTATTCACAACATCTGAATACAAACATAGTTTATGAGAAATAAGATGTTGACGTATCTCAGGTTTTAAACCTCGCAAAAACATTCGCGTCATTCGCTCTTCATTATCCATCAAGTGGGACGCAAACCGGGACAACTCAGCAAATTTAGCCTCAGACTGCGACACGGTCATATTATTCTGCTCTAATTTGATGAACTCCACCTCCTTCATGTGACGAACACTTTCAGGAAAGTATTTGTCATTGAACAGCTCTTGGAACTTCTCCCAAGACATCTTCAGTGCGGCAGGTTGAGTACGCTTAATTGATTCCCACCAGTAATCTGCCTCTCCTCGCAACATAAAGGCGACAAAGGAAACCTTTTGCTCCTCGGAGCATCCCAAGACATCAAATATCTTGGTGATCTGCTTTATCCATGTTTTCGCTATAAGTGGTTTTGGCTCTCCCTTAAACTCCGGTGGTCCCAGCTCCTTGAACTGTTTAGCGGTAACCGTCCGAGAGTTTTCAGTGTTTCCACCTACATTTTGAACAGGAGCCGTTCTCGCCTACTGTTGCATGAACTGCATAAAGTTTCTGAACATTCCATCATTTATCATTTGGTCAGTATTATTGTTTGCATGAGGATTGTCGCCTTCCTGATGCACATTATCCCGATCATTGATATGTGGTGAATCCACAGTCGCCTGTGCTCCATTGCTATTCTCAACATTCTCGGATGCCATTTTCAGATACTGCCACAAAATAAAAGTTAATTGATATGTCATATATTATCCTTATATTCTGACCGACCAATTAAATACCATGCAAATAAACTTAGGTAGGTCATACTAGCGAAGGAATTCCCCGTCTCTCCCCTCCTGGTTCTATTCTCATATCTTAGCCAGAGATCATATCCCTAAGCTCTAATACCAACTGTGACGCCTCCAAAATTAGGTATACATCACCCATCTTGGGTCGTCAGATACATGGTCCAGAATTCAAATACAACTGTCGTGTACAATATGACAAAATATAACTGTGAGTTTGAATACAAATATTGTCTACTAGAGAGTATCAATACTCAAAAGGAGTCCTCATTACATTTATCAACACACTATTACATAGAATAGTGAGGACTACTAACTAATACTATCATTCGGACCATCACTCCGTTCCCCGACTTGCCCCAGCTACGTTCACATTTCCTGAAGAGAACAGTGAAAGAAAGGGTGGGCTCAACTAGCCCAGTAAGAAATATTATGACTAAGATAATGCAGAATAAATTATCATTAGCCTTCAACAATGTTAAACTGATAAAATATAATAGACATCAAGTTTAACTGCAGCAGAACAAGCAATCCATTAAAAGAGTCAAGTAGAAAATAAACTCTACTATCTTTTATGATTTAAAAGGTTTTTCAACACTGTTATCGCTGGGACTCGGCTTAATAAAATAATCCACATCATCGAATCACCCCTGCACTACGGCCAAGGATATTCGTGTATTCATTAATGGTCATGATCATGCCAACAACTGTCCATCAATGCAATACGGGCCAATGAGGACTTTTACCACATCATTTGTAACATTACGGTCATGATTATACCGAATAATCCCTGGTCATAATCATACCAAGTCCATCTATGCACTACAGACCACAGATGACTTTCAACATTTTATAAACATGAGGATGATGACAATGATATAAGAATTCAATAAAACAAGTTCAAGAATTAATTTATCCAAGAATTAACAACGTCCAAATTGTCAACATGATACTGCTTTGCGGAGTAAAATTCAAGAATGCTTAGAAAAATATTTTCATGAAAAGATACTGGATGAACCGCAATTATCAAGTATATTCCACTAATTTCATGGAGTATAGAAATTAAAACTTAACCAACTGAGTATAATAAAGAATGGAATAATAAAAGAAATCACCATGCATGCGATAGACCGCACAGACATGTTATTCTAACAGAATAATAAATAATGGAACCAGGTTCGGCGTAAAATGCACAGACAGGATATTCCAACAGAATAATAATTAAGACGGAACCAGGTCCGGTGTAAAACACACAGACATGATGTTCCAACAGAATAATAATAAAGACGGAACCAGGTCTGGTGTAAAACACACAGACAGGATGTTCCAACAGAATAATAATAAAAACGGAACCAGGTCCGGTGTAAAACATACAGACAGGATGTTCCAACAGAATAATAGAAGAATGTCACCAGGTATAGGGTAGACCGCGTATACAGGTTATTCCAACAGAATAATAAAAAATGGAATAACAACAGTTCTCTTCATGAATAAGAAAGAATAACACCCCTTACCGTTTTAAAGAAGAATTGAAATAAGGAAGTAGTTAAGTAGCAGAATACTTTTCTTTTCTCTCTCTATAGTTTCTCTCTCTAGAGTTCAGTGAATTCGTAAGAAATAATGAAGGAATGAGCTGCTATTTATAGAAAAATAAAATGTATGTCCAGATTGATTACTTTAATCTGACGGTCCATATTTAAAGAAAAATCTTTTAAATAAAATAAAATATATTCTATTTATAGAATAACTTTAATAAAGTATTCTGTTTTATATAAAAAGATGTTTCTGTTTTATTACGTTAATAATACGAATAAAACAAAACTTCATTATCGCTAAATAATTCATATTATTAACTGACAATAATTGAATCAAACTGAGTGACTTCTCACATAAGTATTAATAATCAATACCGTGTGTTACTATGCAACCACACGTATTACTGTACTTTTACTACCGAGTAGTTCAACAGTAACAATGGTAAAACTTCCGCCGTTATTTTTAATAAAATATTTTTGTCGTTTTCTTAATCCGACAATAATTCCGTTGTGGAGTCCACCAATGATTGTGCCGTTGTACGAATATTCTCTGTTAAAACGAATATTCCCCGACCAATAAAATATTATATAACAACTTGCGTACTTTGTAAAATTTATAAATATTATCCACAACTATAACATTATATCAAATTAACTCCATAATATTCAAAAATGATATTTATAGAAAATTCATCTTTATTTATAAAAATTGGGGTCTTACAACCACAAGAGAGATTTTTGTACCGATCTTGCCTCCTACCAGGCGTTATTGGCCTGTGTTGCAGTCAACCGTCATTGATATCCCGTTATTGGGTGTTGACTATTTTGCACTGTTAGAGGGACCCTGCTCTTAGGAGATATTCCAGCATTAGTGGTCCCCTCGTACCATTGGAGCCCAGACCCGCGCCACTCAGTTTATCGGGGATATGATTCCAGTATCCGTGATGATGACGAATTGGCTAGGCTGTGTCCGAGATCCGACTCATTTGACATAGATTGACAGTTTGACCCAACGACTGAACCGGGCACATTTCTTTATCCAGTATTTGGGCAGAGATCCGGCAGAGGCAGATACTTTTGATCCTTATAGCTCAGGCGCTGGCCCTTAGATTACCCATTTAGCTTTGTCGGTGCAGATCCTCCCCTGTATAGGCCTGACATCCCTATTGATAGAGATTCAGTGACTCAGAAGGAGTTACATCAGGTGGAAAGGAATAATGATGTAGATATTGATACTATTGTCTTCTTTTGATGTATATTTTTGTTATCTCTTTTGATAGGCCTTTGTTAGATATTGGGTGGCTGTGCCCCATTCTCTCTATATCTTTTGATAGGACTCTGTTAGTAGTAGGGCATCTGTGTCCCATTTCCCTGTATTTTTAGCTGTACAAAGATGATGTATTTAGGAATATATGTACTATCTTCTATTCCCTGCATCATATTGCCATCTATTAACTGTTATGCATGTATCATGTTATGCATATGTATGTATGTCCAGAGATATTCAACATTAACCCCTAGATGGTCTTATGATACGGCATACACAGATGTCTTCTTCCGCAGTCAACCGCATAGATCACACGCTACCAGTGTTGATAGCGTTCGTCTAAGGTCGTGGTATGATAGTATGTCACCTACAGAAAAGATGACTGTAGATCAGTTATTACAACATTCGATGACCCTCCTGATGTTTCAGGTTCCCGTAGGATTTGTAGAGGGTATGTTGGAGCATTGGATACCAGAGAGACAAGTTTTTCGATTTCGTACCCAGGAGTTAACTCCTACATTGGAGGAGTACGAGTTGTTGATGGCTTTGCCCTTAGACAGACCTTGCGCTCACATGGCTGTCGAAGATATGCGCCGACAGTTCATGACCCTCACCGGGTTACGACATATAATAGTAAAGGATGAGATTACATTTGGCCATGTATTGTCCCAATATTTCCTGATAGACAGATTTGGCTCGATGGACAGCTATGCATGACATTCTGGGGATTTCACCATACTAGAGGATCAAGGGCATTTAGCCAGAGTAGATGTATTTGTGATGTGCATAGTGGCATATGTGTACATGCCACGGTATATGGATGAGCTGGACATTGGTGTTATCATGGCATTGAGAGCTCTCAGGGTCATACTATCATTCCGATGATTGTGGCGGAGACGCTGAGGTCGACCACATTTTGCAGCACCTACCCTGTAGGGGTATTTATAGGCAGTTCGGTCATGTTGTACGTGTGGTTTATATCACATTTGAAACTGATTGACACTTTTCACTGACATGGGTACTGCTTCACCTATGATATAGCTATGTCTTACTCCTTTCAGCCATCGGAGTGTACAGACGCTATGTCTTGGTCAGTCTTCTTGGCAGTGATCAGAGATCTGATTGTCATTTTGCCATGTTCAGAGCTCAGCTCACCCTATAATTTTATTACTCACGCTCTAAGCATGGATTATCTCCCTCTGGCTGGTTTGAGGGGCATGACTTCCTACCACCCACTGGCCGTGATGTCACAATTTAACCAGTTCCAGGAGTTTTATCATTTTAATAGGGCATTAGGTTAGCATTTAGCTTCTTGCCACTTGTCAGCAGAGGACCGATCCCGGGTGTATGCTTGTTGGGATCAACATGAGATAGCTACTTTTTTTGTTAGCCATCCGGGCTGTTCGCCAGAGTATTCTGCGTGGATGGATACAGAGACTTCATCGGCTGCGACAGTATCCACAGTGCCGAGTATTGATTCAGATGACGGAGATTCCAAGGAGGACGTTGATTCCCACACAGAGGAGGAGCCATTTACTAGGTTGCCAGCAGCTCTTTTAGATTCTCCCAGCACTAGCACTGTTGTGATTTAGCATCCAACACAGTACTTCGAGCAGAGTCTCCATTTGATGACCTTCGAGAGAGATCATGCTAGAGCCTTAATGTTGACAGCTCTTGATGGGAGAGACACATCTCTATTAGAGAGGGACGATGCCTTAGCACATAGAGATGCCGCTGTTGTTGAGCGGGACGAGGCCAGATCAGCCAGAGATACCGTGATAGTTGAGCAGGATAGTGCTATATCTGCCCGGGATGTAGCCATCACAGATAGTACCACAATGAGGTCCTTTACGAGTGGCATAACTGTAGAGATGAGTACATACATTAATTAGCACCGCGTCACCATGCAGATGGCTGTAGATCTGTTAGCTCATGTGGATACCCTTGTACAGGAGACCACATCGTTACCTCCTTCCTCTGATAGAGATGTCATGTTGGGTTTGATAGCTCGCATATACACTGATTTGTAGATGGGCTTGTATTTTCCTGCACAGACTAGCTTATCCATTTTATCATGTATAATTTTTATTGTGTATATCAAACAACATTATATATATATAGTAGGGAAATATATTTTTGATCACTTCCCTTTTAGATATGCTTTGTTGCTTGCTTGATATTTGCCTGCTTCTTTAGGGCTTATGATCTTGATACATTCTAAATTCCTACATGATGGATGGACATTGAGTTGTCTCTAGATAGCTCAGAATGGATTGTTGATCTATATATACTCCCTACCATCTTTGGTGTCTTGGGACTGGTTTCTGTATGGAAACGTGGAGAGGAATGTGGCTTTCCTCTCTAAGGTTTACCACACCACAGATGGTCGCCAGCAATCCTATTTAGGAGGAGCCTAGTTAATTCTATCTCTTATGGATTGATGTTACTCTTTGAGGAATGAACCGCAGCTTAGATGGTCGCCGAGTCTCTCGTTTACATGGGGAGGTCAGATAATTCCATCCCTGAGGTCTGAAGCTGATGAAATGCAATGGATTGTAGGATGATCACAGTACCGTTGACAAGTATTTGTGTTTTGATAGGGGGTGAGACCAAACCATGAATGGCTGCCTATGTACTCCTGTTGAAGAGGAGATCAGGTCTGCGTAGTTCGAACCTGGTGTAAGAGGTTCAACACTGTATGTGGCGAAAATGGTGTAGGAATGTTTTTGTTATTTTTGTTTTTATAAGGAAAAGGGTGTAGAAATGTTTTTGCTATTTTTATTTTATTGCAACCGGGCCATATAAAATGGTTGCCTACGTACTCCCGTGTATCAAGGAGATCAGGTCGGCGTAATTCACCCCATTTTCAGGACGATTTGAAGCCAAAGAAGAGTTTAACCCCGTCTTCAGGACAAACTGCGAGGAAGAAAGTTTAATCCTATGTGTAGGATAAACTGTAGGTGTTTAAAGTCTTATCCCTAGCGGGGTAAAACTACAGGTGTGAAAGGTTCAATCCCTGGTGGGATAACCAAAGTTGAGTAAGGGTTAAAAACCAAGTGGTGAGAAAAGGATCTAGTGATCCGAAACCAGGCTGCTGGTTAGAAAAGTGCTTGTCCCTAATGGGGTAGATGAGTGTGAAGCGAAGTTGTATGTAATGAAGGGTTAAAGAACCAGAATGACTGGTGATCTGATGATCCAAAACTAGGATGTTTTCTTGATGGTGACTTCAGACATAGTACCATTTTATGGTGTCCGAGTTGATAAGCTGTGGAAATTCATCGCCATCCATTTCCTGCAATCTGAGAGCACCTCCTGTCAATACCTCTTTGACAATAAACGGGCCTTCCCCTTTAGGGGCAAATTTTCCCTTTGGACTAATCTTGGTTGTCAATGATCTTTTTCAAAACCAAGTCATGTTGTTTAAACTGCCGTAGCCAGACTTTTTGTTGTAGGATCTGGCGATCCTTTGTTGATATAACTGACTATGGAAGATAGCCGCGGTTCGCCTTTCGTCTATTAGAGATATTTGGTGATACTTGTGTTATACCCATTGGTCTTCATCCAGCTGAGCATCCATCGACACTCTGAGGGATTCCATTTCTACCTCTATGGGGAACACTGCTTCCATCCCATAGGTTAATGCATAGGGTGTTGCCCTAGTGGAAGTGTGCATTAATGTTCAATAGGCTAACAGAGTCAGATGCAACAGGTCAGGCCATCCTTTGTGGTTAGCGGACATCTTTTGTGTAAGACCCCGAATTTTATGAAATAAAAGTATTTAATTTTTCTTATAATTACAATTCAGTAAATGGTTAAATTGATAAAAAGTTAAAGTTATGGGTGAAATGTGAAAATTTTTCAAAATACGCAAGTGGTTTATTATAAAATAATCATTGTTGTCGGGGAATATTCGTTTGGTCGTGGAATATTCTTTCTGTCGGGGAATATTCATACGACGGCGCAGCCATTTGTGGGCCCCATAACAGAATAACTGTCGGGTGAAGAAAACGACAAATTTGAGTTTTTACAAATAACGACGTAGTTGTTACTGTTAACACTGTTGGAATACCCGGTGATTAAAATACAGTAATACGCGTTATTGCACAGTAGCACACGGTATTGCATAGTATTTTTGAAATTATTGATTCTTACGTAAGAAGGCACTACTCAATAATTGTTACAGTAATTACTGTTCAATATTTTATTTTATTGATTCAATAATTGCTACGTTGAAATTTTGTATTATTGTTGTTCAATAATTGTTGCTGCACAGTATTTCCCATTATCAGATCAATAATTCATATTATTTGAATAGTATTATTAGATAACATTATTGGCAATGTCTAGAAAGTTCTGTCTAAGGAGAGGTTTGGTCATTTAATTGCGCGCCAGTAAGGAAAAGTTCTTATTGAAAAGCCCCCTCTGTCCTGGGAACGGCCTGGTTGTCATAAATGTGATTCTGTAATATTATTTGTGAATAATTAATTATTGATTTATATGATAAGAAAATATTTATTTTATGTGGATATAAATGAAGGATATATTTTTGTGGTTAAAAAATGAAGGAGTTAATGTTGAGGTTTTTATCCGTACTTTTGTCGGAATGGAGGTATTAAAAATCAGGGTTTTTGAGATATTTTGCGAGGGTTATAATTTTTAATCCGACCGTTGGATCGTGGTAATTTTTGGATATGTTATACATATATAAATTGAGTATATGTCCACAAATTTTGAACCGTTAAAAATGAACGTATGATTTATTATGAATTTTACGAGATGACTGGTTCAGAAATTGTTGAATTTTCAGAGTTTATCATTTTGGTGGAAAATTCTAGAATTGGTGGGCCCCACTTGTGGTTGGTGAAGAAATGTGCTGAATTATATTTCAAATGTGGTGGGTGGGAATAGTAGCAGGTAAAGCCATCAGGTTGCAGGTCAAACCTACCAAAATTTTCCTATAAATAGAGGGCTAAGTTAGAATTGAAAATCACACCAGAAACATAAGCTTTCTCTCTTTCTCTCTCTATATTATGAAGCATATTTTGTGAGTTTTTAGGTACTTGGTGAGTTACTATTCATCAGTGCAAGTTTCCTTCAGCATCATATCCGATATCCAGTCAGAAGTACTGCTCTTTTGAGGTAAGGGATAGTAAGGGATAGTAAGGGATTTTAAGGGTTGTTATGTTTTTCAGTTTCGTAATTTTTCTGAACTTCAAAAATTCTGGAAAAATTTGAAATGATATTTTGATGAGTTTTATTGATTGTGTCCAAAAATGGTGATTTTTGGATGTATAGATTGAGAGTTATGAATTTTATGAGAAAAGACTATTTTAAAAGTAACCGCTTATAATTCCCTGTGGTTAACTCCAAAATTGATGAAATTTTTATTGGGAGTACATGTATATGATAGAAGTATACTCTGTAAATTTCAGAATTTTTAGACAAAAGTACAATTTTTGATAAATGTCTAAATATTCGGCTATTTTGGCCATATGAAAAATAGTAAATGACTTTTAAAAATTCTGAGAAAAATATATGTTCACTATGGGACTATATTATGCTAAATTCCAGAAAAAATATTTTTGGAACTGATTTGGTATTTTTCATGAAAATGGTCTAGTTATGAGTAAATGAATTAAATATGTTTTGTGAAGAAAGAAAATTGGAAAATAGGATTTTATGGCTTGAGAATCCTATATGAGGTATATGCAGATTTTTGATGAGGGTTTTGGTTATTGATGATGAAATTGTAAGAGTTGGCATTTTATGATGATTAAATGCATTAATTAGTAAAGTGTAAACAATTAAAATAAATTGTTTATAAATTTAAGTAATGTTATTCTTTCAATATCATTATACCGAAATATTGGTATGAATTTTATTGTAGAATTTCTATCTTTTGTGTCGGGGTTACTATTCATGAGTTACGAATATTACTCTTGAGATTAAAACTATATGTTGATCATATTATTTTTATCATCATATATAACATTTTTATAACCCTGATGTTGAAATTCTCTTTCGCTTGAGTGTAAAGATGGGTAAATTATTGGTATGATCATGACTATGGGTTCTCTTTGGCCAGTAGTGCAAAGTTGAATTATTGACTGGTATGATCATGACCATTGAATTTATAAGTGAATATCTTTAGCTTAAGTGCAAAGGTGAATTGATTAACATGGTTATAATTATTGTTTATATAAATTCTGAAATGATTATATATTTCTTTGAGATATGAATATATTTGGCCTGTAGTGCAAATATGAATTGTTGATGAATATCTTTGGCATGTAGTGCAAAGATGGCCTGTTGATGAATATCTTTGGCCTGTAGTGCAAAGATGAACTGTTGTTGAATATCTTTGGCCCGTAGTGCAAAGATGGTTTGTTGATGAATATCTTTGGCCCGTAGTGCAAAGATGGTTTGTTGATGAATATCTTTGGCCCGTAGTGCAAAGATGGATTTGTTAGTATGATTATAAACAGGAATTGTGATTTGGTATAACCATGATCTTTGATGTTTCAGGTAAAGACAGGTGATGAAAATATTCTTCGTCCTGGGTGCGAAGAAAAATTTATAGTCACAATTATGATTATGAGTTATTCATATGATTGTGGAAAGGAAATGTTGAGTGATGTTACATGGATAAAACATTGTTGGTGGATTTTTAACATGGAGAAGATAATAGACTTTATAGTCTATTTGACTCTTCTAATGGATTGCTCGTTCCGCTGCAACTATGGTTGAAATTTTTATCATTTACCATATGTTCTAAATCTCTGATTTATTATTGATGAAGGCTATTGATAATTTAATTATCTTTAGTCATGATATTCTTTACTGAGCTAGTTGTGCTCACCCTTTTGCTTCACAATTCCTTTCAGGTAATAAGAGTGTAGCTGGGTCGAGCGGGGGTAACAAGGGAATAGAACGGTGGTCATCATTTAGTAGTTATATTTGGTGAAGAAAATAGGGTGAGGCGAACCCAACGTTGGAAGGGTGTTTTGTCACTATCATACAAGATGTCTAATGACATACAACCTCGTGTCATCATAGGACATGGTTGTGCTCATCCACTTGCTGAGTATATCTATGGGCACTACCTATATAATCTTGGTGTTTGTTTAAAATATAATTCTCAATTAGAGACAGTGGAGATAATGATAAGTCAAGAGAAGACTCACCATTGGGAAGAATATGATAGTAATCTTCTCGTTTTTCTTTGGGGTCTATTGGGTCAACCAAGGATAATTCTGTGGCCATATGATATCTATCATAACCTAGACGCGTGGCCTCCCATGTACGAAGGTTTCCTTGAGCACTTTCCAAAGATTCTAATTTCTAAAACAGTTTTTGACTATACCTTTATGTAAGGTGTTATTGTGAGGTGATGTCCACGGTTGGAACATGAGTCATATTTGGTATATATTTGTATCCAAACTCACAGCATATGTGTTGTTGTATTTTGCACGACAATTGTTGTAATAAAGTTGTAGTTGTTTTCTGTACCATGTATTTGGCGACTCAGAATAGGTTGGATGGAATGAACCTATTTTGGGGTTGTTACATTTTGCATGATCTTCTTGATGTTTTTATTTGCCGCTTCAACAGCACCATTCATCTTTGGATGGTAGATGACGGAGTTGAGATGTTTGATGTGGAATTTACAGCATAACTCCTCCATCATTTTGTTGTTGAGTTTCTTAGGATTGTCTGATATAATTACCTCTGGTTGTCCATATAAGACCCTAACTTATTAATAAATGAAATTAAATGTCCTCTATTTATTATTTTGAAATAGAAAGGGTTGATTTGGTTAATGTGGTTAGTTATGGGTAAAATGCGCAAATATTTCAAATAAGCAAGTGGTTATAAAATATTCATTTTTGGTCGGTGAATATTCGTGTGGTCGTGGAATATTCTTTTTATCGGGAAATAATCGTAAGACGGCGCAGCTATTTGTGGGCCCCATAACGGAAAATGATTGGATGAAGATTACAAAAAAAATTGAGTTTTCATAAATAACGGCGTAGTTATTACCGTTAACACTGTTGAAATACCCGGTGGTTAAAATACAGTAATACCCGTGGTTGCACAGTAGCACACGGATTGCACAGTATTTTTGAATTATTAATTCTTACGAAGGAAGACACTACTCAATAATTGTTACAGTAGTTACTGTTCAATATTTTATTTTATTGATTCAATAATTGCTGCGTTTATATTTTATATTATTGTTGTTCAATAATTGTTACTGCATAGCATTTTCCATTATCAGATCAATAATTCATATTATTTGAATAATATTATTAGATAACATTATTGGCAATGTCTAGAAAGTTCTGTCTAAGGAGAGGTTTGGTCATCTAATTACGCGCCAGTAAGGAAAAATCCTTATTGGAAAGCCCCCTCTTTCCTAGGAACGGCCTCGTTGTCATAAATGTGATTCTGTAATATTATTTGTAAATAATTAATTATTGATTCATATAATAAGGAAATATTTATTTTATGTGGATATAATTGAGGGATATATTTTTGTGGTTAAAAATGATGGAGTTAATGTTGAGGTGTTTTATCTGTATTTTTTGTCGGAACGGAGGTATTGAAAATCAAATTAGGGTTTTTGAGATATTTTGCGAGGGTTATAATTTTTAATTCGACCGTTGGATCGTGGTAATATTTGGATATGTTATACATATATAAGTTGAGTATATGTCCATAAATTTTGAACCGTTAAAAATTAACGTATGATTTGTTATGACTTTTACGAGATGACTGGTTCAGAAATTGTTGAATTTTCGGAGTTAATCATTTTGGTAGAAAAATTTTAGAATTGGTGGGCCCCACTCTTGGTTGGTGAAGAAATGTGCTGAGATTTTTATTCAAATGTGGTGGGTGGGAATAGTAGCAGGTAAAGCCATCAGGTTGCAGTTTAAGTCTGCTTTGGCGTGCTAACATTTTTCTATAAATAGAGGGCTAAGTTAGAATTGAAAATCACACTAGAATTCATAAGTTTTCTCTCTTTCTCTCTCTAGATTATTGAGTGTATTTTGTGAGTATTTAGATACTTTGAGAGTTGCTATTCAGCACAAGTTTCATTCAGCCTCATATCCAATATTCAGTCAGAAGTACGGTTATTTTGAGGTAAGGGATATTATTTTCTTCTTAAATGATATTATTTTCTTAAATATCATTATGCTGAAATATTGATATGAGTTTTTTTTTATCAAATTTGGAACTTTTTGTGTCAGGATTACTATTCACGTATACGACACTATTCACGTATACAACACTATTCACGAATACGGCACTATTCACCGAAAAATTAAATTTTTCCTTTTTGTCCAAGATATCTATTATGGTTACTATCTTTGATTATATCCATGTTTTGATCTTTATTTTTGAATTCTGCTTCACAATTGATTATTATGAATTATTATTGATCTTGGATAAACTGTTATACGAATCCCTACTATTTGTCCTTCTGTCTCACTGGATTCATTTTTTTAAAGATATTTTTCATCATCCTCTGTCCTGAATGATGATATTACTGAATATCTTTGGCCTATAGTGCAAAGATGTATGATTACCTGATGAATATCTTTGGCCTGTAGTGCAAAGATGAACAGGTGTTGAGATGAACATGACCGACTGGTGTTACAAATGAATATCTTTGGCCTGTAGTGCAAAGATGAATATTTGATTTAAGATATATATTGATTGATGTTATAGGGATAAAATATTGATAATGGACTTTTAAATCTTAGAAGATAGTAGAATTCTTTCTCTACTTGACTCTTCTAATAGTTTGCTGTTTCCGCTGCAGTTGTTGATCTAAAACTTGTTGTCGATTATATTCTATCAGATTTTTTCCTGTTAAATACTAATGATAATTTGTTGTATATTATCTTAGTCATAATATTCTTTACTGGGCTAGTTGAGCTCACCCTTTTCCTTTTTGTTCCATTTTTCTTCTCAGGAGGTGAGAATATAGCAGGATCTAGTCGGGGTATGGAGTGATGGTTCTAGAAAAATGTTTTAGCTGTCCTCACTATTTCTGTAAAATAGTGTTTGAATAATTATAATGAGGACTTATTTGAGTGTGGATATTGTCTAGAAGACAATATTTGTATTTAAACTCACAGTATGTGTTGTCGTATTTTGCACGACAATTGTATTATTGAAGTTGTAGTTTGCTTTTTGTACCATGTATTTGGCGACTCAGAATGGGTGTTGTATACCTATTTTGGGGGCGTCACAGTCCATATCAACAAATGACATTGTTTCTGATGAAAGCAATGATGACCTCTTTTACTTGGTGAAGTAGTCGATCATGATGAAGATAAACCGATGTCCATTACTGGCTTTAGGCTCGATAAGCCAAATCATATCCATTCCCCACATTGATAAGGGCCAAGGTGAACTCATATTTTGGAGCTCCCGTGGAGGGGCGGGAATGGCATTCCCATGAATTTAGCACTAATAACATCTCCTGATGTGGTCATAACAGTCAGCTTTAAGAGAGAGCCAGAAATGTCCTGTCTTGAAGATCTTCTTAACAAGTAGAGAGCCGCTCATGTGTGGGCCACATACTCAACCATGGACCTCATCCATGAGCCTCTGAGCTTGGTCCTTGTCTATACATCTGAGGAGAACTAGTACTACATCTCTTTTTTAGAGTGCATCTCTTCTCAGGTAGAATTTCATAGCAAGTCGATGGATCGGCATTTTCTCAGTCGGGCTCGCCTCAGCGGGTGTATATCCATCCCATAAGTACTCCTTGATATGCTAATACCAAGGATGCTGGATGGGAGGTAGCTCATCCGATACTTCTCCAATGTAATTCCCATAGGCTGGAGCCTTTTGTTGGGAAAATGTGAGGATTGACATGTTTTCCTTGTCATGTATGTTGATCAAGGAGGCCAAGGTTACTAGTGCATCCGCAAATTCATTCCAATTCCGAGGAATGTGAAGGAAGGATATTTCTTCGAATTTCAAAGCCATCTGTAGAACCTGCCGATGGTAAGGCAGCAAATGTAAACCTTTGGTATAATAGATTCTTGTGGTTTGTCTGATTACCAATTCAAAATCCCCATAGACAGTTAACCACCTGATGGCCATTGAATGGGCAAGTTTTAGTCCCATGATACAGCCTTCATACTCAGCTGTGTTGTTGGTGTTGGCAAACTGCAATTTAACGGCGATGGGATACTGCTCCCCCGTAATGGATACTAGAACTGCTCCAGCCCAAGAACCTTCCATATTTACAGCTCCATCAAAATACATCTTCTATGTTTGATGTGCATCATACTGATGGTGTTGCTAAACTGTCATTACCCCTTCATCGGGGAAGTATGTTTCCAAGGGTTTAAAATCCCCTAAAGGTGCGCCAGCCAGTTGATCCACAATTTCTTGTCCTTTAATGGACTTTTGCGTCATGTAGATGATGTCAAATTATTGTAGGATCAACTGCCATCTGGACAGTCGACAGTTCAACATGGGTTTAATGAGCACGTACTTGAGAGGATCCACGCGGGATATGAGATGAGTTGTGTGACCATGGAGGTAATGCTGTGACCTCATGGCAGCCCATGTTAAAGCACAACAAGTCTTCTCAATCAAAGTGTACTTGTGTTCACTGCTGCTGAATTTTTTGCTGAGGTAGTAGATAGCTCGCTCTTAGCCTCTATCATCTTTCTGTTCCAGCATGAAGCCCATGGCATTATCACTTATGGACATGTACATGAACATGGGAACATCATCCCTAGGTGGTACCAAAATAGGAGCTTTGACTAGCTGCTCTTTGATTGTAAGGAAGGCCTTTTGACACTCATCATTCCATTTCATGGAGGAGTTCTTCCTTAATAACCTGAAGATAGGTTCACAGGTTGCTGTGAGTTAAGAAATGAACCTGCTAATAAAGTTGATTCTTCCCAAAAATCCCATATTTTCCTTCTCTGTCTGAGGAATGGTTATTTCTATAATGGCCTAGATTTTGGTGGGATCCATCTCAATCCCCTATGGCTAACTAGGAATCCTAGCAACTTGCCTGATTTAACGCCAAAGGTGCATTTGGTTGGATTCAACTTCAAGTTGTACTTACACAACCTGTTGAAGAGCTTTCTGAGATGGTCTAAGTGGTCTTCCTCCTTTTGGGATTTGACAATGATGTCATCCACATAGATCTATATCCCCTTATGCATTAAATTATGTAAAAGAGCCATCATGACTCGCTGGTAGGTGGCTCCAGCATTGATGAGGCCGAACGACATCCGTCTATAGCAAAAGGTTCCCCAAGGCGTGATGAAAGTAGTTTTCTCATGATCCTCTTCAACAACCATGATCTGGTGGTACCCCGCAAAGCAATCAATAAAGGAGTACATACCGTATTGAGCAGTATTATCAACGAGAATGTGGATAAATGGCACAGGAAAGCTATCTTTAAGGCAATCTTTATTCAGATCTCAGTAATCCACGCAAACTCGCACCTTTCCTCTAGGTTTTGGTACAGGAACGATGTTGGATATCCATTCAGGGTATGCGGACACCATAATAATACCAGCTTGAAATTGTTTCCCAATTTCTTTTTTAACCTTTAAACTCCACTCAGATTTCAATCGCCTGAGCTTCTGCTTGACTGGCTTGAATCCCTCTTTAATGGGAAGGCGATGAAGGACAATGTCAGTGGACAAACCCACCATGTTTTCATGAGACCATGCAAACATATCCTGGAATTGGGTTAGTAGTGTAACCATGTCATTCTTCTGGTTTGGAGTGAGATCTGAACCAATCTGGATTAACTTAGGGCTTTCTAAGGTTTCGAGATTGAAGGAGGTGGTCTGATCAAGGTTGGGTTTAGGTTTGTCGTCGACCCATTCTTTGATCTCCTGAGGTTATGTCCTCTTATATTTCCATTAAGTATGAGTCCAACTTTTAATCAAAGTTACAATCCTTGTGGAGAAGAGGCATCTTATCAGCAAGTATAGGCACATCTAAATTCAGAGTCCTGAAACACAATATGCTTTCGCTTAATATATATGAAACTGTTTAATCGTACAAAGTGTTAGCATGTACTAACAAAATAACTTCTAATACTGTACAGAAAAGTAAGCAGTTATGATATCTACAGGGCATAATGAGTTTTTTCCTATTTTACCCTTGTCGACCAATGCAAGGAGTGCTACTCCAATTGTCGAGGACAAAGTCCTGGTGGACTGCAGTGATTGTCGACGTCGGGATTTTTATCTGTCCCTTTTCGTTACCTATTTTTTGTGTTCTCATTTTATGTGAGATTTGTTTGAAAAAACAAGTGAAAAAGGTCCGACATGTGTAATGTCGACGATTGGACTGTAAGAGTCGCCAGTTGGTTTTTTAACTGGTTGTACCAACACAACCGAGAAAAGGTTTGCACATTGACCCCGTGATGTGACACTGCTAAACGGGTCGGTGAAATCGAGATTCAATTAGGGTCCGGAGAGTTGCTTATGCGGAGGGAAGGTGTTAGACACCTCCCAACATCCGTGTTGCCACGGTGACCGCCACTTTTCAAGAAACTGTTATATGAATATGTGTGTGTATGGGTCAATGTGCTTTTATTTGGAAGTATTGCGAGGCCTCCTTCGCACTTATATACACAGGGCTTGAATTTATATAAAAATTCATTTTTAAGCAAGATATGGCAGTGATGTTTTGAAAGAGGTTTTTCAAACCCAGTGCTCAATAGTAATTGAGACCTTTTACACTCCCATTTTATTATTAAATGTTTGGCTTGGTTGATTTTATTTTCCAGATGCGAGACATATGTAAGAAAACAATGTACAAAAAGGTGCTGAATTCGTCGTGGGTATGAAAACCATATGAGGAGATCCAAACATCACAGATAAATTTACAAGCTACTTACAGCTGAAAAGTTCATCACGGGAACCGAATCTAGATTCAGTGGACTGAACCTGTGATCACATGATCACCAACCACGGAGGACGTCCATGGGGGATCAGAAATGTAATTAAAGCTGTAAAAGGTATCTACCATCACGGAGGAAACTCCAAGCGGGACGAAATGTACAAAAAATAGTAAAAACGGTCAACCACCACGAAGTAAACTCCAGGTGGGACGAAGTAAATGCGCCGGATATAAAATCTAGGCTCATCGGACAAAGTCCAACAACAGTTAATATATATAAGTATATATATATATATATATATATATATATATATATATATATATATATATATAAGCAGTAAACGCACCGGATGTAAAATTCAGGCTCATTGAATAAAGTTCGACAACAGTTGATATATATATATATATATATATATATATATATATATATATATATATATTAAAGCAGTAAACGCTATAGACCGAAGTCTAGGCTCATCGAACAGAGTTCGACACGCAGTTCGTATATATAAATGTATATATATAAAAGCAAGTAAACACCCCAGACCGACGTTTAGGCTCAATCGAGGCATAACTCAATAATGTTAGTCTATATGTATAAATATATATATATATATATATATATATATATATAAATATATATGTATATACAAACTGTAATAAAACCACGGACCAAAGTCTGGGCAAACACACACAACATGACTCTCAACGTGAAGAACTGTGTGTGCACGGATGAAGAGAAAGGCTTTAAAGTGTGTGAGAAGGCTTACAGTGGGTTGCCAAAGAAGACTTCTATATCTTTAAAATAGATAAACACTATCTTCCATAGGTACAGAAATAGCTATATTTGAGCTCACAAGTGTTTAAAATGAGAAAGCACTCAGTATAGGGTGAGTACAGAGCAAATTGGGCAGGGCTTCCTCGCCATCTCCTCTCTTAAAATGGCCACCCAAGCCCTCTATTTATAGAGGGTGGAGCCACAGGTGTACCTACTACGGCTGGGCCGCAGGTGTACCAGAGGCTTCCCGAGGTGCCCCTGGCTTTGCGGGTACTACCATCTCAAAGTACGTGCACGCATGCAACGTGATGTCCGGTCGAACTTTCAGAATTGCAATATGGGAATCTTACTAAGGTAGATAGGACCTATTTTGGATTGCCGTTGTCGAGTGTTATGTAATGACATGGGATTAGAGGTTGTACGAAGTCATGAAGATGGGACGATGCCCTTCGGTCTTCAGCTTCAAATTCTACCAGTTATCCTGCGTAATAGTCACTCGTGATTGGTTTTCCTTGGCTTTTGTGGGACATTGTGTATGTATCAAAGCGTTGAGACGGTACGGTGTGTTGTCATGGTGGCGAGATAACGACTTTGCCCCTTACTGTGGTTATCGCCGGTTGGGCTGATAAAGCAGGCGTTGCTCAGAGTTATCGTTGAGATTGGACTGTTGCAAGTGTTGAAGGTCCTCAGTGTCATCTCTGAGGTGTGCCTGTCCTTCCGGTGTTATCTCTGGGTTGGTACTAAGTATCTCGTTGTGCGCGCCAAGATTGAAGCTGATTGCATTTAAAACAAGCATTTACGGGGTTATCGCCAGAACTTCATTCCTTGGGGTTATCGCCAAGGTTGGTAGCTACTCCCGTGGTTGGGACTGAGACTGGAACCTCTCGGGGTTATCTCCGGGATGAATCGGTCTTCTCCGGTGTGTGTTCCGGTATTAGAACTGCAGGCCTTGGTGTCATCGCCGAGTTTGGAACTGTTACTCCCAGTGTGTGTTTCGGGGTTGAGGCTGTTACTCCCAGTGTGTGTTCTTGGGTTGAAACTAAACTTCTGATAGTATCCAGACTGGATGTGAATGGTCTTCCAGGTTTATCTCTAAAAGACGAATCTGCCTTCCTGCAATGTCAGTAACAGGTGTGCAAAAAATTTTGAGTGTCTACAGATGCCCCTCTTTATCATATTCATGCAATGCAATGGCATGGATAGGATAAAGAATCCTAGACACTTAAAATATAACATGAAGCAACTGGGTGATGCATGTGTGTGGGGTTGTTGCCCAACATGCTGAGGATGATTGCTATCTCTCTATAACTTTTACTAGGGATTTGGCAATAATGACCAGATTGGATGTGTGATCCAAATCTTTGAGGATGTTGACGTTGGGGTTATCACCACGTTCCTTAATCCTTGATACAGACTTGATTCCGAAGAAGTGCCTCTTATGTGTAAGAGATCTGTGGGGATAAAGCTTTGTCTGTTTGAGGATGTGTATAACATATTCTGTCATCAATCCTTCTTGATGACGTTGACCTTTCCTAGTTTGTATCGCTAGAGTATGTCAATGTTCTGTTAGTTTTACTGCCAATAACAAATGTTGTCAGGGCTACCTGACCTTTGTTGATATGTGAACCCACGGTTTACCACGCGTTATAACCCCCGCCGGAGATACATTTGATCCTCTGTTGACGTGTAGATCAACGGATGAACTCCCTGCTGGCGATAAATGCCAAGGCGGCTTGGACTTTATTAATGTGTGTATCAACTGATGAAATCATCGGATTATTTATGATGCGACATTGGGTTTACTTGCCAATGGCTGAACTGATGTCACGGTTGCTTGACCTTCATTGATACGTACATCAATGGATGACAATGCATTGTGACCCCCGCCAGGGTTGTTGTATTATTGTTGATGTGTGTGTCAACAAAACATGCATTGTAACCCCTGCCGGGGTGACGTGTTGGATCATCGTTGATGTGTGTGTCAACGAAACATGCGTTGTAACCACCGCCGAGGATACGTGTTGGATCATAGTTGATGTGTGTGTCAACAGAACATGCATTGTAACCCCCGCCGGGGATACGTGTTGGATCATCGTTGATGTGTCTGTCAACAGAACATGCGTTGTAACCCCCGCCGGGATACGCTGGGGAATATGAGTACCCGAGTATGAAATCCTCGAATAGCTCTCGATGCTTCGATGGGTTTACTTGCCACCGGCTAAAATAACGTCAAGGTTGCTTGACCTTCATTGATACATACATCAATGGATGACAATGCGTTGTGACCCTCGCCGGGGTTGTTGTATTTTGATATATACAAGCGCGTTGTAACCCCCGTCGGGGTTTCTTGCTATAAATGATGATGACGATCCTGGGTGATCGGCAGTGGACCTGTGTAAGGTATTGTCGAATGTAACTTGTACTGTCTGAGATCATTGGCATAGTATACCCTGTGATTGGGCGAATACTAATGAGTGATGTATAGACCTATGATTCAATCTGAGGAGACCAGGATTGTAAGCTATTCTGCTCAATCGCGTAGCGTTTTTATCCCTGATTTGGCCTTTTCAGCTTGTGAGAACTTCTTTGCAACACGAACTAGACCAAGTTGGAGGGGTGGGACCTACGTAGGGGTGCCGCAGGTACACCTGCTACAGCCGCAGATGGACCTGTGGCCAGCCGTGGGTACTAAAGACCAGTAGGTTACTTTCATAAATCATTTTTTGTTGCGCCGCGAAGGAAATCTGAGAGCTCTTCTTCAGATCTGCTGAGCTCGAACGTCTTTCTGTAAATTCTATCACCGTACAAGTGTTCTACACTGTCCTAGTAATGTATGCATGTACTCTTTTCTAGTTTTATTCATTGGAAAATGACTTATCATATGAAATGCATCTAAACACATAGTAGTGATTATGTATGTATAAATGACTTGATAAAAAATATTCAACATAGTAAATATTAGTATTAAACTATGCTTAACATAATGATGTAAAAAAATTTGACTTTTGAGACAGTCAAATTGGCACCCTTTTCTGCTATTTCTTATCCTATTTGAGGACAAATGAGCACAGGTGAAAAAGTAAAGTAATCCTGGTAATTAGGCTACCTTTATGGATTGATGACTTTAATTTTTAAATGCAAATAGGATTTATGTGACTGTGGGCAGGTGTGCTACTGAATGGCCACCTAGTCATGCCTATGTGCATATGGATAGTCCTATTTATAGAGGAAACTATGGCAAAACTTTCCAAAATGTAGGCATTGAGTAGTCATGCATTTTTAACTCTACTGTAGATGTATGTTAAAATGATGCATGGATGCATATAGTCATTAAATGCATTTTGAAAAGCTCCAGGTTAGAAGATACCACACCCTTTCTGAGGTGATTTGGAGACTTGTTGTCCTGATATTATGGATCCAGATCAGCCGAGTAGTTCCCACAGGACCACTTCTGGTGTACGGAGGAGGGCTTTTGAAGTGCCCCGACCCCGTTCCATTAGACAGCCTCGTCGGTTGATAGAGGCGATGATACGTCCAGTCCAGGTTGATGTGCCGGACATCGCGGATGAGGAGGAGGATGTTCCGATTGCGGATCCCGCTCCTACTGTGCATGTTCCCCGTAGGGAGCTCCCGAGTATTTAGGTAGCAAACCTAGAGCTTCTGGGCGACTTGAGTCGACGGTTCATGACCCTCACTAGATTGAGGCGTAGAGTATTGCAGGATAAGCTTACATTTGGCCACGTTATATCCCAGGATTTTCTATTTGACAGATTTGGCTCTGAGGATAGTTATAGATGATATTCCGGGGATTTCACCACACCGGAGGATCATTGGCGCCTGGTCAGGGTATATGTAATGCTATTGTGCGTACTGTCATATGTCTACATACCACTGTATATGGATGAGTTGGACATAGGAGTTATCATGGCGGTAAGAGCTCTTAGGGAGGGTCGTACCATCATACCTATGATTATAGCTGAGACATTGTGGTCAGCTACATACTACTGCACTTATCCGACAGGAGTGTTTACGGGCAGTTCGATCATGCTATACGTGTGGTTTATGTCACACCTGAGACTGATTGACACTTTCAGAAGACATGGGTATTGCTTCACCCATGATATAGCCATGACATATTCATTTCAGCCTACGGGGTGTACGGATGCTGCATCTTGGTCTGCTTTCTTAGCTGATATTATAGACTCGTTTAGTATATTGCCATGCTCTGGGCTCAGCTCTTCTTATAGCTTTATTACTCATACTCCGGGCATGGATTACATCCCTCTGGCTGGTTTGAGGGGCATGACTACTTACCATCCACTGGTTGTGATGTCGTAGTTTGGCCAGTTTTAGGATTTTCATCCTTTCGAGGGGGCGCTGGGCCAGCGTTTAGCTTCTCGCTATCTTTTAGCAGAGGACAGATCCTGTGTGTATGCATATTGGGATTAGCGCGAGATAGCCACTTTCTCTATTAGTCATCTAGGTTATTCTGCAGAGTATTCCGCATGGATGGAGACAGAGACTGCACCGGCTGAGGTAGTATCCACATTGCCGAGTATTGACTCAGATGGTTGAGCGCCCATGGAGGACATTGATTATAACACTGAGGAGGAGCCATCTACTGGGTTGCCAGTGTTTCCTTTAGATTCTCCCAGTACTAGCACTGTTGTGATTCAGCATTCAACATAGTACTTTGAGCAGAGTCTTCATCTGATGACCTTTGAGAGAGATCAGGCTAGATCCCTGATGTTGACAGCTCTTGATGGGAGAGACGCAACCCTATTAGAGAGGGACGAGGCATTGGCTCATAAAGATACCACTGTTATTGAGCGGGATGAGGCCAGATCAGCCAGAGATACAGTGATAGTTGAGAGTGATAGTACCATATCTGCTCGGAATGTAGCCGTTACAGACAGTACTAAAGTGAGGTCCCTTACCACTGGCATGCTTGCAGAGATGAGCAAATATATTGATGAGCATATGGTCACCATGCAAATGGCTACAAATCTGTTGAGTCGTGTGGATATCCTCGTACAGGAGACCACAACTTTGCCTCCTTCTTCAGAGAGGGATGCCATGTTGGGCTTGTTAGCTCGCATATACACCGATTTGTAGACGGGCTAATACTTTCCTGCACAGACTAGCTTAGCTATTTTGTCATGTACAATTTATATTATGTATATCAAATAACATTATATATAGCAGTGAAATATATTTTTGATCACTTCCCTTTTAGATATGCTATGATACTTGCTTGATATTTGTCTGCTTCTTTAGGGCTTGTGATCTTGATGTATTCTAAATTCCTTCTTGATGGATGGACATTGAGTTGTCTCTGGATAGTTTAGAATAGATCATGGATCTATGTGTATCCCTACTATCTTTGGTGTCTTGGGACTGGTTTCTATATAGAAATGTGGAGAGGATTGTAGCTTTCCTCTCTGAGATTGACCGCACCACAGATGGTCGTCAGTACCCCTATTTAGGAGGAGCCTAGTTAATTCCATCTCTTATGGATTGCTGTTGCTCTTCAAGGTACACCCGCAACTTAGATGGTCACCGAATCTCCAATTACGAGGAGTTCAGGTAATTCCATCCCTTTTGTTTGAAGCCAATGAAATGTAGTTGATTGAAGGATTGATCCCAGTACTGTTGACAAGTATTTGTGTTTTGGTAGGGGGTTTGACCGAACCATAAATGGCTGCCTACGTACTCCTATTGAAGAGGAGATCAGGTCTGCATAGTTAGAACCTGGTGTTAGAGGTTCAACGCTGTTTATGAAAGGCAGATGGGTGTAGAAGCTTTATTGATGAAAAAGGTTGTAGAAGTGTTTTTGTGGTTTTTTTTATAGAAAAAGGGTAGAAATGTTTTTATTGTTTTTTTGTTTATTGCGATCGGGCCATATAGAATATGGTTGCCTACGTACTCTCGTGTATCAAGGAGATTAGGTCGACGTAGTTATCCCCTCAAGGCGAGTTGAAAAGCGTGATCCCATGTGTAGGATAAACTGCGGGGAAGAAAGATTAATCCCATGTACAGGTCAAACTGTGGGGAGGAAAGTTTAATCCCATGTGCAAGATAGACTGTGGGGAAGAGAAAGTTTGATCCTAGTTTGAGGACAAACTACAGGTACGAGAAGTTTGATCCCATGTATGGGTAGCCAAACTACAAACGTAAGAGGTTCAATCCGTAGTGGGATGACCTAAGTTGTATGAGCGCAGTGAAGCCAGGCTGCTAGCTTAAAGAGTATGTTTCCCTGAGGGGCAAAGTGTGGAAAAGAGTTGTATGTGGTAAAGGGTTAAATAACCGGAATGACTAATGGTCTGATGATCTAACACCAGGATGTTTGTTTGATGGTAACTTCAGACATAGTACTGTTTCACGGTGTCCGAGTTGATAAGTTGTGGAAATTCATCGCCATCCATTTCCTGCAATCTGAGAGCACCTCTTGTCAATACCTCATTGACAATAAATGGGCATTCCCAGTTAGGAGCGAATTTTTCTTTAGACTGATCTTGGTTGTCGAGGATCTTCTTTAAAACCAAGTCAGGTTGTTTAAACTGCCGTAGCCGCACTTTTCTGTTGTAGGATCTGGCGATCCTTTGTTGATATAATTGACCATGGAAGATACCTGCGGTTCGCCTTTCATCTATTAGAGACAATTGGTGATACATGTCTTGTATCCGTTGATCTTCATCTGTGGTTGGCGGACATCTTTTGCATAATCTTCTTGATGTTTTTGTTAGCTGTTTCAACAACACCATTCATCTTTGGACGATAAATGACGGAATTAAGGTGTTTGATGTGGAATTTACTGCATAGTTCCTCCATCATTTTGTTGTTAAGGTTCTTAGCATTGTCTGATACAATTACCTCGGGTTGTCCGTATAGACAAATGACATTGTTCTTGAGGAAAGCAATAATGACTTCTTTGGTAACCCTGGGGAAGGAGGTTGCTTCTACCCACTTGGTAAAGTAGTCGATCATGGTGAAGATGAAGCGATGTCCATTACTGGCTTTGGGCTCGATGGGCCCAATCACGTCCATTCTCCACATTGAGAAGGGCCAAGACGAACTCATATTATGGAGTTCCCATGGAGGGGCGTGTATATCATTCCCATGAATTTGGCATTGATAACATCTCTTGATGTAGTCATTGCAGTCAGCTTTGAGAGATAGCCAGTAATATCCTGTCCTGAGGATCTTCTTAACAAGGAGGGGGCCACTCATATGTGGGCCACAGACTCCACCATGGACCTCATCCATGAGTCTCTGAGCTTGGTCCTTATCCAGGCATCTGAGGAGACATAGTCCTGCATCTCTCTTGTAGAGCGCATCTCTGCTCAGGTAAAATTTCATAGCAAGTCGATGAATCCGCCTTTGCTTAGTCAGGCTCACCTCAGCGGGTGTAAATCTATCTCGTAAATACTCCTTGATATATTGATACCAAGGTTGTTGGATGGGAGGTAGCTCATCTGATACTTCTCCAATATAGTTCCCATAGGCTGGTGCCTTTTACAGGGCTATTGTGACGCTTGGCATGTGTTCCTTGTCAGGCATGTAAATTAAGGAGGCCAAAGTTGCTAATGCATCTGCGAAGTCATTCCTATTACGAGGAATGTGTAGAAAGGAGATCTCTTCGATCTCCAAAGCCATCTGTAAACCCTGCCGATGGTAAGGCAGTAAACGTAGCTCTTTACTTTGATAGATTCCCGTGGATTGTTTGACTACCAACTCTGAATCCCCAAAGACAGTTAACCGTCTGATACCCATTGAACGGGCAAGTTTTAGCCACATGATACAACCTTCATACTCAGCTGTGTTGTTGGTGCTTACAAACTGCAATTTGACGGTGACGGGATACTGCTCTCCCGTACCGGATACTAGAACTGCTCCAGCTCCAGAACCTTCGGTATTAACAGCTCCATCAAAATACATCTTCAATGTTTGGCATCTATCGTACTAATGGTGTGGCTGAATTGCCATTACTCCTTCATCGGGGAAGTATGTTTCTAAGGGTTTGAAATCCCCTGAGGGTGCGGCGGCCAGTTGATCTGCAATTCCTTGACCTCTAATAAACTTTTGAGTCACGTAAAAAATGTCAAATTGTTGTAGAATCAACTGCCATCTGGACAGCCGACAATTCAGTATGGGTTTACTGAACACATATTTGAGAGGATCCACGCGGGATCTGAGATGGGTTTTGTGCCCATGGAGGTAATGTTGTAACCTCATGGCAGCCCATGCTAAAGCATAACAAGTCTTCTCAATCACAGTGTACTTGCGTTCACTGCTGCTGAATCTTTTGCTGAGGTAATAGATAGCTCGTTCTCGGCCTCTATCGTCTTTTTAACCCAGCATGCAGCCCATGGCATTATCACTTATGGAAAGATACATGAACAGGGGAACATCATCCCTAGGTGGTACCAAAATAGGAGCTTTGACTAGCTACTCTTTAATGGTAAGGAAGGCCTTCTAGCACTCATCATCCCATTTCATGGAGGAGTTCTTCCTTAACAGCTTGAAGATAGGCTCACAGGTTGCTGTGAGTTGAGAGATGAACCTACTGATGCAGTTGATTCTTCTCAAAAATCCCCGTATTTCCTTCTCTGTTTGAGGAATGGGCATTTCCGTAATGGCCTAGATTTTGGTAGGATCTAACTCAAATCCTTTATGGCTGGCTTGAAATCCTACAACTTGCCTGATTTAACGCCAAAGGCGCACTTGGCTGGATTCAAATTCAAGTTGTACTTGCGCAACCTGTTGAATAGCTTTCTGAGATGGCCTAAGTGGTTATCCTCCTTCTGGGATTTGACAATAATGTCATCCACGTAGATCTCTATCTCTTTGTGCATTAAGTCATGGAAGAAAGCCATCATAGCTCGTTGATAGATGGCTCCGACATTTATAAGGCCGAATGACAACCGTCTATATCAAAAGGTTCCCCAAGGAGTGATGAAAGCAGTTTTCTCACGATCTTCCTCAGCAACCATGATCTGATGGTACCCCGCAAAGTAATCAGCAAAGGAATATATGTCGCATTGAGCAGTATTGTCAATGAGAATGTGGATGAATGGCACATGAAAGCTATCCTTAAGGCAAGCTATATTCAAATCCCTGCAATCCATGCAAACTCGCACCTTTCCTCCAGGTTTAGGCACGGGCACGATGTTGGATATCCACCCAGGATATGTAGACACCATTATAATACCAGCTTGAAATTATTTCACAATTTCTTCTTTCACCTTCAAACTCCATTCAAGTTTCAATCGCCTGAGTTTATGCTTGACTGGCTTGAATCCCTCTTTAATGGGAAGGCGATGAAGAACAATGTCTGTGGACAAACCCACCATGTCTTCACGAGACCATGCAAACACATCTTGGAATTGGGTTAGTAGCGTAACCATGTCATTCCGTTGGTTTGGGGTAAGGTTTGAACCAATCTGGATTAACTTAGGGTTTTTTAAGGTTCCAAGATTGAAGGAAATAGTTTGATCAAGGTTTAGTTTAGGTTTCTCTTTGACCGATTCTTGAATTTCTGCAGGCACCTCAATATCCTCTTGTGTTTCCATCAAGGCTAAATTCATCTCTACATCAAAGTCACAATCTTTGTGGAGAAGAGGCACCATATCAGCAAGTACATGCACATCAAAATTCAGGGTCCTGAAACAAAATATACTTTCACTTAGTATATATGAAGTTGTTTAATCATACAAAGTGTTAGCATGTACTAGCAAAAGGACTGCTAATACTGTACAGAAAAGTTAGCAGTTATGATATCTACAGGGCATAAAGAGTTCCTGCCCAATTTACCCTTGTCGACCAATGCAAGGAGTGCTGCTCCAATTGGCAAGGATAAAGTTCAGGTGGACTGCATTGATGGAGAGGCTGTTATTGTCATCCTTTTCCCGAATGATGACCATGACGTCTGGGAAATCATCGTCTGGGGTGTATCTATTTGTATGTTCATCATGAACAATGACGCGCATGCCCGACATTATCCAGACGACGTTTTGTTTGATTCTTTATTTCTCTTCCTCCACTCTGGGATCTGGAACAAAGACTTCTTTTGCTTTGAACGACACTGGTTTGGGAAATAGCATAACCATCACGCTGGTTGGCACCTTTACAGGAGGTTGCGCATGCTCAAAGGTTGATGGCGAAGATAAACGCCGTATGGTTGAAGCTGAAGGAATCTGTTAATGCTTATGAGGATTCCTTTGACTAGAACTGGTAGAATAGCCTAGTCCAGCTGTCCCAGTTTGCATGGCTACTTGGATGGGGTATTTGATACCTTGGTGATCTTTACCCAGCCCTTGTCCTGGCTGATGACCTAAGGACATCATTTCCTGAGTAGCCGACATTACTTCGGTAGAGATCTTGGGTACGGGCAATGGCGTTCCAATAGCACGGTATTGAGTATTGCTCACTTCTAAGGCATGAAAACTGACCGGTTCAACATCCGCATTAGTGTTGATGAATGGCAGGTCCCCATGTTGAGGACACTCCGGGTCAGCGTTGATCGTGACTAGGCTATTGTTGATAATGTATTTCAGTTGCTGATAAAGGGTGGAGGGGACTGCCCCAACCATACGAATCCACGGTCTTCCTAAGAGCAGGTTGTATCCCGAATCTATCTTGAGTACGTGGAAAGACACACATAATATATGGGGACCAATTTCGATTGGCAACTCAATTACTCCGACTGCATTCCGACGGGATCCATCAAAAGCTTTGATGATCGTATGGCTATTTCGGATTTGGTTGAGATTGACGTTCATCTTCAGCAATGTAGCATAAGGACATATATTTAAAGACGAACCTCCATCTACCAAGACTCCAGCTAGCATGTATCCAGAGGAAAAGATTGTAATGTGTAATGGCTTGCAATGACCAGTCCCTTCAGGCGGTATGTCATCATCAGTGAATGATATCACATTGTTGTTGAAAATGTGATCAACCAGGTGTTGAAATTTTTCTGTATCCACTGATGTTGGTAAATAGGCTTCTTCCAAAACTTTCAGTAAGATCTTCCGGTGATCCTCAAAAATTAAGACCAAGTCCAAAATTGAGATTTGGTGTGGAGCTTCTCTCAAGCTTACAACCACCTTGGCTTCGTTATGACCCATAGTGCGGAGGAATTTTTCAATCTTCTCCATGGGTATTTTCCCCTTTGATTTGATGGTAGACTTCATCACCCGTTGGGGAAGATACAGTGGATTCTCCATCGACACTGTAGCGGTTGTACACGAGGTGGATCCTTCACCTTCTTCATAATTCCATGGAACTGTGTGCAAGCTAACAATAGGATATTGTGCTCTGCATGGTAAGTTAATTACTTCGGGAGTGGCCACTTTCAAAGGATGGTTGCTTCCTTTCAGTTGAATTGTTGGTATTGTGAGTGGCTTGACAATTCCATCAGCCTCAGTGGAGATAACTGCTACCGATCCCTTCCATTTAGTAGGATAGATGTTCTCACTACCACGTAGCACAGTATCATCGTCGGCTATCTACAGGACATCGCTATCAATGAGATTCTGTATAAGGTGGCGGAGTGCCCAGCATTCTTTCATGCTGTGACCGCGAGAATGGGAGTGATATTGACATAATCCATCAGGGTTAAACCGTCCTGAACGGGGATTGATTGGAGGTAGGAGGGAATTAATCCTTCCTTCATTGATTAGCATCTGAAGGATTTCCTCCATGGGTTGGCCCAGATATGTAAATTCCCTTCTGTTGGCAAAATCCCGACGAGCTTTGGAATTCACTCTCTTTGCCACTTTGTCCTCCATCGTTTCACTTTTTAGAGGTGACGAGGGAATATTCATGACAAGAGGAAGAAGAATAGCATGCTCCTGGCTTACTAACTGGTGTGTAATTTGATGCTGGTAGGTCACCATTTCTGCCAATTACTCAATTTATTTGCAAAGAGCTTTTATCTTTCGTTCCATTACGAACTAGAACTTGGCATAATCCCACTTGTCAACACCGTCTTTGATGGTCTGAGATGACTCGCCGCTAAAATCGAAACTCTGTTCATTGTTCCAATTGATTATCTTAACCTCTTCCTATTTGTGTTGAGGAAAAGGGTTGTCTTGAACGTGAGGTTGATCCAGTTTAGTGGCCACGATCTCCCCGTTGTCTATCAAATCTTGGATCTTATGTTTCAAGGCCCAACAATCTTGAGTATCATGTCCAGGTGGCCCGACATGATAAGCACATTTTTGAGCAGCATTAAAATCCCTACCATTAGGGTTAGCTGGTGGAAGAAGATGTGTGATTTTCTCCTATGTGGTCAAAAGAGTGAGAATATTCTCGAGAGAGTCCCCTAAGAATGTGAACACTCGAGGGCGTTTGACTTCTCCACCATTTGGTATTGGAGGGTTTGACGATTGTGCTGGAAAGGGAGTGTAATTTCTCCTATGGATAGGCATGTTCTAATTGCCTTTTTGACCCTGTAGTATCAGGTAAACATCCTCTTCTTTCTTTTTATGGACCCTCCGGGGGTTGTTTCCATAATTTCTAGATTAGATGTGCTCAGCAACAGCTTTAAGGGAAGCTAGGTCTTGAATCTTTCATGACTTCAATCCCATCTCAGCCATCTCCCCGTGTTTGATCATTTCAGAAAATGGTTTGCCGATGCTGGCTAATACTCTTTCATAGAAAGGACCTTCTTGTATGTTTATGAAGGTCATAACCATCTCTGACTCTGTCATAGAAGGAGTTACTTGAGAAGCAAGGCGCCTCCACCTTTGAGCATATTCTCTAAAAGACTCATTAGACTGTTTCTTGACCTTGGTAATCTGGTACCGGTCAGGAGCCATTTGAGACTGGAAGCTGTACTGCGCAAGGAAAGCGTGTGCCAGCTCATCCCAGCTATGGATCTTTGCATTGTCTAGTCGGGTATACCACGAACGAGCTTCTCCGGTCAGACTTTTTTGGAACAGCTGCATTTTGAGCTTCTCGTACTCTGCATAAGATCCAAGTTCTCCAATGAACACCTTCAAATGGGTATAAGGACCTCTTAACCCATCATACTTTTCGAAGTCAAGAGTTTTGAACTTTTCTGGATAATGAACACCAGGGAATATACAAAGGTCGGCATATGAAACACTCCCGTGTGCTCCAATTCCTTTGATAGCGCGAAGGGTTTCTTCTATTTGAAGAACTTTCTTTTTGATGTCACCGGTGTCTGGATCGTTTGTGAGATAGGCGGGATCATGACTTTTGTTGGTTGTATCTAACTGTGGTTCAGGTATTGTATTGACTTTATCAGAACCTTGAGTTCCCCCTTGTGTGGAGGATTCAGCATGTATGTGTATATTTGGACCCTAAGTAGATTGATGTAGTTCTTTAAGCAGAACAACCAAATCTGTAATTTGTTTAGTTAATCCGCCAAATTCCTCACGAGAAACTTGATTAGACTGGTTAGATGAAGACATGATTGGCTGCAGGCCTGCGGCCTTTTTGGACTTTGACCGGGTAATAGGTCCAAATGCTTCCCTGTGACAAAACTAGAATAGTTTAGTTTTAGGGATAGTGTAAATGTTAACATGCTATGTGATGTGTCCGTGTTAGGAATTTTGTCCTGCAAAACGGATGTTAGTTGTTTGTAATACAGGATAGCATGTCAATTTAAATATGTACATGCACGTATTTCTTCATATTTCTCATTACTTGGAGATGAATATGGAATGAAAATTACAAGTAATTGACTTTACAAGTAATTTGAAATGAGAAAGCATGAAGAGACTTTCCTCCGCGTTTGGTTTATCAGAGGCTGACCTATCTTAGGTTACTCTCGCGGCTTTTTGGCATGAAGGTTCCCAAATCATCGCAATTTACTCAACGGGAAGTTAATCCAGTCTTTCAACTGGAGCGAATTTGGGTGGTGCCTTTCCTGAGCCTCGCAGGAATTAGTCTTCCTATGAGTCCAGTAATCAAACACCGACAGGATAGCCTCCTGGTGGAGGGACCACACAACATACATTCACATACATCGTGTCTCACCATATATGAAAATGATGACATGTGCGAAGCACTAATATCACAGGTAGATATAGCGTAAAGCATTAATCTCAGTAAAGATATGCATTCGTACACATTCATCATAAATGTAAATGCAACATCCATACACAAGCATATAACAGTTTTGAAAAGCTTGTAATAGCGGCTTAAGTCCTCTTACTGGAGTCCCCAGCAGAGTCACCACCTGTCGACGTCAGGATTTTTATCTGTCCCTTTTCGTTACCTATTTTTTTGTGTTCTCATTTTATGTGAGATTTGTTTGAAAAAATAAGTGAAAAAGGTCCGACATGTGTAATGTCGACGATTGGACTGTAAGAGTCGCCAGTTGGTTTTTTAATTGGATGTACCAACACAACCGAGAAAAGGTTTGCACATTGACCTAGTGATGTGACACTGCTAAACGGGTCGGTGAAACCGAGATTCAATTAGGGTCCGGGGACTTGCTTATGCGGAGGGAAGGTGTTAGGCACACCCGACATCCGTGTTTCCACGGTGACCGCCACTTTTCAAGAATCTGTTATATGAATGTGTGTGTGTGTGGGTCAATGTGCTTTTATTTGGAAGTAGTGCGAGGCCTCGTTCGCACCTATATACACAGGGTTTGAATTTATATAAAAATTCATTTTTAAGCAAGATATGGTAGTGATGTTTTAAAAGAGGTTTTTCAATCCTAGTGCTCAATAGTAATTGAGACCTTTTACAGTCCCATTTTATTATTAAATGTTCGGCTTGGTTGATTTTATTTTCCAGATGCGAGGCACCTGTAAGAAAATAATGTACAAAAAGGTGCTAAATTCCTCGTGGGTATGAAAACCATCTGAGGAGATCCAAACATCATAGATAAATTTACAAGATGCTTATAGCTGAAAAGGTCCATCACGGGAACCGAATCTAGATTCAGTGGACTGAACCTGTGATCACATGATTCCTAGGCTCACATGATGCCGCAATTGATATAAACGCAGTAAGCAGGTATATATATAAAAGCAGTAAGTATATATACAGACATGATCACCAACCATGAAGCACCTTCACGGGGGATCAGAAATGTAAATAAAGCTATAAAAGCTATCTACCGCCACGGAGGAAACTCTAGGCGGGACGAAATGTACAGAAAACAGTAAAAATGGTCAACCACCACGAAGTAAACTCTAGGTGGGACGATATATATATATATAAGCAATAAACGCACTGGATATAAAATCCAGGCACATCGGACAAAGTCCAACAAAAATTAATATATACAAGTATATATATTAAAGCAGTAAACGCACCGGATGTAAAATCCAGGCTCATCGAACAAAGTCTGACAATATATATATATATATATATATATATATATATATATATATATATATATATATATATATATATTAAAGTAGTAAACACTCCAGACCAAAGTCTAGGCTCATCGAACAGAGTTTGACACGTAGTTCATATATATATAAAAGCAGGTAAACGCTCCAGACCGAAGTCTAGGCTCAATCGAGGCATAAATCGATAATGTTAGTCCATATATATAAATATATATGTATATACAAACTAAAATAAAACCACGGACCGAAGTCCGGGCAAACATACGCAACACGACTCTCAACGTGAAGAATTGTGTGTGCACAGATAAAGAGAAAGGCTTTAAAGTGTGTGAGAAGGCTTATAGTGGGCTGCCAAAGAAGACTTCTATATCTTTAAAGAAGATAAACACTAGCTTCCACAGGTACAGAAATAGCTATATGTGAGCTCACAAGTGTTTAAAAAGAGAAAGCACTCAGTATAGGGTGAGTACAGAGCAAATTGGGCAGGGCTTCCTTGCCGTCTCCTGCCTTAAAATGGCCACCCCAAGCCCTCTATTTATAGAAGGTGGACCTGCGGCTGGGCCGCAGGTGTACCAGAGGTTGCCCGGGGTGCCTCGGGCTTCGCGGGTCCCATCGTCTTAAAGTACGTGCACGTATACAACGTGATGTCCGCTCGAACTTTTAGAATTACAATCTGGGCATCCGACTGAGGTAGATAGGACCTATTTCGGATAGCCGTTGTCGAGAGTTACACAATAACATGAGATTAGAGGTTGTACGGAGTCATGAAGATGGGACGATGCCCTCGGGTGTTCAGCTTCAAATTCTATCCGTTATCTTGCGCAATAGTCACTCGAGATTGGTTTTCCTTGGCTTTTGTGGGACATTGTGTATGTATCAAAGTGTTGAGACGGTATGGTGTGGCATCATGGTGGCGAGATGATGACTTTGCCCCTCACCGGGGTTATCACCGGTTGGGCTGATAAAGTAGACGTTGCTCAGAGTTATCACTGAGACTAGACTGCTACAAGTGTTGAAGGTCCGCAGTGTCATCTCTGAGGTGTGCCTATCCTCCCAGTGTTTTCTCTGAGTTGTTACTGAGTATCTCGTTGTGAGCGCCGAGATTGAAGCTGATTGCATTTGAAACAAGCATTTCTGGGGCTATCGCTGAAACTGCATTCCTTGGGGTTATCGCCAAGGTTGGTAGCTACTCCCATGGTTGGGACTGAGACTGTAACATCTTGGGGTTATCTCCAGGATGAATCAATCTTCTTCGGTGTGTGTTCCGGTATTGGAACTGCAGGTCTCGGTGTCATCGCCGAGTTTGGAACTGTTACTCCCGGTGCGTGTTCCAGGGTTGAGGCTGTTACTCCCAGTGTGTGTTTTGGGGTTGAAATTGAACTTCTGATAGTATCCAGACTAGATGTGAACTTTCTTCCATGGTTATCTCTGAAAGACGAATCTGCCTTCCTGCAATGTCAATAATAGGTGTGTAGAAAATTTCGAGTGTCTACAGTGATGGAGGGGCTGTCATTGTCCTCCTTCTACCGAATGATGACCATAATGTCTGGGCAATCATCGTCTAGGGTGTATCTATTTGTATGTACATCATGGACAATGATGCGTACGCCTGACATCATTATTACCCATAGTATAGAGGAATTTTTAAATTTTCTCCACGGGAATTTTCCCCTTTGATTTAATGGCAGACTTCATCACCCGTTGGGGAAGATACAGTGGATTTTCCTTCAACACTGCAGCAGTTGTATGCGAGGTGGATCCTTCAGCTTCTCCATAATTCTAGGGACTTTTTGTAAGCTGATAACAGGATATTATGGTCTGAAGAGTAAGCAAATTGGCTATGGTGCAACCACTTTCAAAGGATTGTCAACTCCTTTGAGTTGAATTGCTTGTACTGTGAATGGTTTTACAGTCCCATCAGCCTCAGTGGATATAACTGCTACAAATTCCTTCCATTTAGTAGGACAAGTATTTTCACTTTCAAATAGCACATTATCATCGTATGCCAGTTGCAGGACACCGCTGTCAATCAAATTTTGAATAAGGTGGCGTAGTGCCCAGCGTTCTTTCGTGCTGTGACCGTGAGAATGGGAGTGATACTGACATACTCCATCAGAATTGAACCGTCCTGAACGGGGGTCAATTGGAGGTAGGAGGGAAGTGATCCTTCCTTCATTGATCATTATCTGAAGTATCTCCTCCATAGGTTGGCCCAGGTATATAAATTCCCTTCTATTGGCAAAATCTCGATGGGCCTTGGCATTTGCTCTCTTCCCAACTTTGTCCTCCAGTGTTTCATTTTCTGAAGGCGATAATGGAATATTCATAACAAAAGGAAGGAGACTAGCATGCTCCTGACTAAATAATTGGCGTGTGACTTGATGCTGATCGACCACCAGTTCTGCCAATTGGTTAAGTTGCTCATGCAGAGCATTTATTTTTCGTTCCATTGTAAATTATAACTTTACATTGTCCTATTTGTCAGCACCATCTTTGCTGGTTTGGGAGGATCCACCATTAAAATTGGAACTTTGTCCACTACCCCAATTAATCATATTGACCTCTTCTTCTTTGTGTTGAGGAAGAGGGTTTTCTTGCACATGGGGTTGATCTGGCTTGGTGACCATGATCTCACCATTGTCTATTAAATCTTGGATCTTATGTTTCAAGGCCCAACAATCTTGAGTACATGTCCAGGTGCCCCGGCATGATAAGCACATTTCTGAGTAGCATTGAAACCCTTCCCATTTGGGCTGGCTGTTTGAAGAAAATGTGTGATTTTCTTCCGAGTCATCAGAAGAGTAAGAATATTCTCGGGCGAATCCCCCAGGGATGTGAACACTCGAGGGTGTTTGCCTTCTCCACCCTTAGCTACTGGAGGGTTTGAAGACTGTGCTTGAAAGGGAGAGTAATTTCACCTTTTCATAGGCATCTTCTGACTGCCTTTCTAACTTTATAGTATTAAGGAAGCATCCTCCTCTTTCTTTTGATGGACCCTTCGGGGGTTGTTTTCATAATTTTCGGACTAGATGTGCTCAGCAACAGCTTTTAGGGCAGCTAGGTCTTGAATCTTTCCTGACTTTAACCCCATCTCAGCCATCTTCCCGTGTTTAATCATTTCAGCGAATGGTTTGCCAATACCAGCTAACACTCTCTCATAGAAAGGAGCTTCTTGTATATCTATGAAGGTCATCACCATCTCTGACTCATTCATAGAGGGAATAACTTGAGCAACAAGGTGCCTCCACCTTTGAGCATACTCTCTAAAAGATTCATTCGTTTATTTCCCGACTTTAGTAATTTGGTACCGGTCAGGGGCCATCTTAGACTGGAAGCTATATTGAGTGAGGAATGCGTGAGCTACCTCTTCCCAGCTATGGATCTTTGAATTGTCTAATCCGGTATACCTTGAACGGGCATCTCTAGTCAGACTCTTTTGGAACAGTTGCATTCTGAGCTTCTCGTCCTCTGCATAAGATCCAAGTTCTCCAATGAACACGTTCAAATGTGTGTAAGGATTTCCTAACCCATCATACTTTTCAAAGTCAGGAGTTATGAACTTCTCTAGATAATGCACACCAAGGAATATACAAAGGTCAACATATGAGACATTCCCGTGTGCTCCCATTCCTTTGAGAGAACGAAGAGTTTCTTCCATCTGAAGAACCTTCTTTCTAATATCACCGGCATCTAGATCTTCTTTGAGATGGGTGGTACCATGCATTTTGTTGGTTGGATCCAACTGAAGCTCAGGTACTGTAATGGTTTTATCCGAACCTTGGGTTCCTCCTTTTATAGAGGATTCAGCATGTATGGGTGTCCTTGTACCCTGAGTAGACTGGTGTAATTCTTTAAGCAGAATAGCCAAATCTGTGCTTTCTTTACTTAATCCATCGAATTCTTTGCGGGTGACAGGATTAAGATTAGCCTGGTCAGATGAAGACATAATTGGCTGTAGGCTCGTGGCCTTTTTAGATTTTGAACAGGTACTGGGTTCGATTTTTTCCCTGCGAAAAACTGACATAATTTAGTCTTTAGGGAATGTGTAAATGTTTACATGCTATATGAAGTATCCGTTTTAGGAATATTATCCAGCAAAATGGATGTTAGCTGTTTGTTATACAGGATATCATGTTAATTTAAGTATGCACGTACACATATTTCTCATTACATGGAGATGAATATGGAATGAAATTACAAGTAATTGACTTTATGAGTAATTCGAAAATGAGAAAGCATGAAGAGACTTTCCCCCGCATTTGGTATATTAAAGGCTGATCTATCTTAGGCTACTCTCGCGGCTTTTTGGCATGAAGGTTCCCAAATCATCACAATTTACTCGACGGGAAGTTAATCTAGTCTTTCAACTAGAGCATATTTGGGTGGTACCTTTCCTGAGCCTCGTTGGAATTAGTCTTCCTATGAGTCCAGTAATTAAACATCGAAAGGATAACCTCCTGATGGAGGAACCACACAACATACATTCACATATAACGTGTCTCACCGTTTATGAAAATGATGACATGTGCAAAGCACTAATATCACAAGTAAATACAGTGTAAAGCATTAAGTGCAGTAAATATATGCATTCGTACACATTCATCATAAATGTAAATGCAATATCCACACACAAGCATATATTAATTTTGAAAAGATTGTAATAGCGGCTTAAGTCCTCTTACTGGTGTCCCCAGCGGAGTTGCCACTTGTCGATGTCGGAATTTTATTTGTCCCTTTTATGTTCTTGTTCTTTGGTGTTCTCATTTTAGGAGAGATTTGTTTAAAAAAATAAGCTGTGAAAAGGTCCGACATTTATATGTCGACTATTTGACTGTAAGAGTCGCCAGTTGGTTTTTTAACTGGTTATTCCAACGCAACTGAGAAAAGGTTTACACATTAACACAGTGATGTGACACTGCTAAACGGGTCTGTGAAACTGAGATTCATTAGGGTTCGGGGACTTGCTTATGCGGAGGGAAGGTGTTAGGCACCCCCCCGACATCCGTGTTACCACGGTGACCACCACTTTTCAAGAAACTGTTATATGAATGTGTGTGTGTGGGGTCCTTGTGTTGTTATTTGGAAGTAGTACGAGGCCTCGTTCTCACCTATATACACATGGTTTGAATTTATGTAAAAATTCAGTTTTAAACAAGATATAGCAGTGAAGTTTTGCAAAAGAGGTTTTTCAAACCCTTATGCTCAATAGTAATTGAGACATTTTGATACCTCCATTTTATTATGTGCTCAGTTTGATTACTTTTATTTTCGAGATGCGAAGCATCTTCAAGAAAATAATGTTCAAAACGATGTTGAATTCCTCATGGGCATGAAAACCATCTGAGAAAATTCAAACACCGCGAATAATTTACAAGCTGCTTATAGCTGAAAATGTCCATCACGGGAATCGAATCTAGATTCAGTAGACTGAATATGTGATCACATGATTCCTAGGCTCACATTATTTCGCATTTTATACGAAAGCTGTAAGCAGTTATATATATATATATATATATATATATATATATATATATATATATATATATATATATATATATTGTAAATATATATATATAGCATTATTAACCACCATGAAACACCAGATCGGAAATGTAAATATATAAAAGCGATATATATATATATATATATATATATATATATATATATATATATATATATATATATATATATATATATATATATATATATATATATATATATATATATATATATATATATATATATATATATATATATATATATATATATATATATACGGAGAGGATCTAAAGCGGACCAAATAAGCGGACCAAAGAACGGACCAAGGCAAAAACACGCGGGTTTCAGGGTCAACCCGCGGGTTGGTCCGACCCGGATCCTGAAACCCGCGTGTTTTTTGCCTTGGTCCGCTCTTTGGTCCGCTTTAGATCCTCCCCGTATATATATATATATATATATATATATATATATATATATAAAAGTAAGTAAACGCTCCTGACGTAAATCTAGGCTCATCGAACAAAATTCGACCACAGTTTATATATAAGTATATATATAAAAGTAAATAAACGCTCCAGACGTGAGTCCAGGCTCAGTCGAGGCATAACTCGATAATGTTAGTCCATATATATATATATATATATATATATATATATATATATATATATATATAAAGAAATAAAAGCCATGGACCGAAGTTCGGGCAAACACACGCAACACGACTCTAAACGTGAAGAACGGTGTGCGCAAAGAGGAAAAGAAATGCTTTAAAGTGTGTAAGAAGGCTTACAGTGGGCTGCCAAAGAAGACGTCAATAACTTGAAAGGGATGAACACTCGACTCTCGCCGGTAGAAAAGTATCGATATATGAGCTTACAAGTATTTAAAATGAGAACGCATTCAGTATAGGGTGTGTACAGAGTAAATTGGATAGGGCTTCCTCGCCTTTTTTTTCCTTATCAAATGGCCACCCCAAGCCCTCTATTTATAGAGGGGGAGCCGCAGGTGTACCTGCGGCTTGCCACAATTGTACCTGCGGCTGCCTGGGGTGCCCCGGGCTCTGCGGGTCTCGCCATCTTAAAGTACGTGCATGCTTACACTGTGATGTCCGCTCAATCTTTCAGAACTATAATCCGGGCATCCTATTGAGGTGTACAAGACCTATTTCAGACCGCCGTTGTCAAGAGCTACACAATGACATGGGATTAGAGGTTGTAAGAAGTCAGGAAGATGGGACCATGCCCTATCTCTTCAAGCTTCAAATTCTATCCAGTGTGCTGTCTTATGCAGTAGTCAATCGGGATTGTACTTCCTTGGTTCTTGTGGGAATTAGTATGTAGAAATGTCTGTATGAGATTGTTGAGATGGCGCGATGTGGGTTTGGGATGGAAAAATAACGGTCCTGCCCTTCACCGGGGTTATCTCCTGTTTGAGCTGTTTTAGCGATCGTTACTCAAGGTTATCTCTAAGATTAGACTGCTGCATGTGTTGACCATCCTCAGGGTTGTTTCTGAGATATGCATGACTTCCCAGGGTTATCTTTGGGTTTGTGGAATGAGTGCCTCAGGGATTTTACCGAGTGTTCTGAAGCTGTTCGCATGGATTTGAAACAAGCATTTACAGAGTAATCTCCGGAACTACAACTGCATGCCTTGGGGTTATCTCCAAGGTTGATACTATCTTTTTCGTTGTTGTCCGGGGCTGAGACTGAGTATCTCGGGTTTATCTCCGAGATGACACGGTCTTCTCCGGTGTGTTTTTTGGTATTGGCACCGCACTCCTCGGGGTTATCTCCGAGGCTGAAATTGAAACTCCTGGTGTTGTCACCGGGGTTGAGGTTGAAACTTCCGATGGTATTTCTGGATCTGAGTTGGATGTCTCGGGGTTATCTCCGAGATGGTGATACTAAATATCTTGGGGTTGTCTCCGGGACTGAATTGAGCTGTCTTCTAGGGTTATCTCTGAAAGACAATTCTTCCCACCAGCAATGTTAGTAACAGGTATGCAAAAAATTTCGAGTGTCTATAATAAGTATATATATATAAAAGCAAGTAAATGCTCTAGACATAAATCCAGCCTCATCAAATAAAGTTCGACAACAGTTTATATATATATATATATATATATATATATATGAAATTAAATAAACGCTCTGGACGTGGGTCCAGGCTCAATCGAGGCATAACTTGATAATGTTAGTCTATATATAAATATATATACATATATAAGTGTGTGTATATATATATATATATATATATAATATACAAAAGGAATAAAAGCCACGGACCGAAGTCCGGGCAAACACACGCAACACGACTCTCAACGTGAAGAACGGTGTGTGCAAAGATGAGGAAAAATGCTTTAAAATGTGTAAGAAGGCTTACAGTGGACTGCCAAAGAAGTCATCAATAACTTGAAAGGGATGAACACTTGGGTCCCACCGGTAAAAAAATAGCAATATATAAGCTCACAAGTGTTTAAAATGAGAAAGCACTCAATTTATTGTGTTTTGCATAGCAAATTAGACAGGGCTTGCTAGCCTTTTTTCTATGTAAAATGGCTGCCCAAAGCCCTCTATTTATAGAGGGGGGAGGCGCAGGTGTACCTGCGGCAGCCGCAGATGCACTTGCGGCTACCTAGGGTGCCCCGGGTTCTGCTGGTCCCGCCGTCTCGAAGTACGTGCATGCAATCAACGTGATGTCCGCTTGAACTTTCAGAACTTCAATTCGGGCATCCGATTGAGGTGTATAAGACCTTCTTCGGTATACTATTATCAAGAGCTACACAATGACATGGGATTAGAGGTTGTACGAAGTCAGGAAGATGGGATCATGCCCTCGGTCTTCAAATTTTAAATTCTATCCGGTGTGCTGTCTTGTGCAGTAGTCACTCGGATTGGCACTCCTTGTTTCTTATAGGACATTGTTGTGTAGAATGAATATATGTTGTTGTTGAGATGGCACGATGTGGCATTGGGATGGAAAAATAACGGTCTTGCCCTTCATCGGGGTTATCTCCGATTTGAGCTGTTTTAGCAGTCGTTACTCAGGGTTATCGCTGAGATTGGACTGCTGCAGGTGTTGACCGTCCTCAAGGTTATTTCTGAGATGTGCCTGACTTCCCGGGTTATCTCTGGGCTTTGTGGAATGAGTGCCTCATGGCTTTTATCGAGTGTTCTGAAGGTATTTGCATGGATTTGAAACAAGCATTTTCGGGGTCATCTCCAGAACTACAACGACATGCCTCGGGGTTATCTCTGAGGTTAACAATGTCTTTCTTGGTGTTGTTTCTGGGACTGAGACTGAGTATCTCGAGGTTATCTCAGAGATGACATGGACTTCTTCGGTGTGATTTCCTATATCTGAACTGTAATCCTCGGGATTATCTCCGAGGTTGAAACTGAAACTCCCGGTGTTGTTTGTGGGGTTGGGGTTGAGGTTGAAATTTCTGGTGGTATCTGGGTCTGAGCTGGATGTCTCGGGGTTATCTCCAAGGTGGTAATACTAAGTATCCCATGGTTATCTCCGGGATTGAACTGCGTTGTCTTCCAGGGTTATCTCTAAAAGATGATTATGCCTTTTTGTGACACCCCCAAAATAGGATTACATAACCCATTTTGAGTCGCCAAATACATGGTATATAATACAAATACAAACTTAAATATACAGTATGAGCTGTGAATTTTAATACAAATATTGTCTCCTAGACAGTTTTCAAACTTAAAATAAGTCCTCAATACATTTATTATTATACTATTTCACAGAATAGTGAGGACTACTAATGCAAATATCTGGACCGTCACTCCATTCCCCGACTAGTCCCAACTATATTCTCATTTCCTGAAGAGAACAATGAAAGCAAAGGGTGAGCTCAACTAGCCCAGTAAGAAATATTATGAGTAATATAATGCAGAATAAATTATCGTTAGCCTTCAACAGTGTTAAACTGATCATAATCTTTCAACAATTCAAGCCAACGTCGTTGCCGCATGTTGAGTTCCTTTTGAGTGAAGAAATATTTGAGGCTTTTATGATCTGTATAGATATTCACCTTCTTTCCATATAGGTAATGCCTCCAGATTTTTAGTGCAAAAACGACTGCTGTCAACTCTAGATCATGAGTAGGATAATTCCTCTCATATTCTTTGAGTTGTCACGAGGCATAGGCTATGATTTTCCCATGTTGCGTGAGAACACATCCTAAACCTCTGCCTAAAGCATCACTGTAGGTGACATATCCCTCCGAACCAGATGATATTATCAGAATAGGTGCTAAAATGAGTCTTCTCTTGAGTTCTTAAAAACTCTTCTCACACTCCTCGCTCCAACCGAATTTTGTATCTTTTCGAGTCAGCTGAGTTAATGGAGTAGCGATTCCAGAAAATCCTTCCACGAATCTCTGATAATAACCAGCTAAGCCCAAAAAGATACGTACTTCAGTCATTGACTTAGGTTGCTCCCAGCTTTGAGTTGCTTCAATCTTTGCCGGGTCAACAGATATTTCATGATTTGATATCACGTGCCAAAGTAATGCTACTTCCTCAAGCCAGAACTCGTATTTCTTCAACTTGGCATATAGCTTGTTTTCACGAAGCTTTTGAAGTATTAGCCTCAAGTGTTGCTCATGATCTTCACGGCTTTTGGAGTATATGAAGATGTCATCAATAAAGACAACAACAAAATAATCCAAATATTCCTTGAATACTCGGTTCATCATATCCATGAAGGCCGCAGGAGAATTAGCCAATCCAGAAAATATGACTAGGAATTCATAATGCCCGTACTGAGTTCTGAAAGCCGTCTTTGGAATGTCATCGGTTTTCATCTTCAATTGGTGATATCCGGAACGAAGATCAATTGTTGAAAATAATTTGGCGCCTTGCAACTGGTCAAACAAATCGTCAATGCGAGGCAATGGGTATCTATTTTTTATAGTGACATGGTTCAACTCCCGATAATCAATACAAAGTCGCATACTCCCATCTTTCTTCTTCACGACTAGAACAGGAGCACCCCAAGGAGACGTACTCGGACGAATGAAACCGATGTCTAACAATTCCTGTAGTTGGGTCTTTAACTCTTGAAGTTCAATAGGAGTCATTCGATATGGGGCTTTGGAAATGGGTTTTGTACCGGGTTCAAGGCAGATAAAAAATTCAATTTCACGCTCTGGGGGTAGGCCAGAAAGTTCTTCGGGAAATACGTCAGGACATTTATTAACAATACAAAAATCATTCTAATCTGAAGTGTTTTTATTTAAATTCGTGACATGGGCTAAGAAAGCTTGACATCCATTTTTCAATAAACGAATAGCTTTATGGCTTGATATGACAGTGATTGACTTTAGTGGTTTGGTTGCTTGAATTCACATAATAGGTTGGTTAGGAATATGAAAGCTAATAACCTTACGAAAATAATCGATTTTAGCATGATGAGTAGTTAACCAATCAATCCCTAAAATCACATCAAATGCAAGTATTTTTAAAGAGATAAGATCGACAAGTAATGTGCGGTTACCGATTTAATCAAACAAGACTTATAAACAGTGGATGTAATGAAGATTTCTCCCAATGGAGTTTCAACAGATAAATCAAAGTCTACTTTCTTCGGAGTTAAATTTAAACATTGAGCGCAAGTAGGAGAAATAAAAGAATGGGTAAAATCGGTATCAAATAAGGTATAGACTTCGCTAGAGTTAATGATTAGATTACCCATGATCACCTTGTTTGGATTCCTCACTTTTTGGGAGGTTATGACAAACGCTCTCACTTGAAATACTAGTTTTATCTTGTTTGGGACGTCCTTTGATGCCTCCATCCCAGCTGGACTTAACTTTGGTGCATGACAAAATCGGGCTAGGTAACCTTCTCTTCCACAATTGTAACATGCTTTGGATTGCTGCATACAGTTTGGACTGATGTGTCCCTCCCCTCCGCATTTGTAATATACGACCTACGGTCATTCTCCTTCCTTAACAACAGGTGCTGGTGCTGACTTCTTTTCATCATTATTGAATTTTCTCTTCTTGAAATTTCCACTTCTATTATCTTGGCCATGATTACCACCGAAGTGGTTACCATTTCTGGCATGTTGATTCCCTCCACGTTTGTTGTCACCACTTCGATGTGCTACCACTGGTATTATCACTTTGCTGACTGCTATCTCTTGGTTGTGTTGACTTATAATCACGTTCTAATAACTGAGCCCTATTTATGACATCTGAATACAAACACAATTTGTGAGAAATTAGGTATTGACATATCTCAGGTTTCAAACCTCTTAGAAACATCCGCGTCATTATCAACAAAATAGGGCGTAAACTGGGACAACTCGGCAAACTTAGCTTCGTACTGTGACACGGTCATATGGGTTTGCTCTAGCTTGATGAGCTCTACCCCTTTTATGTGACGAATACTTTCGGGAAAATACTTGTCGTTGAATATTTCTTGGAACTTCTCCCAAGACATCTTCAGTGCGGTAGGTTGGGTACTTTTACAGATTCCCACCAGTAATCTGCCTCTCCTCGCAACATGAAGGTGGCAAAGGGAACCTTTTGCTCCTCGGAGCATCCCAAGACATAAAATATCTTGGTGATCTGCTTTATCCACGTCTCTGCCTTAAGTGATTTTGGCTCTCTAATAAACTGTGGTGGTCCTAGCTCCCTGAACTGCTTAGCAGTGACCGTTCGAGAGTTGCCAGTGTTTCCACCTACATTTTGGACATGAGTCTCTCACGCCTAATGTTGCACGAATGGCAGAAAGCTCCTAAACATTCCATCGTTCACCATTTGGTCAGTGTTGTTCACCTGAGGATTATTGTCTTCCTAATGCATATTATCCTAGGTATTGATCAGTGGTGACTCAACAGTCTCATGTGCTCCATTACTTTACTCGACATTTTCGGATGCCATTTTCAAACACTGCCACAAAACAAGGGTTAATTGACATGCCACATATTATCCCTATATTATGACTGGCTAGTTAAATAACAAATAAAGTAAGGTAGGTCATACTAGCGAAGGATTTTCACGCCTCTTCCCCCTAGTTCTAGTCTCACATCTTAGCTAGGGATCATATCCCTAAGCTTTGATACCAATTGTGACGCCCCCAAAATAGGTATACATCACTCATTCTGAGTCGCAAAATACATGGTACAGAATACAAATACAAACTTAAATATATAGCATGAGCTGTGAGTTTTAATACAAATATTGTCTCCTAGACAGTATTCAAACTCAAAATAAGTCCTCAATACATTTATTATTACACTATTTAACAGAATAGTGAGGAGTACTAATGCAAACATCTGGACTGTCACTCCGTTCCCCGACTAGTCCCAACTATATTCTCATTTTCTGAAGAGAACAATGAAAGCAAAAGGTGAGCTCAACTATCCTAGTAAAAAATATTATGACTAAGATAATGCAGAATAAACTATCGTTAGCTTTCAACAGTGTTAAACTGATAAAATATAATGAACATCAAGTTTAACTGCAGCGGAACAAGCAATCCATTAGAAGAGTCAAGTAGAGCATGATATCTACTATCTTCTATGATTTAAAAAGTTTATCAATAGTTTTATCGACGAGACTCAGCTTAATAAATAATTTACATCATCGAATCATCCATGCACTACTGGCCTAGGATATTCATTAGTATCACCAATGGTCATGATCATACTAACATCTGTCCATCAATGCACTGCGGGCCAATGATGACTTTTACCACATCATCTGTAACATTACGGTCATAATTATACCGAATAATCCCGGGTCATAATCATACCAAGTCCATCTATGCACTACAGACCACAGATGACTTTCAACATAATATAAATATGAGGATGATGACAATATATAAGAATTCAATAAAACAAGTTCAAGGATAAAATTTTAGAAATTTATAATTTAATTTATCTAGAAATCAATAACGTCCAAATTGTCAACATGATACTGCTTTGTGGAGTAAAATTTAAGAATAATATTGTACCAAAAATAATTTGGACCGAAAACGAATCAATTTTTATCATGAATAATATCCCGGGTGAATAGTACCCCATGAATAGTACTTCGGGAATAGTAATCCCGTGAATAGTACTCTGGCATGAAAAAGTTAAAACTTATCAAGAATGCTTAGAATAATATTTTCATAAAAAAATACTGGATGAAGCGCAAATATCAATGATATTCTACTAATTTTGTGGAGTATATAAGCTAAAATTTTAACAAACGAGTATAGAATTCGAAATCTGAAACGAAATAATATTACTTACATACTACAGAGTATGGATGAAAATATTATTTCAAGCGAATATTGAACTAAAATAACATCCCTTACGAGTACGAAAGAAATAATACCCCTTACCTTAGTAGGAGATTGGATACGGAAATAGTGTAGTAACAGAATACTCTTCTTCTTTCTCTCTAATTCTCTCTCTATAGAATTCTCTTGTGAGTCGTAGTGAATTGGTGAGAATGAAAGAAGAAATATGCTTCTATTTATAGAAGATTTCTAGCTTAGCCCTTGCAATATGAAGAGACAAGTGGCTTGACGACTGGTGAAGTGAAAAGAAAAGTGGTTTGACTCCTACAATGTTAAAGAACAAGTGGTTTGACGCCTGTGATGTGAAACGACAATTGGTCAACGCCTGTAATGTGAAACTATAATTGGTCGACGCTTGTAATGTGAAACGAAAATTGGTCGACGCCTATAATGTGAAACGACAATTGGTCGACACCTGTAATGTGAAAGGACAATTGGTTCGACGCCTGTAATATGAAACGGTTGGTAATTTGACGTCTTGTAAAGGCAATTACTATTGGCGAAAGTGACTCTTAGATGATGACATATGGGCCCCCATAGAATAAACCAAACTTACCGCAAACGTCTTATAACAGACTTCTTATTTATATCAAAGATTGAATAAATATTACCATAAATCACTTTATCTTCAATCAACACATTTTAAATCTTCCAACAATTATTCATCATTAATATTATAACTCACAATAAGGATTTCTCCCTATTGGCGCACAATTAAGTGACCAAACCTCTCCTCGATAGAACTTTCTAGACATCGTCAATATTGTAAATAATAATATAAATAACTTTGTCGTCTCAATTATTGATTTAGTAATATAAAATATTATGCAGATGATACTGTGACAATAATTGAATCAATTATATGAGATACTATACAACAATTACTGTAGCAATAATTGAGTATAACTGAGTGGCTTCTTACGTAAGCATCAATAATTAATACCGTGTGCTACTATGCAATCACGCGTATTACTGTATTTTTACCACCGGGTATTTCAACAATTAACGGTAAAACTTTCGCCGTTATTTTTATAAAAAGATATTTCTGTCATTTTTTAACTCCGACAATAATTCTGTTGTGGGGTCCACCAATAATTGTACCATCGTATGAATATTCCTTGACAAAAAGAATATTCCCTGACCAAACGAATATTTTATAACAACTTGCTTACTTTGCAAAATTTATAAATATTACCCAGAACTATAACATTATATTAAATCCACACCATAATATTCAAAATGATATTTAGAGAAAATTATTCTGTATTCATAAAAGTTGGGGTCTTACACTTTCTTGCAATGTTAGTAATAGGTATGTCGAAAAATTTCGAGTGTCTACAGATGCCCCTCTATATCATATTCATGCAATACAATGGCATGGATAGGATAAAGAATACTAGACACTTAAAATGTAGCAAGAGAATCATGATGCAATGTACAGCAACATGATGCAAATGTATGTAGTTTGGTTGATTGTTTTCCAATATGGTGGGACGATTGCCAGCTCCCTTTGACTTCTACCAGGATCAGATGTATCTCTCATGTACAAGAGACTCAATGGGAATGCATTTTGCATGTTGTTGATGTGTATAACAAATTCTATCATCAGTCCCTCCTAATGAGGATGTTCTGTTGGAGTTACTGCCAACACTTTGTGTTGTCAGGGTTGTCTGACCTTCGCTGAATTGTACATCAACGGATGAAATCCTTGCTGGCGATAAATGTCAAGGCTGCTTGACCTTTGTTGATGTGTGTATCAACTGATGCAATCATTGGATGGCTTCCGATGCTTCATTGGGTTTACTTGCCAAAGGTTGAACTGATGCTAAGGTTGCTTGACCTTCGTTGATAAATTCATCAATGGATGCAAATACGTGATACCCCCATCGGGGATGGGTTCTTTGGTAGATGAAAAAAATGTATGATACGCCTGTCGGGGAAGCTGCTTGATCTTCACTGACGCGTGCATCAATGGCTGGAGTGATGTCAAGGGCTAAAGTGATGTCAAGGTTGCTTGACCTTCGTTGACATGTACATCAACGGATGCAAATGCGTGATACCCCCGCTGGGGATGGGTGCTTCGCCACATGTAAATGTGTGATACCCCCGCCCGGGGATGTGTGTTAGAACACAAAATACCCCCGCCGGGGATGGTGCATCAACAGATGTAGATGTGTTATACCCCTGGCGAGGAAGCTTTAAGAATGATGACCCCAAAATGACGGCAGTGGACCTTTGTTCGGTATTGCCAAATGTGATCTACAACTGCTAAGATCATCGGTATAGTATACCTTGTGTTTGGACGAACAGAAATGAATGATATGAAAGCCACAGTCGGGCCCAGGAAAATCAAGATTTCAGGCTGTTCTGCTCAATCGTGTAGCATTTTTATCCCTGATTTGGCATTTTCAGCTTGTGAGAACTCCTTTGCAACTCGAATTGGGTTGAGCCGGAGGGTAGGACCCACGTAGAGGAGCCATAGGTACACCTGTAGTAGTAGCAGGTGGACCTGCGGCCAATCGTGAATGCCCATAAATGGGATGATTGCTTTCACAAGTTAATTTCAAGTCGCACCGTGAAGGAAATCCGAGTGCTCTTCTTCAGATCTGCTGAGTTCGGACGTCTTTCTACAAATTCTGTCACCGTACAAGTGTTCTACATTGTCCTGGTAATGTATGTATGCCTTTTTTCCAGTTTTTATCTGTTGGAAAATGACTTTTTGTATAAAATGCGTTTAAACACATAGTAGTGAATATGCATGCTCAAATGACTTGATAAAAAATATTTAACATAGTAAATGTTAGTATTAAACTATGTTAAACATAATGATGTAAAAAAATTTGACTTTTAAAACAGTTAAATTGCGTCCTTTTCTGCTATTTCTTATCCTATTTGAGGATAAATGAGCAAATGTTGTAAAGCAAAGTAATCCTGGTAATTAGGCTACCCTTATGGATTGATGACTTTGACTTTTTAATACAAATAGTATGTATATGACTGTTGGCAAGTGTGCTACTGAATGGCCACCTAGTCATGCCTATGTGCATGTGGATAGTCCTATTTATAGAGGAAATTATGACAATTTTTTTTAAAATGTAGTCATTGAGTAGTCATGCATTTTTAACTCTATTGTAGGTATGATAAAATAATGCATGCATGCATATTGTCATTAAATGCATTTTGAAAAGCTCCAGGTTAGAAAATACCACACCCTTTTTGAGGTGATTTGGAGACTTGTTGTCCAGATATTATGGATCCAGATTAGCCGAGTAGTTCCCACAGGACCACTTCTGGTCTATGAAGGAGGGCTTCTGAAGTGCCTCGACCCCGTTCAGTTAGTCAGCCTCATCTTCTAGCGGAGGTGGTGATACGTCCTGTACGTGTTAATGTGCCAGATGTCGAGGACAAGGAGGAGGATGTATAGGTAGCGGCTCCAGCTCCTGCTGCTCATGTTTCTCGTAGGGATTTCCTAGGCATTCAAGTGGCTATCCCAGATCTTCTAGGTGATTTGAGTAACCACCCCTCAGTTTACTAGCACGGAAATGAGGTACAAAGCTGGAATTTGATTTTCCTTCTTTCCTATTGATGAGGATTAAAGGATTCTGATGTTGATCTACTTTGTGATGTAGGTTCTCGGCTTTACATATCCTCGAGGGAACTGGTTTAGCATTCACTCCATATAGCAGGCTCTACATCCCGACTATAGAACGATTGTACATGATTGGGGATTTGGGGCGTTCTTTTCTATTCTTCCCCGCCGTTGTCCTTGGGGTTACCTCAGGGCATTTTCTGAGCGCTGGTTTCACCAGACTCAATCTCTCCATTTGATGGACTGTGAGTTGATGATGACGCCAATAGATTGGCGATTTATCACCGGTATAAAGTTTGGAGGGGCGCCAGTGCCATGTAAGGTGGATATTACCCCGACTGCCGTCAGATCCTTGTTGGGAGTCTGGACTGAGGCGCTCAAGGGTAGGACTGTCCATACGGGTCTTTTGAGAGTAGATGTTATGAGTGGGCTATTGAGTGAGCCCATGCCCGCTGATGTGAGAGTCAGGGATCGCATTCTTTGGCGATTGTTCCTGGTTATCATCAAGGGTCATTTCATAGCAGATAACTCTTCTTTGGTGTCATTCGCTTTGATCAGCGCCACGCGGGAGGTGGACCATATTGGAGAGTATGATTGGGGTTCCTACACCTTTGCCTATTTCCTTAGGGGAATGCGCATCTGTTCGTAGGGCTTAACTGAGGCTTAACTAAGATTTTACCTATTTCTGCTGGTGAGTATTTCTCTTTTAATTTCCCATGTACAGGTTAAGAGTATTCTCTAACAGCAGGTGTTTTTACCTTTGTATTGGCAGTTTTAGGTCTATGAGAAGCTTCCATGTTTGCGTCAGGTGAGTGTGTTAGGTTTAGACACCTATCCATGAGGACGGCGATGGTATCACTCCATTTTGGCGAAAGTTCCTGTAGCGAAGAGTTTCACCCATTATCGGCTACAGTTGGAGCTATTGACAGCCGATGTCATCACTTGGATTCCCTATTCGGGGGAACATTTGACCGTTGGGATTGAGGATGGATTCCCGACTGATGTCGAGCACGTGATATCCACCCATAGGATTCCTCTCTTCACAGATAGAGGATGGGAGCTCTATTTAGAAGAGGGTTCTATTAGGAGCACCACAAGAGAGATTCGTGTACTGATATTACCTCTTGCCAGACATTTTTAGCCTATGTCACAGTCACCCACCGATGACATCCCATTGATGGGTATAGACAGATACGCTTTGTCTGATGGTTCACATACTTAGGATTCATTCCATCATTGGTGGTCCCCTCGTACCATTGGAGCCCTGACCCGCGTCACTCAGTTTATGGGGGATATGGTTCCTGGATCCGTGATGATGATGGATTAGCTGACTTGTGTTCGAGATCCAACTCATGTGACATAGATTGATCGTTTGACCCAGCTGTTGGACCGGGGACATTTCTTTATCCGGCACTTGGGTAGAGATCCTTCAAAGGCAGATACTTTTGATCCTTCCAAATCAGGCGCTGGCCCCACAGGAGACCCATATGGTTTTTTCGGTGTAGATCCTCCCTTGTATAGGTCTGACATCCCTATTAATAGAGATCTAGTGACTCTTGAGGAATTACATCTGGTGGACATGATTGATGATGTAGATATGACACCATTGTCTTCTTCTAATGTGTATTCTCGTTATCTCTTTTGATAGGCATTAGTTAGATATTGGGTGGTTGTGCCCCATTCTCGCTATATCTTTTGATACGCCTCTATTAGTAGTAGGGCGTCTATGCCCCATTTCCCTATATTTTTGTTTGTACAGAGATGATGTACGTAGATGATGATGTACTTAAGAATGTATATACTATTTTCCATTCCCTGCATCATATTGCCATCTATTATCTATCATGCATCTATCATGTTATGCATATGTATGTATGTGTAGAGATATACAGCATTGACCCCTGAATGGTCTTATGATACGGCATACACAGATGTCTTCTTCGACAGTCAGTCGCATAGATTGCACCCCACCAGTATTGGTGGCATCCCGTTTGAGATCCTGGTATGATAGTATGTCACCCCTAGATAAGGTGATCGTAGATCAGTTATTATAGCACTCTATGACCCTCCTGATGTTTCACGTTCCCTTAGGCTTTGTAGAGGGTATGCTAGAGCATTGGATACCAGAGAAACATGTTTTCTATTTTAGTGCCCAGGAGTTGACTCATACCTTAGAGGAGTATAGGCGGTTGATAGCTTTGCCCTTAGACAGACCTTGCGCTCATATGGCTATCAGAGATCTGTGTCGGTAGTTCATGACCCTCACCGGGTTATGGCGTAGAGTAGTAGAGGATGAGATCACATCCGGTCATGTATTATCCTGGCGTTTCTTGATAGATAGGTTTGACTCATCGGATCGCTATGCATGGTATTATGGGGATTTCACCACACTAGAGGATCAGTTGCATTTGGCCAGAGTAGATGTATTTGTGATGTGCATAATGGCGTATGTGTACATGCCACGGTATATGGATGAGCTGGACATCGGTGTTATCATAGCAGCGAGAGCTCTCAGGGAGGGTCGTACCCTCATTCCGATTATTGTGGCGGAGATGTTGCGGTTGGCCACGTTTTGCAGCACCTACCCTTTAGGGGTATTTACAGGCAGTTCGGTTATGTTATACATGTGGCTTATGTCACACTTGAGACCGATTGGCATTTTTTGCCGACACAGATATTGCTTCACCCATGATATAGCTACGTCTTACTCCTTTCAGCCATCAGAGTGTACAGACGCTATGTCTTGGTCAATGGCATCCTGCCGTGTTCAGGGCTCAGCTCACCCTATAGCTTTATTACTCACACTCTTGGCATGGATTATCTCCCTCTGACTGGTTCGAGGGGCATGACTATCTACCACCCACTGGCCGTGATGTCACAGTTTGACTAGTTCCAGGACTTTCATCCTTTTGATGGGGCGTTAGGTCAACATTTAGCTTCTTGCCACTTGTCAGTAGAGGACCAATCCCGAGTGTATGCTTGTTGGGATCAACGTGATATAGCTACTTTTTTTGTTAGCCATCCGGGCTGTTCGCTAGAGTATTTTGCGTGGATGAAGACAGAGACTTCATCGGCTGCGGCAGTATCCAAAGTGTCAAGTATTGATTCAGATGGTGGAGAGCCCATCGAGGACATTGATTCCCATACCGAGGATGAGCCATTCCCTGGGTTGCCAGCAACTCTTTTAGATTCTCCCAATATTAGCACTGTTGTGATCCAGCATTCAGCACAATACTTCGAGCAGAGTCTTCATCTGATGACCTTTGAGAGGGATCAGGCTAGAGCCCTGATGTTGACAGCTCTTGATGGGAGAGATGTCACTCTATTAGAGAGAGACGATGCCTTAACACATAGAGATGTTGTTGTTGTTGAGCGGGATAAGGACAGATCAGCCAGAGATGCATGATGGTTGAGCGGGATGTCGCTATATCTGTCCGGGATGTAGCTGTTACATATAGTACCACAGTGAGGTCCCTTACTACTAGCATGATCAATGAGATGAGCACGTATATTGATGAGCACCGCGTCACCGTGCATATGGCTATAGATCTGTTAGCTCGTGTGGATACCCTTGTGCAGGAGACCACAACGTTACCTCCTTCTTCTGAGAGAGATGCCATGTTGGGCTTGATAGTTTGCATATACACTGATTTGTAGATGGGCATGTATTTTCCTGTACAGACTAGCTTAGCCATTTTGTCATGTATAATTCATATTGTATATATCAAACAACTTTATATATAGTAGGGAAATATATTTTTTTGATCACTTCCCTTTTAGTTATGCCTTGTTGCTTGCTTGATATTTGTCTGTTTCTTTAGAGCTTATGATCTAGATGTATTCTGAATTCCTCCTTGATGGATGGACATTGAGTTATCTCAAGATATTTCAGAATAGATCGTTGATCTGTGTGTTTTCCCTACCATTTTGGGTGTCTTGGGACTGGTTTCTGTATGGCGATGTGGAGAGGAGTGTAACTTTCCTCTCTGAGGTTGACAACACCATAGATGGTCGCCAGTACTCCTTTGTATGGGGGAGCGCAGTTAGTTCCATCTCTTATGGATTGGTGTTTCTTTTTGAGGAACAACTGCATCTTAGATGGTCGTTGATCTTCCCATTTAGAGGGAGGTCAGGTAGTTCCATCCCTTTGGTCTAAAGCTGATGAAATGTGACAGATTGAAGGTTGATCCAAGTACAACTGACAAGTGTTTGTGTTTCGGTAGGGGGTTAGACCGAACCATGACTGGCTGCCTACATACTCCTGTTGAAGAGGAGATCAGGTCTGCGTAGTTCGAACCTGGTGTAAGAGGTTCAACGTTGTATGTAGCAAAAAGGGTGCAGAGATATTTTTGTTGTTTTTATTTTTGTAAGGAAAAGGGTGTAGAAATATTTTTCTTGTTTTTATTTTACTTACGACCGGACCATATAAAATATGGCTGCCTACGTACTCCCGTGTATCAAGGAGATCAGGTTGGTGTAGTTCACCCCGATTTCAGGACGATTTGCAGCCAATGAAAAGTTTAGTCCCGTCTTCAGGACAAACTACAGGGGAAAAAGTTTAATCTCGTGCATAGGATAAACTGTAGGTGTGAAAAGTTTTATCCCTAGTGGGGTAAAACTGTAGGTGTGAAAGGTTCAATCCCTGGTGGGATAACCGGAGTTGAGTAAGGTTTCAAAACTAAGTGAAGAGAAGGATCTAGCGATCCAAAAAGCAGGCTGCTGGTTAGAAAAGTGTGTTGGTCCCTAACGGGGCAGAAGAGAAGTTGTTGTTAGGTTTGTAATATTCATGAACACAATCGAATTGCATTAAATAAGCGGAAGCATGGAAAATTAGAGTTTTAAATTTTTACAAACCATATACCCGGATCATCCCTTATTCACAATTATTAATTAAACGAAAAGATAAAGAACATGAATTATGCCCTTGAAGATTCGAGCTTCCTCAGGTACAAGTTCACCTCCAATCCTTTTCGCGTTCAACTTGAATCCACCGGGTTTGGTTCCTTCCTTTGATCAAGAATAGCCACCCAAGTATTTGGCCTCTAGAGGTGGTCCACCAAGGAAGAAGAAATAATTAAGAAGAAGGGTGGTTGGCTAAACCCTAGTTTTCTATATCTATAGAAAAAGAGCGTACTCTCCAACAATTAGAATCACGTATCAAGATATCTGATATAAGACTCCTCTTATAAAGATATCAGTTAACCCTTCTAATCTAATTAGAAAATATGGTATTATTTAAATAATTAAATTCCTTTAATTAATTAAGCTCCCTAATCTTATTAGGGATAATTAATTAAACTCTTTTAATTAATTTGCCTCCTAATCTTATTAGGAATAAATGAGAGTACTTAAATTAAATTAATTTTCAACTCTTTAGAAATTAAAATAATAATAATTGAAATAATATTAATAAGACTCCTTTTATTAATTTATATATTTCTAAAATATTAAATAATAAATATTAAGCTATTTAATTTATTCTATCACCATAAATTAAATTAAATACACTTAACATATTATTACGATTATGCCATTAACTTTTTAAATAATTATTCTTCCTTTTATGGTGTGACCCTTTAGGTTCTCTATATTAAACCGGTTGTGAATAAATCAATTAGAACAATTCTAATCTTATTTAAATAAATAAATTAAACTAATAATTTATTTAAATAAATAATATTTATTCTACAATAGGGATAAGCCTCCCTAGTGATTAACGACTTTTCAGATAATATAGATTTCAACATTAATCATAAAAGAAACTTTGAGTAAATAATTACCGTACAATTCAGTCCTTCTACCATACAATGTCCCAATTAAATATAAGACATAGAATTACTGTCAAGCCGTATTTTATTTAATTATATGTATTTCGACTCTTAAATGCACAACTCCAAATAATGCAAATTAGAAACACCTTTCTAATTTTATTCTACCTTGGCCAAGGACTACTGTGTTGTCATTTATCGAATCACATAGGACATTTCTCTTCTTTTACTAGAAGTGGTAGATTCTTTATTGATCATACATTATCTCCATGTACAACTTATTATACCCAAGTATACCCTTTGATATACCCTAAGAGTCTTAAGGAATAAGTCAAAGTATAACTCATCATACACAAGATACTATGATGATCTCAAGTCCAATGATCACTTGCACTACTATCACTACAGGAATTCCTATTGACAGGCAAGTAAAACTCCATTAAGTATTCCTTAGCGAGCCACGTTTAGTGAACTTATTCTCTAATAAGCACCTACATACTTGCTTTAGTGTCTCCACACAAATGATCATGAGATCAATCATCCTCATCCAATGAGCAAGCAATGTATGTACCAATCTATCCGGATTCACTAATCTCCAATTTAGTAATCCAATGGTTGGGAACTATTTTAGTTTTAAGCTTTCTAAGAATGTAAATCTCATTAGAATGATCATCATCATTATTCTAAAAGCATTGCTTAAAACTATGGGTTTATCACATATTATAAAATAACATCATGTAGATAATTAAACGCCTCTAATAAATTAATACTTTTATTAATAAATGAATAAGATTGTTACAAAGTATATGCTTTATCATCAAACATGATTGGCTTGTGTGCATACTATTTTCAGTTGAATGTAATAAAGGGTTAAAAAACCTGAAATGATCGGGGATCTGATGATCCAAAACCAGGATGTTTGCTTGATGGTAACCTCAGACATAGTACCGTGTCACGGTGTCCGAGTTGATAAGCTATGGAAACTCATCGCCATCCACTTCCTGTAATATGAGAGCACCTCATGTCAATACCTCATTGACAATAAACGGACCTTCCCAGTTAGGGGTGAATTTTCCCTTAGACTGATCTTGGTTGTTAATGATCTTCTTCAAAACCAAGTCGTGTTGTTTAAACTGCCGTAGCTAGACTTTTCTGTTGTAGGACTTGGCGATCCTTTGTTGATATAACTGACCGTAGAAGATAGCAGCGGCACGCCTTTCGTCTATTAGAGACAATTGGTGATACCTATATTGTACCCACTGGTCTTCATCTAGCTTAGCATCTATCAACACTCTAAGGGATTACATTTCCACTTCTATGGGGAGCATTGCTTCCATCCCATAGGTTAATGCGTAGGGGGTTGCCCTAGTGGAAGTATGCATTGATGTTTTGTAGGCTAACAGAGTAAGAGGCAATAAGTCAGGCCATCCTTTGTGGTTGGTGAACATCTTTTGCATGATCTTCTTGATATTTTTGTTAGTTGCTTCAACAGCACCATTCATCTTTGGACGGTAGATGACGGAGTTGAGATGCTTGATGTGGAATTTACTGCACAACTCCTCCATCATTTTATTATTGAGGTTCTTAGCATTGTCTGACACAATTACCTCTGGTTGTCCATATCGACAAATGATATTGTTTCTGATGAAAGCAATGATGACTTCTTTGGTAACCCTGGGGAAGGAGGCTGTTTCTACCCATTTGGTAAAGTAGTCGATCATGGTGAAGATAAACCGACGCCCATTATTGGCTTTGGGCTCCATAGGCCCGATCACGTCCATTCTCCATAGAGAAGGGCCAAGGTGAACTCATATTGTAGAGCTCCCTCGGAGTGGTGTGAATAGCATTCCCATGAATCTGGCTATGATAACATCTACTGACGTGATCTTCACAGTCAGCCTTGAGAGAGAGCCAGTAATGCCCCGTTTTGAGGATTTTCTTAACGAGTAGAGGGCCACATACTCCACCATGGACCTCATTCATGAGCCTCTGAGCTTGGCCCTTGTCCAGACATTTGAGGAGACCTAATCCTGCATCTCTTTTGTAGAGTGCATCTCCGCTCAGGTAGAATTTTATAGCCAATCGATGAATCTGCCTTCTTTTAGTGAGGCTCGCCTTAGCGGGTGTAGATCCATCTTGTAAGTACTCCTTGATATGCTGATACCAAGGGTGTTGGATGTGAGGTAGCTCATCCGATACTTCTCCAATATAATTTCCATAGGCTGGAGCCTTTTATTGGGAAAATGTGAGGGTTGGCATGTCTTCCTTGTCGTGTATGTTGATCAAGGAGTCCAAGGTTGCTAATGCATCCGCAAAATCATTCTTATTTCAAGGAATATGGAGGAAGGATATTTCTTCAAACTCCGAAGCCATCTGTAGAACCTGCCGATGGTAAGGCAGCAAGTGTAGACCTTTGGTGTGATAGATTTATGTGGTTTGTCTGATTACCAACTCAGAATCTCTAAAGACAGTTAACCGTCTGATACCCATTGATTAGGCAAGTTTTAGCCCCATGATACAACCTTCATACTCAGCTGTGTTGTTGGCGTTGGCAAACTGCAATTTGACGGTGACGGGATGCTGCTCCCCCGTAACGGATACTAGAATTACTCCAGCCCCATACCCTTCCATATTTATAGCTCCATCAAAATATATCTTCCATGTTTGGCGTGCATCATACTAATGGTGTTGCTGAATTGCCATTACCCCCTCATCGGGGAAGTATGTTTCCAAGGGTTTGGAATCCCCTAAAGGTGCAACGACCAGTTGATATGCAATTCCTTGTCCTTTAATGGACTTTTGCGTCACGTAGACGATGTCAAATTGGTGTAGGATCAACTGCCATCTGGACAGCCTACAATTCAACATGGGTTTACTGAACACGTACTTGAGAGGATCCACGCGGGACATGAGATGGGTTGTATAACCATGGAGGTAATGTTGTAACCTCATGGAAGCCCATGCTAAAGCATAACAAGTCTTCTCAATAAGAGTGTACTTGTGTTCACTACTGCTGAATCTTTTGCTGAGGTAGTAGATATCTCGTTCTTGGCCTCTATCGTCTTTCTGTCCCAGCATGCAGCCCATGGCATTGTCACTTATGGACAGGTACATGAACAGGGGAACATCATCCCTGGGTGGTACCAAAACATGAGCTTTGACTAGCTGCTCTTTGATTGTAAGGAAGGCCTTCTGGCATTCATCATTCCATTTCATGGAGGAGTTCTTCCTTAACAATTTGAAAATAGGCTCACAGGTTGTTGTGAGTTTGGAAATGAACCTGCTAATGAAGTTGATTCTTCCCAAAAATCCCCGTATTTTCTTCTCTGTCTGAGGGATGGGCATTTCCATAATGGCCCGGGATTTTGGTGGGATCCAGCTCAATCCCCTTGTGGCTAACTAGGAATCGTAGCAACTTACCTGATTTAATGCCAAAGGCGCACTTGGCTGGATTCAACTTCAAGTTGTACTTATGCAACCTATTGAAGAGCTTTTTGAGATGGTCTAGGTGGTCTTCCTCCTTCCAGGATTTGACAATGATGTCATCCACATAGATCTCTATCTCCTTATGCATTAAATCGTGAAAAAGAGCCATCATGGCTCGCTGGTAGGTAGCTCCAGCATTGATGAGGCCGAATGACAACCGTCTATAACAAAAGGTTCCCCAAAGCGTGATGGATGCAGTTTTCTCACGATCCTTTTCAGCAACCATAATCTGATGGTACCCTACGAAGAAATCAGCAGAAGAGTCATGTCGTTGTCGACGTCGGGATTTTTAATTGTCCCTTTCCGTTACTTGTTCTTTGGTGTTCTCATTTTAAGTGAGATTTGTTTGAAAAAACAAGTGAAAAAGGTTCGACATGTATAATGTCGACGATGGACTGTTAAGAGTCACCAGTTGGTTTTTTAAATTGTTGTACCAACACAACCGAGAAAAGGTTTGCACATTGACCCAGTTATGCGACACTGCTAAGCGGGTCGGTGAAACCGAGATTCATTAGGGTCCGGGGACTTGGTTATGCGGAGGGAAGGTGTTAGGCACCCCCCGACATCCGTGTTACCACGGTGACCGCCTCTTTTCAAGAAACTATTATCTGAATGTGTCTGTGTGTGGGTCAATGTGATGTTATTTGGAAGTAGTGCGAGGCCTCGTTCGCACCTATATACACAGGGTTTGAATTTAATGTAAAAATTTAATTTTAAGCAAGATATGGCAGTGATGTTTTATAAAAGAGGTTTTTCCAAACCCTGATTCTTAATAGTAATTGAGACCCTTTACACTCCCATTTTATTATGTGCTCGGCTTGATTGATTTTATTTGACAGATGCGAGGCATCCGTACGAAAATAAATGTACAAAAAGGTGCTGAATTCCTCGTGGGTATGAAAACCATCTGAGGAAATCCAAACATCATAGATAAATTTACAAGTTGCTTACAGCTGAAAAGGTCCATCAAGGGAACCGAATCTAGATTCGGGGGACTGAATTTGTGATCACATGATTTCTAAGCTCACATGATGCCGCAATTGATATAAACGCAGTAAGCAGGTATATATATAAAAGTTGTAAATATATATATACATACATGATCACCAACCACGAAGCACATCCATGGGGGATTAGAAATATAAATAAAGCCGTAAGAGCTATCAACCGCCACAGAGGAAACTTCAGGCGGGACGAAATGTACAGAAAGCTGTAAAAACGGTTAACCGCCATGAAGTAAACTCCAGGTGGGACGAAATGTAAATATATATATATATATATATATATATATATATATATATATATATATATATATATATATATATAATAGAATATAAACGCACCGGATATACAATTCAGGCTCATCGGACGGAATCCAACAACAGTTAATATATATAAGTATATATATATTAAAGTAGTAAACGCACCGGATGTGAAATCCAGGCTCATCGGACGGAGTCCAACAACAGTTAATATATATAAGTATAAGTATATTAATGCAGTAAACGCACCGGATGTGAAATCCAGGCTCACCGAACAGAGTTCGATAGCAGTTCATATATATAATTATATATATAAGAAAGCCATTAAACGCACCAGACATAAGTCTAGGCTCATCGAATAGAGTTCATATATATAAATGTATATATATATATATATATATATATATATATATATATATATATATATATATATACAGACTAGAATGAAACCACAGACCGAAGCCCGAGCAAAAGCAAGCAACACGACTCTCAATGTGTAGAAGGGTGTGTGCAAAGATGAAGAGAAAGACTATAAAGTGTGTGGGAAGGCTTACAACTGACTGCTAAAAAAAGCTTCTATATCTTTAGAGTGGGTAAACACTGGCTTTTGTGCGTACAAAAGAGGCTATGTATGAGCTCACAGGTGTTTAAAAGTGGAAAGTACACTGCATGGGATGAGTGAAGAGCAAATTAGGCAGGGCTTCCTCGCCGTTTTCTCTTGAAAAATCAGCACCCCAAGCCCTCTATTTATAGGTATATTAGCCGCAGGTGTACCTGCGGCTGAGCCGCAGGTGTACCAGAGGCAACCCGAGTTGGCTCGAGTTTTTTGGGTCGGGTCGTCTCGAAGTACGTGCACTCGGGCACTGTAATGTCCACTCGAACTTTTTGAAGTGCAATCTGGGCATCCGTTTGAGGTATACAGGACCTATTTCAGACCGCCGTTGTCGAGAGTTGTACGATGGCATGGGATTAGAGTTTGTACGAAGTCATTGAAGATGGGACGGTGCCCTCCGGTCTTCAAGCTTCAACTTTCATCCGTTATCCCGTACAATAGTCACTCGAGACTGATTAGTCTTGTAGCACATTATTGCGTAGATATGTTGAGGGGACGTGGCGTGGCATCGTGTTGGTCAGATGACGATGCTGCCCCTCACCGGTGTTATTGTCGGATTAGGCTGATAAAGCAGACGTTGCTCGGCTTCACTGGGATTGGACTACTGTAATTGGTTGAAGGTCCTCATTGTCATCCTTAAGGTGTGTCTATCTTCCTGATGTTTTTGCCGGGCTGGTACAGTGAATCTCGTTGTGAGCACCGAGATTGAAGTTGGTCGCACTTGTAACAATCATTTTCGGGGTTATTGCTGAAATTGCATTCCTTGGGGTTATCACCAAGGTTGGTGGCTATTCCTATGGTTGGGACTAAGACTGGATACCTCGGGGTTATCTCTGAGATTAATCGGTCTACTTCGGTGTGTGTGCCGGTATTAATCTGTATATCTCGGGGTTATCTCTGAGATTGGAATTGTTACTCCCAGATTGCGATCTGGGGTTGATGCTGAACTTCCGGTAGTATCCGATACGGATATAAATCGTCTTTCAGGGTTCCCTCTTAAAAGACGAATATGCTCTCCTGTAATTTTAGTGACAGTAGTACAAAAAATTTTGAGTGTCTACAGATGCCCCTCTTTATCTTACTCATGCATGGCGATGCATGGGTAGGATAAAGATTCCTAGACACTTGAAGCGTAACAAGACGAACATGCTACTATGGATAGCAACATAATGCAAATGAATGATGCATGTGTACGGGGTTGTAGCCCAACACGCTAGGGATGATTGCTGGCTCCCTGTTGCTTCAACTGGGGGTTGGCAACGATGAGCAGATTTGATGTGTAATCTGAATCTCTTAGGATGTTGATGTTGGAGTTATCACCAAAGTCCTGTGTCTTTGATTATGACTTGATCCCGAAGATGTACCTCTTATGTGTGAGATCTATGGAGATGAAGCTTGATCTGTTTGAGGATGTGTATAACATATTCCATCATCTATCCTCTTTATTGACATTCCCTTCGTTGACGTGTGAATCAAAGGCTAAAACTTTGTGGGTAGATTGTCAAGGTTGCTTGACATCCACTATCGTGTAGATCACCGGAACAGTGCGTTGTGACCCCCGCCGGGGATCCGCTGGGGAATACGAGCGGTCGGGTGTGAAAACCTCGAATAGCTCCAGAGCTCTGATAGGTTTAAATCGCTATCGGCTGTAATAATGTCAAGGTTGCTTGACCTTAATTGATATATGTGTCAATGGCTTGAATATACGTGGTAATCCCCTGCCGTGACTTCATATTGTAACCCCCGTCGGGGATCCACTGGGAGTGATGAATATAAACATACGCAATGATTGAACAACTTTCCATGCTTCGATGGGTTACTTGCCATCGGCTGAAACAACGTCAAGGCTGCTTGACCTTCGTTGATTTGTGTGTCAACGGATGAGCATGCGTTGTAACCCCCGTCGGGGATCTCACGTTGTAACCCCCGTCGGGGATTTCACGTAGGGTAATGACTTGGAGTTAGTGGCATCAGACCTGTATAAGGTATTGTCGTCTGTGATTTGTGATAACTGGGATCATTGGCAGGGTATACCTTGTACTCAGGTGACTACCAATGAGTGATGTACAGATTCAAAGTCTAATATGAGAGGACCAAGATTGTATACAGTTTTGCTCAATCGCGTGGCGTTTTTATTTTGGATTTGACTTTGCTAGTCTGCAAGAACTCCTTTACAACTTAAACTGGACCGAGCCGAAGGGGTGGGTCCCATATAGGGGTGCCACAGGTGCATCTGCTGCATCCGCAGATGGGCCTGCGGCCAACCGTGGATCATAAATCCTACAGGTTGGTCTTCATAAGTCACTTTTAACTTGCTTCGCAAAGAGAAAACCGCGAGCCATCTTCCGATCTGCTGCGTTCGGGCTGCTTTCTGCAAATTCTATCACCGTACAAGTGTTCTACACTATCTTGGTAACATATGCCTGTATTTTCTCTAATTTCTGTCCGTTAAATTTTGAGTTATCGCATGAAATGCATCTAAACACATAGTAGTGATTATGTATGCACAAATGACTTGATAAAAAATATTCAACATAGTAAATGTTAGTATTAAACCATGTTGAACATAATGATGTGAAAAAATTTGACTTTTGAGATAGTCAAATTGGCACCTTTTTCTACTATTTTTTTGTCATATTTGAGGTCCAAATGAGCATAAGGTAGCAAGGCAAAGTACTCCTAGTATTGAGGTTGGCCTTATGCATGATGATTTTAATTTTTAATGCATATATTATGTATATGACTTTGGGACATGTGTGCTACTGAATGGCCACCTAGACATGCCTGTATGTATGTGGATAGTCCTATTTTCAAAGGGGACTATGGCAAAAATTTTCCAAATGTAGGCATTGGGTAGTCATGCATTTTTAACTCTATTATATGTTAAAGTAAATGCATGCATGTATATAGTCATAGAATGCATTTTAGAAAGTTCCAGGTAAGAAAATATCATACCCTTTCTGAGGTGATTTGGAGACTTGTTGTCCAGATATTATGGATCCGGATCAGCCGAACAGTTCCTATAGGACTACTTCTGGTATACGACGGAGGGCTTCTGAAGTGCCTCGTCCTCGTTCTGTCAGACAGCCTCGTCGATTGGTGGAGGCTGTGATACGTCTTATTCAGGTAGATGTTCCAGACGTTGAGGACGAGGAGGCGGATATTTCGATAGAGGACCCCGCTCATGCTGCACATGTCCCTCGTAGGGAGCTTCCGAGCATTCAGGTGGTGAACCCAGAGTTACTGGGTGATTTGGGCAGATATCCATCGATGTATTTACATGCTAACGAGGTATGGCATTAGACTTTGATCTTCCTTCTTTCCTATTGATGAGGATTAAAGGGATTTGATGTTAATCTGCATTTCATGCAGGTCCTTGGTTTTACACAGCCTCGAGGGAACTGGTTCAGCATTCACTCCATATACCAGGTGCTTCATCCTGACTATAGAGCGGTAGTGCATGAGTGGGGATTTGGGGCATTTTTCTCCATTCTTCCCCGTCGTTGTCCCCGGGGTTATCTCAGGGCATTGTCTGAGCGATGGTTTCATCAAACTCAGTCACTCCATCTACTGGATTACGAGGTGATGATGACGCCTATGGATTGGCGATTTATCATAGGTATGGAGTTTGGAGGGGAGCCAGTGCCTTGCATGGTAAATATTACCCCTACTACCTTTATATCCTTATTAGGAGTTCTGGCGTCAGCGCTCAAAGGCAGGACTATCCGTTCAGGTCCTTTGAGCGTAGATGCTATGAGCGGGCTATTGAGCGAACTCATGTCTGATGATGTCAGGATCAGGGATTGCGTTTTGCGGCGATTGTTTCTGATGATCATTCGAGGCTGCTTCATAGCAGATAACTCTTCCACGGTATCTTTCGCTTTGATCAGCGCTACACGTGATGTGAATCGTATTGGAGAGTATGATTGGGGCTCCTATACCTTTGCCTATTTCCTCCGGGGCATGCATATGCGCTCGCAGGGTTTGATTGAGGCTTGGCTAGGATTTTACCCATTTCTGCTGGTGAGTATTTCTCTTATCGTTTCCTCTTTATAGGTTAAAAGTGTTTACTGATAGCAGATATACTTTTTTTATTGTATTGGCAGTACTAGGCCTATGAGAGGCTTCCATGCTTGCGTCCCGTGAGTGTGTTAGGTTTAGACACCTATCCACGAGGACGACGATGGCATCATTCGATTCTGCCAGAGGTCCCTGTAGCTGAGGGATTCACCCATTGCCGTATGCAGCTGGAGTTGCTAACGGCCGAAACCATCATATGACTTCCTTATTTCGGGGAACACCTGACCGTGGGTTTTGAGGATGGATGCCCGACAGGAGCCGAGTATGCGATTTCTACCAGGAGAGTTCCTCTCTTCACGGATGGAGGCTAGGAGCTCTATTTAGGAGAACATGCTATCAAAAGCACAATAGGGGAGATCCGTATACCGATCTTACCTCCTGCTAGGCGTTCTTGTCCCGTATCACAGTCACCCGCAATTGATATCCCGTTGTTGGGGGTTGACAGATTTGCATTGTCAAAGGGTCCATGTACTCAGGAGATATTCAAGCGTTGGTGGTTCTCTCGCACTATTGGAGCCCAGTCTCGCGCTACACAGTTTATGGGGGACATGGTTTCAGGATCCTTGACGATTATGACCCAGATTAATGGCTTGACCCGACAGTTAGATCGGGCACATATATTTATCCGGTATTTGGGCAAAGATCCAGCAGAGGCGGAGTCATTCGTTCCTTCCACCTCAGGCGCTGGCCCCTCGGACGACCCATTCAGTTTTGCCGACGCAGATCCTCCTCTTTATAAGCCTGACATCCTTGTTGATAGAGATCTAGTGACTGAGGAGGAGTTACATCAGGTGGACAGGATTGATGATGTGGATATCGAGACCCTGGTCTTCATCTGATGTATATTCTCGTTATATCTTTTGATAGGCCTCTGTTAGATATTGGGTTGCTGCTCCCCATTCTCGCTATATCTTTTGATAGGCCTCTGTTAGTAGTAGGGCGTCTGTGCCCCATTTCCCTGTATTTGTAGTTGTACAGAGATGATGTATTAGATGATGATATACTTAGGAATGTATGCATAGTATTTCCATTCCCTATATCATATTGCCATCTATTATCTGTTATGCATGTATCATGTTATGTATATGTATATATGTCCAAAGATATTTGGCATTGACCCCTGGATGGTCATATGACATGACCCGCACAGATGTCTTCTTCGACAGTTAGCCGTATAGATCATACCCCACCATCAGTGGTGGCGTTGGGTATGCGATCGTGGTATGATAGCATGTCACCACCAGACAGTGTGACTGTAGATCATTTATTACAGCATACCATGACCTTTTTGACTTTTCAGGTTCCCGCAGGATTTATGGACGGGATGATAGAGCATTAGCTACCAGATAGGCAGGTATTCCGATTTGGCACCCATGAGTTGACTCCTACTCTGGAGGAGTATGCACGTTTGGCGATGCTGCCTTTAGACAGACCTTGCGTGCATCTGGCTTTGGGAGACATGAGAAGATACTCATGACTCTCACAGGATTGAGGAGCAGAATGGTACAGGATGAGTTGACATCTGGCCACGTGTTATTCTAGCATTTTCTGTATGACAGATTGGGCTCGGAGGATAGCTATTCATGACATTCTGGGGATTTCACTGCACCGGAGGATCGTTGGCGTTTGGCCAGAGTTGACATGCTGATGATATGTGTATTGTCATATGTGTATATGCCGCGATATATAGATGAGATAGATATAGGCATTATTATAGCCGTCAGAGCTCTCAGGGAGGGTCGTACCATTGTACCTATGATTGTAGTAGAGATACTGCGGTCGGCATCGTATTGTTGCATGTATCCTACAGGAGTGTTCATAGGTAGCTCAGTCATGCTATATGTGTGGTTAATGTCACACTTGAGACCGATTGGCACTCTTAGATGGCATGGGTACTGCTTCACCCATGATGTAGCTATGTCATACTCTTTTCAGCCATCAGAGTGTATAAATGCTCTGTTCTGGTCCACATTCTTGGCAGATATCAGAGATCCATTCAGCATATTGCCGTGTTCGGGGCGTAGCTCACCATACAGCTTAATTACTCATGCTCCGGGAATGGACTATCTCCCTCTGGCTGGTTTGAGGGGAGTGACCACTTATCACCCATTGGCCGTGATGTCACAGTTCGACTAGTTCCAGGATTTTCATCCTTTTAAGGGGGCGACAGGTCAGCGTTCAGCTTCTCGGTACCTCTCAGCAGAGGACCGATCTCGGGTATACGCCTGCTGGGATTAACGCGAGATAGCGGCTTTTTCTGTCAGTCATCCTGGTTATTCCGTAGAGTATTCTACGTGGATGGAGACAGAGATTTTATCTGCTGGAGCAGTATTTGCAGTACCGGAGCATGAGTTAGATGATGTAGAGCCCGTGGAGGACATTGATACCTACATCGAGGAGGAGCCCACTACTGGGTTGCCAGCATTTCCTTCGGATTCTCCTAGTAGGAGTACTGTTATGATTTAGCACTCGACACAGTACTTAGAGCAGAGTCTTCATCTGATGACCTTTCAGAGAGATCAGATTCGATCTATGATGTCGACTGCTCTTGATGGGAGGGAGGCCGCTCTATTGGAGAGAGACGAGGCATTGGCTCGTAGAAATGCCGCCGTCGTTGAGCAAGATGAGGCTATATCTGCCAGAGATGCAGTGATAGTTGAGCGGGATATCATCATATCTGCCCGGGATGTAGCCATCAGAGATAGTACTGCAGTGAGGTCCCTTACCACTGGCATGATCGCAGAGATGAGTGCATATATTGATGATCATATGGTCACCATGCAGATGGCTGCAGATCAATTGGGTCGTGTGGATATTCTCATACAGGAGACCGCATCTTCACCTCCATCTTCTGAGAGGGACGCCATGTTGGGCTTGTTAGCTCATATATACCTTGACTTGTAGATGATCTTGTATTCTCCTGCACAGAATAGCTTAGCCATTTTGTCATGTACATTTTAAATTGTGTATATCAAACAGCATTATATATATGACAGGGAAATATATTTTTGATCACTTCCCTTTTAAATATGCTTTGCTACTTGCTTGATAATTTGCCTGTTGCTTCAAGGCTTGTAATCTTGACGTATTCTGAATTTCTCCTGGGTGGATAGACATTGAGTTGTCTCTGGATAGTTCAGAATGGATCATCGATCTGGATGTATCCCTACCATCTTTGGTGTCTTTGGACTAGTTTCTATATGGAAAGGAGGAGAGGAGTATGGCTTTCCTCTCTGAGATTAACCGAACCACAGATGGTCTCCAGTACTTCTATTTAGGAGAAGCCTAGTTAATTCCATCTCTTATGGATTGGTGTTGCTCTTCAAGGTATGACCGCAGCTTAGATGGTCGCCGAATCTCCTAGTTGGGAGGAGTTTAGGTAATTCCATCCCTTTGGTCTGAAGTCGAATGAAATGTAGTGGTTTCAAGGAAGATCCCAGTACCAACTGATAAAGGTTTATGTTTTTGTAGGGGGTGAGACCGCACCATGAATTGCTGCCTACGTACTCCTATTGAAGAGGAGATCAGGTCTGCGTAGTTCAAACCTGGTGTAAGAGGTTCAATGTTGTATATGGCAGGAATGGTGTGGGAATGTTTGTTTTATTTTTGTTTTTGTAAGGAAAAGGGTGGAAATGTTTTTGTTGTTTTTGTTTTATTGCGACCGGGCCATATGAAATGGTTGCCTACGTACTCCTATTGAAGAGGAGATCAGGTTGACGTAGTTCGCCCCTCAGGGCGAGATGAAAAGTGTAATCTCGTGTGCAGGTCAGAGTGCGGGGAAGAGAAAGTTTAATCCTAGGTTGAGGATAAACTGCAGGTGAAAAGTTTGATCCCAGGTATGGGTAGCCAAACTGTATACGTAAGAGGTTCAATCCATGGTGGGATGACCTAAGTTGCATGAGCGCAAAGGAGAGCCAGGCTGCTAGCTTGAAAGGTATGTTTCCTTGAGGGGCGAAGTGTAGAAAAGTTGTTTGTGGTAAAGGTTTAAAGAATCGGAATGACTGGTGACATGATGGTCTACCACCAAGATGTTTACTTGATGGCAACTTCAGACATAGTATCGTTTCACGGTGTCCGAGTTGATGAGTTGTGAAAATTCATCGCCGTCCATTTCTTGCAATCTAAGAGCGCTTCCTGTTAATACTTCCTTCACAATAAACGGGCCTTCCCAATTGGGAGCGAATTTCCCCTTAGACTGATCTTGGTTGTCAAAGATTTTCTTCAAAACCAAGTCATGTTGTCTAAATTGCCGTAGCCGGACTTTTTTGTTGTAGGATCTGGCGATCCTTTGTTGATATAACTGACCATGGAAGATTGACGAGGGCCACCTTTCGTCTATTAGAGCTAATTGGTGATACCTATCTTGTACCCATTGGTCTTTATCCAACTGAGCGTCTATCAATACTCTGAGGGATTCCATCTCAACTTCTATGGGGAGTACCGCTTCCATCCCATAGGTTAATGCGTAGGGGGTTTCCCCAGTGGAAGTGCGCATTGAGGTTCTATAGGCTAACAAAGTCAGAGGCAATAGGTCAGGCCAATTTTTGTGATTGGTGGACATCTTTTGCATAATCTTCTTGATGTTCTTGTTAGCCGCTTCAACAACACCATTCATCTTCGGACGATAGATGACTGAGTTGAGATGTTTGATGTAGAATTTACTGCATAATTCCTCCATCATTTTGTTATTAAGGTTCTTGGCATTGTCGGACACAATCACCTCTGGTTGTCCATATCGACAAATGACATTATTTCTGATGAAAACAATGATGACTTTTTTAGTAACCCTGGGGAAGGAGGCTGCTTCTACCCAATTGGTGAAGTAGTAGATCATGGTGAAGATAAATCGATGACCATTACTGGCTTTAGGCTCAATGGGCCCGATAACGTTCATTCCCCACATTGAGAAGGGCCAAGGTGAACTCATATTGTGAAGTTCCCATGGAGGGGCGTGTATAACATTCTCATTAATCTGGCACTGATAGCATCTCCTGACGTGGTCATTGCAATCAGCTTTGAGAGATAGCCAATGATGTCCTGTCCTGAGGACTTTCTTGACAAGGAGGGGGCCACTCATGTGGGGGCCATAGACTCCGCCATGGATTTCATCCGTAAGCCTTTGGGCTTGATCTTTGTCTAAACATCTGAGGATACCTAATCCTGCATCTCTTTTGTAGAGCGCATCTCCACTCAGGTAGAATTTCATAGCAAATCGATGGATCCGCCTTTTCTCAGTCGGGCTCGTCTCAGCGGGTGTAGATCCATCTCGCAGATATTCCTTGATATGCTGATACCAAAGATGTTGGATGGGAGGTAGCTCATTTGATACTTCTCCAACGTAATTCCCATAGGCTGGGGCCTTGTGCAGGGAAATTGTGATGCTTGGCAAGTGTTCCTTGTCTGATATGCGGATCAAGGAGGCCAAAGTTGCTAACGCATCTGCGAAATCATTCCTATTACGAGGAATGTGTAGAAAGGATATTTCTTCGAACCCCAAAGCCTTCTTTAAAACCTGCCGATGGTAAGGCAGCAAATGTAGTTCCTTGGTTTGATAAATTCCAGTGGATTGTCTGATTACCAACTCTGAATCTCCAAGGATAGTTAACCGCCTGATGCCCATTGAATGGGTAAGTTTTAGCCCCATAAGACAGCCTTCATACTCAGCCGTATTGTTGGTGCTGACAAACTATAATTTGACAGCGACGGGATACTGCTCCCCCGTATCAGATACTAGAACTGCTCCACCTCCAGAACTTTCCATATTAACAGCTCCATCGAAATACATCTTCCACATTTGGCATGTATCGTACTGATGGTGTTGCTGAACTGTCATTACTCCTTCATCGAGGAAATATGTCTCCAAGAGTTTGAAATCCCCTGATGGTGCGGCGGCCAGTTGATCCGTAATTCCTTGACCTTTGATGGACTTTTGAGTCACATATATGATGTCAAATTGTTGCAGAATCAACTGCCATCTGGACAGCCAGCAATTTAACATGGGTTTGTTGAACACGTACTTAAGAGGATCCACGCGGGATATGAGATGGGTTGTGTGACCATGGAGATAATGTTGTAATCTCATGGAAGCCCATGCTAAAGTACAACACGTCTTTTCGATCAGAGTGTACTTGTGTTCACTGCTGCTGAATCTTTTGTTGAGGTAATAGATAGCTCGTTCTAGGCCTGTATTGTCCTTATGTCCCAGCATGCAGCCCATGGCATTGTAACTTACGGACATATATATAAACAGGGGAACATCATCCCTGGGTAGTACCAATATGGGAGCTTTGATGAGCTGTTTCTTGATTGTAAGGAAGGCATTCTGACACTACTCATTCCATTTCATCGAGGAGTTCTTCCTTAATAGCTTGAAGATTGGCTCACAGGTTGTTGTGAGTTGAGAGATAAATCTGCTAATGAAGTTGATTCTTCCCAAAAATCCCCGTATTTCCTTTTCTGTCTGAGGAATGGGAATTTTCGTGATGGCTTGGATTTTGGCAGGATCCAGCTCTATCCCTTTGTGGCTGACTAGAAATCTTAGCAGCTTGCCTGATTTAACGCCAAAGGCGCACTTAGCTGGATTCAACTTCAAGGTGTACTTACGCAACCTGTTGAATAACTTCCTGAGATGGTCTATATGGTCATCCTCCTTCCGGGATTTGATAATAATGTCATCCACGTAGATTTCGATCTCCTTATGCATTAAGTCATGGAAAAGAGCCATCATAGCTCGTTGATAGGTAGCTCCAGTATTGATGAGGCTTAATGACAACCGTTTATAGCAAAAAGTTCCCCAAGGAGTGATGAAAGCAGTCTTCTCACGATCTTCCTCGGTAACCATGATCTGATGATACCCCGCAAAGCAATCTGCAAAGGAATACATGTCGTATTGTGCAGTATTGTCAATGAGAATGATGATAAATGGCACGGGAAAGCTATCTTTTAAGCAAGCCTTGTTCAAGTCCCAGTAATCCACGCAAACTCGCACCTTCCCTCTAGGTTTAGGTATGGGCACGATGTTGGATATCCACTCAGGATATGTAGACACCATTATGATGCCAGCTCGAAACTATTTCATAATTTCTTCTTTCACCTTTAAACTCCATTCGGGTTTCAATCGCCGAAGCTTTTGTTTGACTGGCTTAAATCCCTCTTTAATGGGAAGGCGATGAAGGACAATGTCAGTGGACAAACCCACCATATCCTCATGAGAAAATACAAACACATCTTGGAACTGGGTTAGTAGCGTAACCATGTCATTCCGTCGGTTTGGGGTAAGGTCTGAACCAATCTGGATTAACTTAGGGTTTTCTAAGGTTCTGAGATTGAAAGGAGTGGTTTGATCAAGGTTGGGTTTGGGTTTGTCTTTGACCCATTCTTGAATTTCTGGAGGCACCTCAATGTTATCCTGTATACCCACCAAGGCTGAATTCATCTCTACATCAAAGGTCCAATCCTTGTGGAGAAAGGCACCGTATCAGCAAGTACAGGCACATCTAAATTCAGAGTCATGAAACAAAATATGCTTTCACTTAGTATATATAAAATGTGTTGATCATACACAGTGTTAGCATATATTGGCAAAATGAACCGTTTATACTGTACAAAAAAGTAAGCAGTTATTATATCTACAGGGCAGAAAGAGTTTTTGCCCTATTTACCCTTGATGACCAATGCAAGAAATGTTGTTCCAATTGGGAAGAGCAAATTCTGGGTGAACCGCAGTGATAGAGGGATTATCATCATCTTCCATGTCCCGAATGATAGCCATTACATCTGGGCAATCATCGTCTAGGGTGTTTCTGTTGGTATGCTCATCATGAACGATGATGCGTATACCGGACATCATCCGCATGACGTCTTGTTTGATTCTTCGTTCCTCTTCCTCCACTGCGGGATCTGGAATAAAGATTTCTTTCTCCTTCACCGGTACCGGCTTGGGAAATAACATCGCCATTATATTGGCTGGCACCTTTACGGGAGGTTGTGCGGACTCGGAGCTTGAAGGCGAAGCTAAACGCCACATGGTTGAAGCTGAAGGAATCTGCTGATGCTTATGAGGATTCCTGTGACTAGAGCTGGTAGAATAGCCTAGTCCAGCTGTCCCAATTTGCTTGGTTAAGCGAATAGGGTAATTGATACCCTGGCAATATTTACCCAACCCTTGTCCCGGTTTATGACCCAACGACATCATTTCTTGAGTGGCCGATGTTACCTCGACGAAAATATGGGGTTTGGGCAGTGGCGTTCCAATAGCATGGTATTGGGTATTGCTTATTTCCAAAGCATGAAAACTAATTGGCTCAACATCCTTATTTGCATTGATGAACGGTATGTCCCCGTGCTGAGGAATCTCCGGTTCAGAGTTGACTGTGACCAGGCTATTGTTGATGATGTATTTACACAGAGATTTTATCTTTTGTTCCATTGAGAATTGGAACTTGGCATAATCCCATCTGTCATCACCATCTTTGGGGGTCTGGGAGGATTCACAGCTGAAATTGGAACTCTGTCCGGTGCTCCAATTGATCATGTTCACCTCTTATTCCTTGTGTTGAGGAAGAGGGTTGTCTTTAACATGAGGCTGATCAGGTTTGGCGACCACGATTTCACCGTTATCTATCAGGTCTTGGATTTTATGTTTCAAGGCCCAACAATCCTAAGTATCATGTCCAGGTTCCCCGACATGATAAGCACATTTTCGAGCAGCATTAAAACCCCGTCCATTAGGGCTGGCTGGTGGAAGCAGATGCGTGACTTTCTTCTGTGTTGTTAGAAGATTGAGAATGTTCTCGAGGGTGTCCCCTAAGGGTGTGAATACTCTAGGGCGTTTGGCTTCTCCACCTTTTGGTACTGGAAGATTTGAAGACTGTGCTTGAAAGGGAGTGTAATTTCTCCTCTGGACAGGCATGTTATGATTGCCTTTTTGACCCTGTAGTATCAGGGAAACATCCTCCTATTTCTTTTTATGGACCATCTGGGGGTTGTTCCCATAATTTCCAGATTAGATGTGATCAGCAACAGCTTTGAGTGCAGCTAGGTCTTGAATCTTTTTGGATTTCAATCCTATTTCAGCCATCTCCCCATGTTTAACCATTTCAGAAAATGGGTTGCTGATGCCGGCTAAAACTCTTTCATAGAAAGGTGCTTCTTGTATGTTTAAGAAAGTCATGACCATCTCTGATGCTGTCATGGAAAGACTAACTTGGGCAGCCAGACGTTTCCTCCTATGAGCATACTCTCTAAAAGACTCATTAAACTGTTTCTTGATCTTGGTAATTTGATACTGATCAGGAGCCATTTGAGATTGAAAGTTATATTAGGTGAGGAAAGCGTGTGCTAGCTCTTCCCAAGTATGGATATTTGAATTGTCTAATCTTGTGGGCTTCTCCAGTTAGACTTTTTTGGAACAGTTGCATTCTGAGTTTTTCATCCTCTGCATAAGATCTCAGTTCTCCAATAAACACCTTTAGATGTGTGTAAGGATCTCCTAATCCATCATATTTTTCAAAGTCAGGAGTCTTAAACTTTTCTGCATAATGAATACCAGGGAAAATACACTAATCAACATATGAAACACTCCCGTGTGTTCCAATTCCTTTGATAGTGCGAAGAGTCTCTTCCATTTGGAGGACTTTCTTTTTGATGTCACCAGTGTCTGGGTCTCCAGTGGGATGGGCAGCATCATGAGTTTTGTTGGTCGGATCCAACTGCAGTTCATGTATTGTAATGACCTGAGTTCCTCTTTGTGTGGAGGATTTAGCATGTACGGATATTTTCTGACCCTTTGTAGATTGGTGTAATTCTTTTAGTAGAACAACCAAATCTGTAATCTGTTTGCTTAATCCGTCGAATTCTTTGCGAAAAACTGGATTAAGTTCGGTCTAGTCGGATGACGACATGATTGACTGTAGGCCTGTTGCCTTTTTGGACATTGAACGGGTGGTAGGTCCGATTGATTCCCCGCAAAAGACTTGCATAGTTTAGTCTTTAGGGAAGGTGGATAAAAACATGTTATGTGATGTGTCCAGTTTAGGAATTTTATCCTGCAAAACGGATGTCAGCTGTTTGTAGCATGTATGTGTACACATTTCTTCATATTTCTCATTACATGGAGATAGATATGGAAGATAATTACAAGTAATTGTGCTTTACAAGTAATTTGAAATGAGAACATGAAGAGACTTTCCTCCGTTTTGGGTTTAATCAGAGGCGGACCTATCTTAGGTTACTCTCGCGGCTATTCGGCATTAAGGTTCCCAAATCATCGCAATCTACTTGACGGGAAGTTAATCCGGTCTTTCAACTGGAGCGAATTTGGGTGGTGCCTTTCCTGAGCCTCGGAGAATTAGTCTTCTCATGAGTCTAGTAATCAAACATCGACGGGATAGCCTCCTGGTGGAGGGACCACACAACATACATTCACATGCATCGCGTCTTACCGTATGAAAATGATGACATGTGCGAAGCACTAATATCACAAGCAGATATGGTGCGAAGCACTAATATCACGAGTAGTTTATAGTGCGAAGCACTAATATCACAAGCAGTTTATAGTGCGAAGCACTAAGTAAGGAAATGCATTCGTACACATTTATCATAAAATGTAAATGCAACATCCACACACAAGCAGATAACAATTTTGAAAAAATTGTAATACGGCTTAAGTCCTCTTACTGGAGTCCCCAGCAGAGTCGCCACCTGTCGACGTCGAGATTTTTAATTGTCCCTTTCCGTTACTTGTTCTTTGGTGTTCTCATTTTAGGTGAGATTTGTTTGAAAAAACAAGTGAAAAAGGTTCGACATGTATAATGTCGACGATGGACTGTTAAGAGTCACCAGTTGGTTTTTTAAATTGTTGTACCAACACAACCGATAAAAGGTTTGCACATTAACCCAGTTATGTGACACTGCTAAGCGGGTCAGTGAAACCGAGATTCATTAGGGTCCGGGGACTTGGTTATGCGGAGGGAAGGTGTTAGGCACCCCCCGACATCCGTGTTACCACGGTGACCGCCTCTTTTCAAGAAACTATTATCTGAATGTGTCTGTGTGTGGATCAATGTGATGTTATTTGGAAGTAGTGCGAGGCCTCGTTCGCACCTATATAGACAGGGTTTGAATTTAATGTAAAAATTTAATTTTAAGCAAGATATGGCAGTGATGTTTTATAAAAGAGGTTTTTCCAAACCCTGATTCTTAATAGTAATTGAGACCCTTTACACTCCCATTTTATTATGTGCTCGGCTTGATTGATTTTATTTGACAGATGCGAGGCATCCGTACGAAAATAAATGTACAAAAAGGTGCTGAATTCCTCGTGGGTATGAAAACCATCTGAGGAAATCCAAACATCATAGATAAATTTACAAGTTGCTTACAGATGAAAAGGTCCATCAAGGGAACCGAATCTAGATTCGGGGGACTGAATTTGTGATCACATGATTTCTAAGCTCACATGATGCCGCAATTGATATAAACGTAGTAAGCAGGTGTATATATAAAAGTTGTAAATATGTATATACATACATGATCACCAACCACGAAGCACATCCATGGGGGATCAGAAATATAAATAAAGCTGTAAAAGCTATCAACCTCCACGGAGGAAACTCCAGGCGGGACAAAATGTACAGAAAGCTGTAAAAACGGTCAACCACCACGAAGTAAACTCCAGGTGGGACGAAATGTATATATATATATATATATATATATATATATATATATATATATATATAAGCATATGAACGCACCGAATATAAAATCCAGGCTCATCGGACGGAGTCCAACAACAGTTAATATATATAAGTATATATATATTAAAGCAGTAAATGCACCAGATGTGAAATCCAGGCTCATCAGACGGAGTCCAACAACAGTTAATATATATAAGTATATATATATATATATTAAAGCAGTAAACGCACCGGATGTGAAATCCAGGCTCACCGAACACAGTTCGATAGCAATTCATATATATAATTATATATATAAGAAAGTCATTAAACGCACCAAATATAAGTCTAGGCTCATCGAACAGAGTTCGACACGCAGTTCATATATATAAATGTATATATATACAAAAGCAATTAAAAGCTCCAGACCGAAGTCTAGTCTCAATCGAGCCATAACTCGATAAAGTTAGTCAATATATATATATATATATATATATATATATATATATATATATATATATATGTATATATAATATATATACAAACTGGAATGAAACCACGGACCGAAGCCTGGGCTAAACCAAGCAACACGACTCTCAATGTGTAGAAGGGTGTGTGCAAAGATGAAGAAAAAGACTCTAAAGTGTGTGAGAAGGCTTACAGCTGACTGCTAAAAAAAGCTTCTATATCTTCAGAGTGGGTAAACACTGGCTTTTGTGGGTATAAAAGAGGCTATGTATGAGCTCACAGGTATTTAAAAGAGGAAACTACACAACTTGGGATGAGTGCAGAGCAAATTGGGCAGAGCTTCCTCGCTGTTTTTTCTTGAAAAATCAGCACCCCAAGCCCTCTTTTTATAGGTATATTAGCCGTAGGTGTACCTGCGGCTTGTACCAGAGGTAACCCGGGTGGGCCCGAGTTTTTTGGGTCGGGTCGTCTCGAATTACGTGCACTCGGGCACTGTAATGTCCACTCAAACTTTTTGAAGTGCAATATGGGCATCCGTTTGAGGTATACATGACCTATTTCAGACCGCCGTTGTTGAGAGTTGTACGATGGCATGGGATTAGAGTTTGTACGAAGTCATTGAAGATGGGACGGTGCCCTCCTGTCTTCAAGCTTCAACTTTCATCCGTTATCCCGTACAATAGTCACTCAAGACTGATTAGTCTTGTAGGACATTGTTGCGTAGATATGTTGAGGCGACGTGGCGTGGCATCGTGTTGGTCAGATGACGATGTTGCCCCTCACCGGTGTTATCATCGGATTAGGCTGATAAAGCAGACGTTGCTCGGCTTCACTGGGATTGGACTGCTGTAATTGGTTGAAGGTCCTCATTGTCATCCTTAAGGTGTGTCTGTCTTCCCGATGTTATCGCCGGGCTGATACAATGGATCTCGTTGTGAGCACCGAGATTGAAGTTGGTCGCACTTGTAACAATCATTTTCGGGGTTATTGCTGAAATTGCATTCCTTGGGGTTTTCACCAAGGTTGGTGGCTATTCCCATGGTTGGTGATGATTGGGTAATATACCCATGAATCGGATATACTTGGGTTTAAATTATTGAATTTTCGAGTCATTTAGTAATGTTTTTACTGTGTTTATGTGTTGTATTGCAGATACGGAAGCTGAGGAGACAAATTGGGGATTTAAGCTAATAAATGGCAAAGTCGTTATTTTCTAGCAAATAGCGCCGGGGCGCTGTGTTATACATAGAAAATAGCGCCGGGGCGCTATACTGTGGATGGGTCTGACGCGGAGCGCGCACGTGAGGCAGGCGTGGACAACACTTTGAAGATCAGTTTGACCTTGTTGGAGGAATTTATGAGGAGTCTATTTGGATTAGGAGTTGTGGATAAATATATATATATATATAAAGTGAGTCTTTTTAACAGAATAGAGAAACATCAGGGAGATTAACGGAGGAAGAGGAGCAGATCTGAAGGCTGAAAACTTGGAGTTCTTCTTCTTCTTTATTCTTTTAATTGTTAACTTAATGAGGATGATTTATCAATTATTTATAGCTTTTATTTCTATCATGAACTAATTTCTTTTATTAAGATTCCAATGGAACTTATTATGGTTATGAGTTAATTATTTAATTTATTCAAATTATTTATGTTGAAGTGAATTGTTCATCTTGCCTTGTGTTTATTGATTAATTATCTGGCCAATAATTACCGTGTTACTCTAGAAGGAATTGGGAAAGGAATTCTAGGGTTAGAACTGGGCAGGGTGACATGTGACTTAATTATTTGCACAGTGAATAATTAGGTTTATGAATAGAATGAGAATATCTATTTGCCGCATGTAACATAAAAGGAATTGGGTGTGTAACGAGTTTAATTCAATTATTTTGCATAGAGATATAGTAAAATTAATCTGGGTTAAATAGAAGGCAATTGATCACTCGAGAGAGGGCTTTTGGCATTTGAGAATTCCTGTTAACAATTCAGTAGGTGTAATAATTGGGATAATTAGATAATTGATTTAATAATCATAATTGGGGAAATTGGAATCTTAATTATTATTTATTTGCATTCATATAATTTTTAATTTGTTCTTTATTTTCTTTTAGAATAATTTCTTGCTTTAATAAAAATAAATTTTTCTTTTAGTTTTAGAGAATCAAAATTTTCAGTTGTTTAAATAAAATTGAATTGATACACTACTAGTAGGTGGAGTTTATTAATTGGAATTCTCTGAGGAATCGACACTCTAATTTATCATTATATTACTTGTTGACCGTGTATACTTGCACGTATTCATTGATTGTGAATTCAATCAACAAGTTTTTGGCGCCGCTGCCGGGGAATTCTTTGTTAATATTAATTCCATATTAGTTATAATCAATTCGTTTTTAATTTAAACGTTACTTATTTTTCTTCTTGTCTTTGCAGGAATTCTTTGAAAGTGAATGCTCACTAGATCAAAGGCGAGAAAGGAACTTTTTCCTTATACAGACGAGATTGAAAGGGAGTTCCGGAAAGCGCAATCGACTAGTGCGGCACCACCCGAGGAAGAAAAACTGGCAGAACAAGAAATTCTAGTGAACATGGCAGGGAACGATCAGAAACCACTTCGGGACTATGCCATGCCGAATGTCACGGATATTCAGTCGAGTATTAGGAGGTCGGCAATCAATGCTAACACCTTTGAGATCAAACCGGCAACCATTCAGATGCTTCAGAATCAATGTCAGTTTGGGGGTAGTTCATTAGATGATCCGAATGAGCACATCTTAAGTTTCTTGGAGGTTTGTGACACCTTCAAATTCAATAACGTGTCAGAAGATGCTATAAGGTTGAGAATGTTCCCATTTACCCTGAAAGATAAAGCACGAAGTTGGTTACACTCTCAACCTTCGGACTCAATCCTTACTTGGGACGATTTAGCTCAAAAATTTCTAGCTAAGTTTTTCCCACCAGCAAAGTCAGCAAAACTACGGAACGATATTCATACCTTCGCACAGTTTGATTCAGAATCGTTGTATGAGGCGTGGGAAAGGTTTAAGGATATGCTCCGCAAGTGCCCACACCATGGAATTCCACAGTGGATGCAATTGGGGATATTTTGTGATGGTTTACAAGCATCCACGAGAGCAAGTATTGATGCAGCAGCAGGAGGAGCGATTATGTCAAAAAATTTGGACGAGGCATATAAGTTGTTAGAAACGATGGCCACCAACAACTATCAGTGGCCCATGACAAGAAATAACCCTCTGAAAACATCGGGAAAGTATGATGTGGATGCAATAACATCATTACAAGTGCAAATGACCGCAATGGCTAAGCAGATAGAATTATTGCGACCACAATCCACTCAGCAGGTAGCGATGGTTTGTGATATATGTGCTGGGGGTCATACTACAGATCAATGTGCCATAAATGCAGAAGCAGCGCAATATGTGGGGAGTTATAATCGATCTACTCAGCCTTATCAGAATCAAAATGCATATAATCCGGGGTGGAGAAATCATCCGGGTTTTTCATGGAGTAACAACCAAGCTGCAGAACAAGTGCCAAAACAACAAAACAATTCCGGGTTTCAAAACCAGACACAACAAACTGTGAGGAAAGAAAGTTGGGAAGAAGCCTAGGAAAGGTTTGTGAAAGCAATTGAGAAAAGGAGCGAGGAGAGTGATAAGAGATTTAATCAATTGGAGCTAAGTATGCAAAGTCAGCATGCATCAATCAAAAATCTAGAAAATCAAATGGGACAAATGGCACAGGCATTGAATAACCGACCACTGGGAACACTTCCGAGCGACACTGAGAAAAATTCAGGCAGAGATGAGCATTGTAAGGCGGTAACCCTACGAAGTGGAAAAGAACTACCAGAGTCCATCACAGATAAGGAAAAAGAGGACAAGGTATCAATTGAAACCGATGAAGTGGTGGAGACCAAAAAGCGTCAAGATGAGACCATACAGCAGAAAAATTCGAAACTAACCAATACAATGCCTCCCATACCGTATCCGCAGAGATTTCAGAAATCCAAGTTAGATAAGCAGTTCTCACGATTTTTGGATATCTTCAAGAAATTGCATATCAACATCCCCTTCGCCGAAGCCTTGGAACAAATGCCGAGTTACGCAAAGTTTATGAAGGAGGTTTTGTCCAAGAAGAGAAAATTGGGTGAATTTGAAACAGTAGCATTGACAGAGGAATGCAGTGCTATCATTTAGAACAAATTACCGCCAAAGCTCAAGGATCCAGGTAGCTTTAACATTCCGTGCGAGATTGGAAATCAGTTTTCGGGACGAGCTTTATGCGATTTGGGGGCCAGTATAAATCTAATGCCATTATCCGTCTACAGCCAGTTCGGACTTCAGGCTCCACGCCCAACAAATATCAGTTTACAGTTAGCAGATAGGTTGGTTACATATCCACGAGGTATAGTTGAAGATGTGTTAGTAAAAGTGGATAAATTTATCTTCCCTGCGGATTTCTTTATTCTGGATTGTGAAGTGGATAGTGAAATCCCGATCATTCTTGGGCGTCCATTTTTGGCGACAGGAAGAACATTAATTGATGTTCAAAAAGGTGAATTGACAATGCGAGTTGAAGATCAACAGGTAACCTTTAACGTTTTCAAGTCAATGTCATACCCAAAAGAAAAAGGTGAATGTATGCGGGTTGACATCATGGAGGAATTGGTGAATCATAAATTCAACATAACTTTTTCGGAGGACCCACTTGAAACAATTTTGCTCGGGGCAGATGACTATGGTATTGAAGAGGATATCGAATATGTCAAATGGCTAGACACACCATCAATGTTTCGAAAGGGCAATCAATCCTTCGACACCATAGAGAGGCCCGAAGCGGAAGGTAAAAAGTTCAAACCATCAATAGAAGAGCCACCGGTGCTAGAGTTAAAGCCATTACCATCCCATCTGCAATATGCTTACCTGGGCAAAGACGATACCTTACCAGTTATTGTTTCAACAGAATTGAATGATACGTAAAAGGAGAAACTGATGCAAAGAAGGCTAAACCCCATCATGAAGGAGGTGGTGAAAAAGGAGATTATAAAGTGGTTGGATGCTGGCCTTATTTACCCGATCTCAGATAGTGCATGGGTGAGTCCTGTGCAATGCGTACCAAAGAAAGGGGGTATGACAGTTGTGAAGAATGAGGCGAATGAGCTCATCCCTACTCGAACAGTTACAGGATGGAGAGTATGCATGGACTACCGCAAGCTAAATAAAGCCACACGCAAGGATCACTTCCCCTTGCCATTCATTGATCAGATGTTGGATAGGTTAGCGGGACATCAGTTCTATTGTCTCTTGGATGGTTATTCCGGATATAATCAAATTGCTATAGCACCGGAGGATCAAGAGAAAAGGACCTTCACATGCCCATACAGTACGTTTGCATTTCGGCGAATGTCTTTTGGTTTATGTAATGCACCAACAACCTTTCAGCGATGCATGATGGCAATCTTCTCCGATATGGTCGAGAAAAATTTGGAGGTGTTTATGGATGATTTTTATGTGTTCGGTGATAGCTTTGATTTGTGCCTGAGAAATATGAATTTAGTGTTGAAACGGTGCGTGGAGACTAATCTAGTTCTTAATTGGGAAAAATGCCACTTTATGGTGAAGGAAGGGATTATTCTCGGGCATAGGGTTTCTGCAGCAGGATTAGAGGTGGATAAAGCGAAGATTGAGACCATTGAGAAATTGCCACCTCCATCATCTGTGAAAGGAATTCGGAGCTTCTTGGGACACGCGGGTTTCTACAGACGTTTCATCAAAGATTTTTCAAAAATTTCAAAACCTTTGTGTTCCCTGTTAGAGAAAGATGTGCCCTTCAAAATAGATAAGTCATGTATCGAGGCATTCGAAAGTTTAAAAAAGAAGTTAGTATCTGCTCCAATCATTGTCGCACCCGATTGGTATATACCATTCGAATTGATGTGCGACGCCAGCGACTATGCAGTGGGAGTAGTTTTGGGTCAACGACACAACAAAATTTTCCATACAATTTATTACTCAAGCAAGACGTTGACAGATGCTCAGTTGAACTACACAACCACCGAAAAAGAACTACTTGCAGTTGTGTTCGCCTTTGACAAATTCAGAGCATACCTCATCGGAACCAAGGTCATTGTCTATACTGATCATTCTGCAATTAAATATTTGATCGAGAAGAAGGATGCCAAACCAAGATTGATACGGTGGGTGTTATTGCTTCAAGAGTTTGATTTGGAGATTCGAGATAGAAAGGGTACAGAAAATCAAGTAGCAGATCATCTTTCACGATTGGAAAATGATGAGGTGCAGAGAAAAGACAATGCATTGATTAACGAGAAATTTTTGGACGAACAACTTCTCTGAGTAACCACAACGCTACCTTGGTTTGCTGATTATGTGAACTACGTGGTTGCTAAGGTGTTACCACCGGAGTTGAACTCACAACAACGAAAGAAATTCCTCCATGACGTGAAGCAGTACTATTGGGATGAACCATTCTTGTTTAAAGCCTGCGCTGATCAAATGATTAGACGTTGTGTGCCACATGAAGAGATGAACAGTATCTTGGGTCATTGCCACTCATCCGATTATGGAGGTCATTATTCCGGTGATCGAACTGCGGCGAAGGTGTTACAATCAGGATTCTACTGGCCTTCGTTATTCAATGATGCATATCTCTATGTGCTAAAGTGTGATCGATGTCAACGCATAGGTAATATCTCTAAGTGAAATGAAATGCCACTCAACTCTATATTGGAGGTAGAGCTGTTCGACGTTTGGGGAATAGATTTCATGGGACCGTTTCCCTCATCTTTTAATAATCAGTATATTCTGTTGGCGGTGGATTATGTGTCCAAATGGGTAGAAGTTACAGCTTTGCCCACAAATGATGCCAACGTCGTTCTTCGATTCTTGAAGAAAAATATCTTCACGCGATTTGGAACTCCGCGGGCGATAATAAGTGATGAGGGAACGCATTTCTGTAACAAGCAGTTCACAAAATTGTTGGTGAAATATGGGGTTCATCATAAAATAGCAGCTGCGTATCATCCCCAAACTAATGGCCAAGCTGAGGTCTCCAATAGGGAGGTTAAGAGGATTCTGGAAAAGGTGGTCAATCCGTCACGAAAAGATTGGTCTTTACGTCTTGACGATGCTCTATGGGCATATCGTACAGCATACAAGAATCCGATCGGTATGTCACCTTATCGAATGGTTTACGGAAAGGCGTGCCACCTCCCAGTCGAGTTAGAGCATAGTGCACACTGGGCCATTCGGAAGCTAAATTTTGATGAACAAGCAGTAGGTGAGAAAAGGTTACTGCAGTTAAATGAGATGGATGAATTTCGTTTCAACGCTTATGAAAACGCAAAACTATACAAGGAGAAGGTTAAAGCATGGCATGATAAGAAAATTCTCACTAAAACATTTGAACCGGGCCAACAAGTCTTGCTTTTCAACTCGAGATTGCGTTTATTTCATGGGAAACTGAAATCACGTTAGTCAGGTCCTTTTACAGTAGTGTCTGTTGCACCACACGGTAACATCGAGATCGAAAAACCAAATTCAAATTGCCCATTCAAGGTCAACGGTCAAAGACTCAAACATTATTGGAGTGGGCCCATTGAACGTCAAATTACGGTCATGAACCTCTTCGACTCAGTGAAAAATTGAACACACAAGCAAAGTCGGGCCGACGACAGTAAACCAAGCGCTTATTGGGAGGCAACCCAATCATTTTTCTTTTTAATTTTTAATTTTAATTTTATTTTTATTTAGATTCTTGAACTTATATGTTGTAGGTAACAAGAGCCCCGGCCTAAGCCCAATTCAGAAGTTTCTGACCTATAGCCCCCCGGCGCTATTTCTAAGGGCAATTATAGCGCCCCGGCGCTATCCCCAGCCAAGAGCTACTGACCTATAGCGCCCCAGCTCTCAATTTGGGCTACAACACAGCGCCCCGGCGCTATGTACTTCATGAACTTTCTGACCTATAGCGCCTCGGCGCTGTTTCCTAGTCTATTTTGAGCGCCCCGGCGCTGTGGTTGCGTCCCAGACTCCTACTTGCACTTAAATACCGGACGGTTACATTCCTTTTCTATTTCAACTTCTCTCCTCTATTAAGTCCATACCACAAGCCTTCCTTACCTTCATTTTTTTGGGATTTCATAATTAAGATCAGATAGATACGATCCTTTGTTCTCATTTGTTCCATAAATTTCATCTCTCAATCAATTGCAACACGATCAAACCAGGTATGTCTTGAATTATATTTGATTTTTGGGGCAAAAAGCTATCTACAGATATGGTTGGTATGTACATATTCTACTAAATGTATATCTTTTTACACCAACATCAAAGAATGTCACTCTCCTGATCTTGATTATATTTTTACGACACGTGTTGATTCTTAAATTGGGAGCATATGTTATTCTAATTGTTTGACTGACAGGGATGCATGGTACACCCACAAGGTGTTTGATAATTTGCCCGAATCATTAATCTTGTCTACATGCACACATATCACCATGTTTCGCACTATCATTCTGCACCTTAAGGCTACCGCAATGATTTTAATCTACTGTAGCACATAGCTATCATTACACATAGTCACTTAGAGTGGGGGGAATTACACTATTTTGATACGTGCATGTCTCTTATTGCACTACATGGCAACTCTTGCGGACATTTCCTGTGTGGCTTGGGTTCATTCTAGAAACTGAATAATCCATGACTCCGATTGATACTATTGTGCATGTTGTTGCATTTTTGTGTCGAGTATCATCCCCCACTAATGTAGTCAAATTCGACATATATTTTAAAGTTTGTGGGTAAAGTCAAACCTAAGATTATCCAATTTCTAATTTTATTCGATGCTAATACATAACTATGCTTGTAATTGTAGAATTTTTGGCATGGCATCCAAACGCCAATGTGGTGAAGGGTCAGGGACCGCCTCAACTCCACCTCTGCGATTTGACAGCCGCCGTTTTGTCAGTCATGCGGCTCAGGAAAGATATAATCGAATGGCTACTCGGTCATTGGTTTCGGAGCGTGGGTTGAGACCGGATCAATCAAAGGATGGTGACATGGCAGTCATGATAGCTGAGAGGAACTGGTTCACACTTACCGAGCAGCCCGAACCAGCCGTAATAACAGTGGTGAAAGAATTTTATGCCAACGTGCCCGAACATGATCACTATACGGTATTTGTAAGGGGCAAAACGGTGGAAATTGGCGACGAGGACTTCAATGAGTGTTATCAATTGCCAGTTGAGGATTTTCATGATGAGTATGCTGGTTTTATTAGTGATGGACCGGACTATGAGCAGATAATACGTGAACTTTGTCAGCCGGGCACCACATGGACCGTGCATGAACGCGGAAACATGACTTTCCCACTATCGAATCTTAGCTTATATGGGAAGGCATTGTATGCGTTCATTTGCGCAAAACTCATGCCATGTACACATGTGAGTCATGTTACTCGGGAACGTGCAGTCCTTCTTTACTCAATCATCAAAGGCTATAAAATTAATGTGGGACATCTCATTTTGCAATCTGTCCTTCGAGCATCTCGTGGAAGTACCACTAGAGGGTTACCACATCCTTCTCTCATCTGCGTTTTGTGTGCCAAGTTCGGTGTCAAATGGAAGTCCGACGAGATGATTCAAAAGGCCATGCCAGTGCTGGACCACAAGTTGATAAGTAGATACAAAGTGTGGATGGGTGGGTCAAATCACCCTAGGGGATTGGGTTTCATAATTCCCCAAGTTGCACCTGCACAAGACCCCCCACCTCAGGCTCCACCTACTTATAACCCATCTAAAACAGCTCATCATGGTGTGGTCCCCGAAGCTGTCCAGCGGGAGATAGATGGCTGGTTTTACAACATGGAATCCCAGAATGTGCGCTTGTCGGAACGTCAGGACGTGATTTTCAAATTTTTAGTTGACCAATTTGCTGCACAGAATGCACTGACTGTCCAATCACATCCGGGCGTGCAACTTAGCCATTTCCCAACTGCTCCTGTTCTTCCTGTATTTCCCCCTTCCGATCAAGAGATGAGCGAGGATGATGATGCACCACCCGAAGAATAAGCTCGTCAGGGAAGTTCTCTGTTTTATTTTGTTATATTTTTTGCATGAGGACATTGCTCCAGATTAGTTTGGGGGTAGTTAAGTTTTATTTTTAATTTTCTAGTTTGTTATTAGTTTGTGGAGTTGGATTGTTATTAATAATTCTGGCGTTTGCTAGTGCGTTTATTCGGGGGCCAATGAGGAAATTAGAATTGCATGAACAAGTATAGTAAGGATTGTTGAGTCAGTTGATATGATTGTCTGGACATGATTTGAATCTCTATCTGTTTGACATTGATATTATAGGTTAGCACTTTGAAAAACGACCATGTTGGCTATGATAGTTTAAATGGTTAGATAATAGAGTTCTAAAGGATGATTGCTAGTGAAATGAAAAGACAAGTTGAATAGCTAGTGAAGACTGAATTTATACATAAACTCGAGTTTGGGGGAAAAATATGTGGGATATATAAGCTTTGAAAAAAAAAAGAATGTAATATGTTGAGTCTTGTGGTGGGTTGAGGTGAAACACTCCCCATGGACACAAGCGTGAGATGGAGCGTAAAACGCACTCACCAACCATCTATGAAAAAAATTTAATAATAAAGCGGGAAAAGTGCAAAATGCCCCCGTCTGAAAAGAATATTAAGCGTAAGTATTTCATGTTGACCCCTGAATTTTTGGTGATTGTTTAATTTCAGTCGAATCTAGTTTATTTGATGAACTCTTGAGTAGAGCTGTATGAAGTTTTTTATAAACTTTATTATTTTTCAGCGTTTTGCTTTTCATTAGTTAGCATGGTTGTTGAACACACACTCACAATATCAGTAATAACATATTTGGATTGGTTGATTGTTGGGATATCATTGATCTGTGTTCACAAGATGTATTAGCATGTTTTTGTGATTTTTCTGAGGCCTATGGATATAAGTAAGTTATTGGATGCTGGAATTATGTTCTTTCAGTTAGTTATAATTGCATGAGTTATGTTTTTATATTGTTAGTATTGTTTTGTGTTTGTTGCTTGAGGACATGCAACGGTTTAAGTTTGGGGGTATTTGATGATTGGGTAATATACCCATGAATCGGATATACTTGGGTTTAAATTATTGAATTTTCGAGTCATTTAGGAATGTTTTTATTGTGTTTATGTGTTGTATTGCAGATACGGAAGCTGAGGAGACAAATTGGGGATTTAAGCTAATAAATGGCAAAGTCGTAATTTTCTAGCAAATAGCGCCGGGGCGCTGTGTTATACATAGAAAATAGCGTCGGGGCGCTATACTGTGGATGTGTCTGACGCGGAGCGCGCACGTGAGGCAGGCGTGAACAACACTTTGAAGATCAGTTTGACCTTGTTGGAGGAATTTATGAGGAGTCTATTTGGATTAGGAGTTGTGGAAATATATAAAGTGAGTCTTTTTAATAGAATAGGGAAACATCAGGGAGATTAACGGAGGAAGAGGAGCAGATCTGAAGGCTGAAAACTTGGAGTTCTTCTTCTTCTTTATTCTTTTAATTGTTAACTTAATGAGGATGATTTATCAATTATTTATAGCTTTTATTTCAATCATGAACTAATTTTTTTTATTAAGATTCCAATGGAACTTATTATGGTTATGAGTTAATTATTTAATTTATTCAAATTATTTATGTTGAAGTGAATTGTTCATCTTGTCTTGTGTTTATTGATTAATTATCTGGCCAATAATTACCGTGTTACTCTAGAAGGAATTGGGAAAGGAATTCTAGGGTTAGAACTGGGCAGGGTGACATGTGACATAGTTATTTGTACAGTGAATAATTAGGTTTGTGAATAGAATGAGAATATCTATTTGCCGCATGTAACATAAAAGGAATTGGGTGTGTAACGAGTTTAATTCAATTATTTTGCATAGAGATATAGTAAAATTAATCTGGGTTAAATAGAAGGCAATTGATCACTCGAGAGAGGGCTTTTGGCATTTGAGAATTCCTGTTAACAATTCAGTAGGCGTAATAATTGGGATAATTAGATAATTGATTTAATAATCATAATTGGGAAAATTAGAATCTTAATTATTATTTATTTGCATTCATATAATTATTAATTTGTTCTTTATTTTCTTTTAGAATAATTTCTTGCTTTAATAAAAATAAATTTTTCTTTTAGTTTTAGAGAATCAAAATTTTCAGTTGTTTAAATAAAATTGAATTGATACAATACTAGTAGGTGGAGTTTATTAATTGGAATTCTCTGAGGAATCGACACTCTAATTTATCATTATATTACTTGTTGACCGTGTATACTTGCACGTATTCATTGATTGTGAATTCAATCAACAGTTGGGGCTGAGACTGGATACCTCGGGGTTATCTCTGAGATTAATCGGTCTTCTCCGGTGTGTGTGCCGGTATTGATCTGTATGCCTCGGGGTTATCCCCGAGATTGGAATTATTACTCCCAAATTGTAATCTGGGGTTGATGTTGAAGTTTCGATAGTATCCGGTACGGATATGGATCGTCTTTCAAGGTTCCCTCTTAAAAGATGAATCTGCTCTCCTGCAATGTTAGTGACAGTAGTATAGAAAATTTTGAGTGTCTACAGTCATATTGTGCAGTATTGTCAATGAGAATGTGGATAAATGGCACGAGAAAGCTATCTTTAAGGAAAGCTTTATTCAGATCCTGGTAATCCACTCAAACTCGAACCTTTCCTCATGGTTTAGGCATGGGGACTATGTTTGATAGCCATTCAGGGTATGTAGATACCATGATGATGCCTGCTTGAAATTGTTTCACAATTTCTTCATTAACCTTTAAACTCCACTCAGGTTTTAATCGCCTGAGCTTCTACCTGACTGGCTTGAATCCTTCTTTGATAGGGAGGCGACGAATAACAATGTCAGTGGACAAACCCACCATGTCTTTATGAGACCATGAAAACTCATCCTAGAATTGGGTTAGTAGTGCAACCATGTCATTCTCTTTGTTTGGAGTGAGGTATGTACCAATCTAGATTAGCTTTGGGCTTTCTACGGTTCCGAGATTGAAGGAAGTGGTTTGAACAAGGTTGGGTTTAGGTTTGTCTTTGACCCATTCTTTGATCTCCTGAGGTATCTTAATGTCCTCTTGTATTTCCATCAAGTCTGAGTCCAACTTTTCATCATAGTTACAATCCTTGTGGAGAAAAGGCACCTTATCAGCAAGTATAGACACATCAAAATTTAGAGTCCTGAAAAAAAAATATGCTTTCACTTAATATATATGAAACTGTTCAATCATACAAAGTGCTAGCATGTACTGACAAAACAATTGCTAATACTATACAAAAAAGTAAGCAGTTATTATTATTTATAGGGTAGAAGGAGTTTCTGCCCGTTTTACCCTTGTCGACTAATGAAAGGAGTGCTGCTCCAATTGTCAAGGGTGAAGTCTTGATGGACTGCAGTGATGGAGAGGCTGTCATCGTCCTCCTTCTCCCGAATGATGTCCATTATGTCTGGGTAATCATCGTTTGGGGTGTATCTATTTGTATGTTCATCATGGACAATGATGCGTATGTTTGACATCATCCGGGCGATGTCCTGTTTACGTCTCTGTTCTTCTTCTTCCACTTTGGGATCTGGAAGTATGATTTCTTTCCCCTTTACCGATATCATCTTGGGAAATAACATGGCCATTACATGGGCGGCACCTTTACCGGAGACCATACAGGCTCATGAATTGTAGGTGGAGATAATCGTCGTGTGGCTGAAGCTGAAGGATTCTGTTTATGCTTATGAGGGTTCTTACGACTAGAACTAGCGGTATAGCCTAGTCCGGCTGTCCCTGTTTGACTATGACATTGAATTGGGCTCTAGATGTCCTGATTGTTCTTTGCCCAACCCTTGTCCAGGTTGATAACCCAATGACATCATTTCTTGAGTGGCCGACATTACTTTTGCAGAAATCTGGGGTACGAGAGGTGGCGCCCCAACAGGATGGTAGTGAGTGTTGCTCACCTCCAGGGCATGAAAACTGACCGGCTCAACTTCTGAATTGAAGCTAATGAGTGGTATGTCACCTTATTCTGGACATTCCAGCTCATCATTGACAATGACTAGGCTATTGTTGATAATGTACTTAAGTTGCGGATGAAGGGTGTAGGGGAATGCCCTGGCCATATGAATCCACGGTCTTCCCAGAACCAGGTTGTATCCTGTATCTATTTTGAGAACGTGAAAAGACACGCAAAATGTATGTGGACCAATCTCCGCTGGCAGTTCAATCTCTCTGACAGAGTTTCGGTGGGATCCATCAAAAGCTTTGATAACCTTATGACTATTATGGATCTAATTGAGATTGATGTTCATCTTCACTAGCGTAGCATAAGGACAAATATTCAGAGAGGAACCTCTATCTATCAAGACTCCACCCACCATATACCCGGAAGACAGAACCGCAATGTGCAACGACCTGCAATGGTCGGTCCCTTCGGGAGGTATATCGTCATCAGTAAAAGATATCACATTGTTGTTGAAAATATGATCCACCAGATGCTGGAATTTCTCAACATCAATTGACTTAGACAATTGGGCTTCTTCCAGAACCCTGAGAAAGACCTTCATGTGACCTTCATGTAACCCCTCCCATTCGGATTGGCTGGTGTAAGAAGATGTGTAATTTTCTTTCGAGTGATCAGAAGGTTGAAGATATTCTCAAGTGAGTCCCCCAGGGGTGTGAACACTCGAGGGTGTTTGACTTCTCCACCCTTAGGTATTGGAGGGTTTGAAGACTGTTCTTGAACGGGTGTGTAATTTCTCCTCTAGATAGGCATATGTTGATTGATTTCACAATCAATGAATACGTGCAAGTATACACGGTCAACAAGTAATAAAGTGAAAGTAGAGTATCGTTCCCACGAGAAATTATTTAATAAAAATCACGAAGTACTAATTCTTAACCAAATCAATTTTATTTAAACAACTAATAATTGTGATTTCTAGATTTAAGAAAACTAAATTAAACAAAACAAAAAGATTATTCTAAAAGAAAGCAAATAAACAACTAATAATTGATGGAATTCAGATAAATAAGAATTAAGACTCCAATATCCCCAATTATGAATTATAAATCAATTATTCAATTATTTCAATTATTATATCTACTGAATTGTTAATAGAAATTCTCAAATGCCAAAAGCACTCTCTCGAGTGATCAATTGCCTTCTATTTAACCCTGATTAATTTTGCTATATCTCTATGCAAAACAATTGAATTAAACTCGCTACAAACCCAATTCCTCTTATGTTACATGCGACAAATAGATATTCTCATTCCATTCACAAACCTAATTATTCACTGTGCAAATAACTAAGTCACATGTCACCAAGCCCAGTTCTAACCCTAGAATTCCTTTCCCAATTCCTTCTAGAGTAACAAGGTAATTATTGATCAGATAATTAATCAATAAGCACAATGCAAGATGAACAATTTACTTCAACACAAATAATTGGAATAAATCAAATAACTAATTTATAGCCATAAAAAGTTCAATTGAAATCTTAATAAAAGAGTTAGTTCATAATTAATGAATTAAAACCAAGAATCCACAATTGAATAGACATTAAAAGATAAAAGTATGATAAGAGAAGATAATAGAATCTGTTGTCAGCAAATCTGATGCTCCCCTCTAGCTCTTGCTCTTGATCTTCAATGATCTCCAAGTTGCTTCAATCTCCTAAACTAATAAGAACTATGGTTTAGATTCTAATCTAATGGAGTGTTTAATCTAATCTAAGATATCTAATCCCCCTTTATTTTATGCCTCCCATCATGTATTTATAGGTTACAAGTCAAATTTTTAGGTTAGGAACAAACCCAATCCAATTTGGAGTCAAAAAGGTGTCAAAATTAGCCCAAAAACGCGTCCAAGCCTTCCCAGTCTCTTCCCGAGCGCCCCAGTGCTGGGCACGGCGCTGGGATTCTGCCCCATAGCGCCCTGGCGCTGGGATTACATAGAGAAATAGCGCCCCGGCGCTGGAAGTTTTTCTGGAATTTTCTGCTCCGATGTCCTTTTGGAAAATGGCCATAACTTCTTCGTCCGAATTCTGATTTCGATGATTCAAGATGTCCGGAAAGAGGAGAAGTAGATCTACAACTTTAATTCTTTAAGTTGTTCGAAATAAGGTCCGTAGAAATACTCAAATTGGCTCTGAAGTGACTACTGTGTAAATGACAAGCTGAAAAAGCGAATCTAGCCACCCCGAACGTCGATCCACGTAACTTTTGTCCCAAATCCTACAAAACAATGTAAAACATGCATGAATGGACACAAACACTTAAAAACTATTCTAAAAGACTTGAGAACAATACTAAATTAAGCCCAAATGTATCCAATTCATGTGTATAAAACTCACTCATCAAATACCCCCAAACTTAAACATTTGCTTGTCCTCAAGTAAAAATACAAAAGAACTAAAAATAAACAAACTAACTCAACTACATGAATACATATGCACGATCTACTTTATAATATACCTACGAACCCAGTAATAAATCAGTATGATATATAGCAACAGACCTTAAAGTTACCATTGGTACTCAAACAATATATCCAATCAAATCAAAATCCATAACTCTAACTAATTAGTCAATCCAAACCTGTCATCACCCATGTTGTGCGTATGTGCTTGTTAACCATTCTAACCAACCACAATTCAAGATAATCACATAACAAACTTCTTAGAAGGAATATTTCAGTTCCAATTCAATTACTTTTGTGAACATGACAACTCCGGTTAAAACTAAGCAATTACCAAGTCTAAGGGTAAATACAAGATTTATTTATACTTTTATTCAACCACGAGGGCATTTTGCTCTTTCTCGTATTTTTTTCATTTTTTTTATTTTCTCATGGCTGTGCAATGTCTTATTCTCTTAGGCTTTTCAGTGCTACCTTAACGAGCTTTCGACCAACGACTCCCAAGTCATTAAGACCTTAGGGCGCTAGGTGTAAAGACAATCCCCTCGGGCTTACTTACTCAAGTAACAAAGGTCACAAAACTAGACAAGCATGCCACGGTGTTTATTCATTTTTTTTTCTTTTTTCTGGATTTTCCATTTTTTTTTCTTTTCATCATTTTTTCTCTTTTTTTTTTTTTTGTATATATATACCCCATAGATTCCCCCAAACTCAAGCTTTTACGTCATTCCAACCTTTACCGCTAGTTCACTAATTTCCTTAAATTTTAACCAAGATTGTCCCTCAGAAACAAATTATGAAACCCTTGAACCAAGTGGATTAAAACAGTTAAACTTTAAGTGCTAACCAGTTACATAAGTTTCAGACAGGCTCAGATTGTCATCATGATTAAAATTAGAACTCATCATCAATTATCAACATTGTTCAATTTAACAATTAATACCAATCTTATCATAGGCCGAGCTAAGACCACACCAACTAAGCGCACAGATTCATGCAAAAAATAAAAATAAAAATAAAAAAATAAAAAAATAAAAAGAATACAATTAAACTACATGAACACATACTAATGCAACACATATATGAATATGCAAATAACTACCATGTACTATATGCAACCTAAAAAAAACACAATGCTAACACACAAAAAAATGAACTACTACGCAGATAACTAACTATATGTAATACGACACTAAAATGCCCCCAAACTTAAACTAGACATTGTCCTCAATGGATGAAATATAAAAAAGTAAAGCAGAGGACTTCCCTGAAAATATAGCAATATTCCGCATTGTCCACTTAAGTTTGGAGAATATGCTAGGCACATGGAATAAATTGGGCACCACTTGAATTTGACTTGACTAACCTGTAAACCATGATAGAAGCAATTTTATTAAATCCAAAATAAATGCAAATTCAAAACAACTAATATAAAACTTAATAAAAACTAAAAATAAAAAATAAACTTGGGTTGCCTCCCAATAAGCGCTTGTTTTATAGTCTCAGCCTGACTTCTTCAATTCTCTATCCAATTCCTCTTCGAAAGTTGAGGAACCCTCCATCCATCGGAAATAATATAGCATTTGGTAGGTTCCCATTTACGATAGCCATTGTATTTAAGTCACCTAACATGATCTTTTTAGATAGGATCCCCATTAAGTACGTCCAACATCTAGGTGTTTTTTTCATTGTGTCTGCGAATAGATTCTGGCATTGAGGCTTGTCAGACACAACAATCTCTTCTTCTATCTTCTCCAACTCATTGAACCATGGCTTCGAAGTTGTACTCGCTTTTACATCACAAGGAGTATTGCCGACGACATGACTACCTATTGGGCATGGTTTTGCAAAACTGCCCGAATTCTTGAACTTTGGTGGAGAAGGTACATGGGACACTATCAAGATTGGCTCATCTTCGTTGGTACTCAAAGTTAGATCTTTGCCGATCTCTTTTTTTTGGTCTCCAAGTCTTTCCACTTTTTCAACATCTATATCATTTGGCACATCCGATTGCAGATTTGGTTCAGGCTCATCATCAGTCTCGTCATCCATGTCATAGAGCTAAGTGTATTGAGGACGGCTGTTCAACGCATGTGCTATCTGCCCCAATTGATTTTCCAGATTTTTAACGATGCCCCTTGGCTTTGCAAATGCAGCTCTATTTGATTAAATCTTTTGTCTTGGTCCTCGTTCCTTTTGTCAGAAGCTTTAATAAATTTTTCAAAGGCTTCCTCCTAATTTGAATGTTCTTCCTGTTGTAGTGGAGGTGGACACGAGAAATCCGGTGGGCATGTTGGACTTGGAGCATAAAATTGATCTTGATTGTTACTCCATGAAAAATCCGGGTGATACCCCCAATCCTGATGATAGTTGTTGGGATAGACATAACTATTGGGGTAATCATCACTATACTGTACCGGCTCAAAATTGATGGCGCATTGATAACTCATATGATTTCCAGCACAATAATCACAAGTAACTGCCATACTTTGACGACGTTGAGCTTCAAAAGCTTCAAGCATCCTCGAAAGTGTCTCCATCTGTGCTGACAATGCAGAAAGTTTCTTGAGTCTGTCAATCTCCGCTACCCGTGGTTGAGTCATGTTCGTGTATGGCCATTGATACGCAAAGTCATCCATGGTACCTAAAAAGAGAGAAATATAGGAAGAGAATGAGAAATAAAAATAAAAATAAAAATGTTTAAATTAAGACTAATTTGATTGAAATTAATATTGGTAAATAATTATTAAATTAAGTCCCCGGCAACGGCGCCAAAAACTTGTTGATTGATTTCACAATCAATGAATACGTGCAAGTATACACGGTCAACAAGTAATAAAGTGAAAGTAGAGTATCGTTCCCACGAGGAATTATTTAATAAAAATCACCAAGTACTAATTCTTAACCAAATCAATTTTATTTAAACAACCAATAATTGTGATTTCTAGATTTAAGAAAACTAAATTAAACAAAACAAAAAGATTATTCTAAAAGAAAGCAAATAAACAACTAATAATTGATGGAATTCAGATAAATAAGAATTAAGACTCCAATATCCCCAATTATGAATTATAAATCAATTATTCAATTATTTCAATTATTATATCTACTGAATTGTTAATAGAAATTCTCAAATGCTAAAAGCACTCTCTCGAGTGATCAATTGCCTTCTATTTAACCCTGATTAATTTTGCTATATCTCTATGCAAAACAATTGAATTAAACTCGCTACAAACCCAATTCTTCTTATGTTACATGCGACAAATAGATATTCTCATTCCATTCACAAACCTAATTATTCACTGTGCAAATAACTAAGTCACATGTCACCAAGCCCAATTCTAACCCTAGAATTCCTTTCCCAATTCCTTCTAGAGTAACAAGGTAATTATTGATCAGATAATTAATCAATAAGCACAAAGCAAGATGAACAATTTACTTCAACACAAATAATTGGAATAAATCAAATAACTAATTTATAGCCATAAAAAGTTCAATTGAAATCTTAATAAAAGAGTTAGTTCATAATTAATGAATTAAAACCAAGAATCCACAATTGAATAGACATTAAAAGATAAAAGTATGATAAGAGAAGATAATATAATTTGTTGTCAGCAAATCTGATGCTCCCCTCTAGCTCTTGCTCTTGATCTTCAATGATCTCCAAGTTGCTTCAATCTCCTAAACTAATAAGAACTAGGGTTTAGATTCTAATCTAATGGAGTGTTTAATCTAATCTAAGCTATCTAATCCCCCTTTATTTTATGCCTCCCATCATGTATTTATAGGTTACAAGTCAAATTTTTAGGTTAGGAATAAACCCAATCCAATTTGGAGTCAAAAAGGTGTCAAAATTCGCCCAAAAATGCGTCCAAGCCTTCCCAGTCTCTTCCCCAGCGCCCCAGCGCTGGGCACGGCGCTGGGATTCTGCCCCCTAGCGCCCCGGCGCAGGGATTACATAGAGAAATAGCGCCCCAGCGCTGGAAGTTTTTCTGGAATTTTCTGCTCCGATGTCCTTTGGGAAAATAGCCATAACTTCTTCGTTCGAACTCCGATTTCGATGATTCAAGATGTTCCGAAAAGAGGAGAAGTAGATCTACAACTTTTAGCCTTTAAGTTTTTCGAAATAAGATCCGTAGAAATATTTAAATTGGCTCTGAAGTGACTGCTGTGTAAATGCCAAGCAGAAAACGCGAATCTAGCACCCCAAACGTCGATCCATGTAACTTTTGTCCCAAATCCTACAAAACAATGTAAAACATGCAATTTGGAGAAACCCAATCTAATTTGGAGTCAAAAAGGTGTCAAAATTCGCCCAAAAACGCGTCCAATCCTTCCCAGTCTCTTCCCCAGCGCTGCGGCGCTGGGCACGGCGCTGGGATTCTGCCCCCTAGCGCCCCGGCGCTGGGATTACATAGAGAAATAGAGCCCCGGCGTTGGAAGTTTTTTTGGAATTTTCTGCTCCGATGTCCTTTGGGAAAATGGCCATAACTTCTTCGTCCGAACTCCGATTTCGATGATTCAAGATGTTCCAGAAAGAGGAGAAGTAGATCTACAACTTTAATGCTTTAAGTTTTTCGAAATAAGGTCCATATAAATACTCAAATTGGCTCTGAAGTGACTGCTGTGTAAATGACAAGCTGAAAACGCGAATCTAGCCACCCCGAACGTCGATCCACGTAACTTTTTTTCCAAATCCTATAAAACAATGTAAAACATGCATGAATGGACACAAATACTTAAAAACTATTCTAAAAGACTTGAGAACAATAATAAATTAAGCCCGAATGTATCCAATTCATGTGTATAAAACTCACTCATCAGCATATTCTGACTGCTCTTCTGACCTTGTGAGATGAAGGAAACATCCTCCTCTTTCTTTTAATGGACCCTCCGGGGGTTATTTCCATAATTTCTAGACTGGATGTGCTCAGCTACAACTTTAAGGGCAGGTAGGTCTTGAATCTTTCCTAACTTCAATCCCATCTCAGCCATATCCCCATGTTTAATCATTTTAGAGAATGGTTTGCCAATGCCAGCTAAAGCCCTCTCATAGAAAGGAGCTTCTTGTATGTCTATGAAGGTCATAACCATTTTTGACTCATTCATAGAAGGAACAACTTGAGCAACAAGGCGTCTCCACCTTTGAGCATACTTTCAGAAAGACTCATTGGTTTGTTTCCTGATTTTAGTAATTTAGTACCGGTCAGGGACCATTTGAGACTGGAAGCTGTATTGAGTGAGGAAGGCATGAGCTAGCTCCTCACAGCTATGGATCTTTGAATTTTCTATTCTGGTATACCATGAACGGGCTTCTCCAGTTAAACTCTTCTAGAAGAGCTGCATCTTGAGCTTATTGTGCTCAGCATAAGATTCGAGTTCTCTAATGATATCTTCAAATGTGTGTAATGATCTCCTAACCCGTCATACTTTTCAAAGTCTGGAGTCTTGAACTTCTCTGGATAATGCACACTAGGGAATATACAAAGGTCAGCATATGAAACACTCTCCTGTGCTCCAATCCCTTTGATAGAATGAATGGACTCTTTCATTTGAAGGACCTTCTTCCTGATATCACCGGTGTCTAGATCTTCTTTGAGATGGGTGGTATCATGAATTTTGTTAGTTGGATCCAACTAAAGCTCAGGTACTGGATTGACTTTATCCGAACTTTTGGTTCCTCCTTTTGCAGAGGATTCAACATGTACGCATATTTTCGTACCCTGAGTAGACTGGTGTAGTTCTTTAAGCAGAACAGCCAAATATGTGATTTGTTTACTTAATCTGTCGAATTCTTCGCGGGTGACAGGATTAAGATTAGCCTGGTCAGATGAAGATATAATTGGTTGTAGGCTCACGACTTTTTTGGACTTTGAACGGGTAATGGGTCCGATTGTTTCCCTACAAAAAACTGACGTAGTTTAGTTTTTAGGGATTGTATAAATGTTTACATGTTATATGATGTGTCCATTTTGGGAGTATTATCCTGCAAAATGGACGTTAGCTGTTTATAATACAGGATAGCATGTAAATATTCTTATGCACATATTTCTTTATATTTCTCATTACATGGAGATCAATATGGAATGAAATTACAAGTAATTGAATTTACAAGTAATTTTGAAATGAGAAAGTATGAATAGACTTTTCTTCGCGTTTGGTTTATCAGAGGCTGACCTATCTTAGGCTACTCTCGCAGCTTTTTGGCATGAAGGTTCCCAAATCATCGCAATTTACTCGACGGGAAGTTAATCTGATCTTTCAACTAGAGCAAATTTGGGTGGTGCCTTTTCCTGATCCTTATTGGAATTAGTCTTCCTACGGGTCTAGTAATCAAACACCGACAAGATAGCCTCCTGATGGAGGAACCACATAACATACATTCACATACAACGTGTCTCACCGTTTATGAAAATGATAACACGTGCGAAGCACTAATATCACAAGCAGATATAGTGTAAAGCATTAAGAACAGTAAGTAAATGCATTCGTACACATCCATTAAATGTAAATGCAACATTCACACACATGCATATAACAGTTTTGAAAAGCTTGTAATAGCGACTTAAGTCCTCTTACTGGTGTCCCCAGCGGAGTCGCCACCTGTCGACGTCGGAATTTTTATTTTTCCTTTTTCTGTTCTTGTTCATTTGTGTTCTCATGTTAGGTGAGATTTGTTTGAAAAAATAAGTTGTGAAAAGGTCCGACATTTTTATGTTGACGATTTGACTGTAAGAGTCGCCAGTTGATTTTTTTAACTGGTTGTACCAACACAACTAAGAAAAGGTTTGCACATTGATCCAGTGATGTGATACTACTTAACGGGTCTGTGATACCGAGATTCAGTAGGGTATAGGGACTTGCTTATGCAGAGGAAAGGTGTTAGGCACCCCCCGACATCCATGTTACCACGGTGACCGCCACTTTTCAAGAAACTGTTATATGAATATGTGTGTGTGTGGGTCAATGTGCTGTTATTTGGAAGTAGTGTTATGCCTCATTTGCACTTATATACAAAGGGTTTGAATTTGTGTAAAAATTTAGTTTTAAACAAGATATAGCAGTAATGTTTTATAAAAAGAGGTTTTTCAAATCTTGTGCTCAATAGTAATTGATGCCTTTGATACTTCTATTTTATTATGATTTCGGATTGATTGCTTTTATTTTCGAGATGCAAAACATCTTCGAGAATATAAGGTACAAAGCAGTGTCGAATTCCTCATGGGCATGAAAACCATCTGAGGAGATCCAAACACAGTGAATAATTTACAGGCTATTTATAGCTGAAAATGTCCATCACGGGAACCGAATCTAGATTCAGTAGACTGATTATGTGATCACATGATTCCTAGGCTCACATGATGCCACAATTTATATGAAAACTGTAAGCAATTATATATATATATATAAGCTGTAATATATATATATATATATATATATATATATATATATATATATATATATATATATATATATATATATATATATATATATATATACAAACGTGATCAACCACCACAAAGCACCTCCATAGGGGATCGAAAATGTAAATATATAAAAATAGTGAATATATATATAGAAACATGATCAACCACCATAAAGCACCTCCATGAGGGATCAGAAATAAATAAAGCTGTAAAAACGATCAATCGCCACGAAGTAAACTCCAGGCGGGACGAAATGTATATATATATATATATATATATATATATATATATATATATATATATATATATATATATATATAAGCAAGTAAACGCTCCGGATATAAATCTAGGTTCGTCAAACATAGTTCAACAACAATTTATAAATATATTGTAAGACCCCAACTTTTTATAAATAAAATTGAATTTCCGCTAATTATTATTTTGAATAATAAGGTGTTAATTTGATATAATGTTGTGGTTATGGGTGAAATGTGTAAATTTTACAAAATAAGCAAGTGGTTATAAAATATTCATTGTTGTCGGGGAATATTCGTTTGGTCGGAGAATATTCTTGCTGTCGAGGAATATTCGTACGATGGCGCAGCCATTTGTGGGCCCCATAACGGAAAACGATCGGATGAAGAAAATGACAAGTTTGAGTTTTTATAAATAACGACGTAGTAGTTACCGTTAACACTATTGGAATACTCGGTGGTTAAAATACAGTAATACGCGTGGTTGCACAGTAGCACACGGTATTGCACAGTATTGTTGGATTATTGATTCTTACGTAAGAAGGCACTACTCAATAATTGTTATAGTAATTACTGTTCAATATTTTATTTTATTGATTCAATAATTGCTACGTTGATATTTTATATTATTGTTGTTTCAATAATTATCACTACATAGTATTTCTCATTATCAGATCAATAATTCATATTATTTGAATAATATTATTAGATAGCATTATTGGGAATGTCTAAGAAAGTTGTGTCTAATGAGAGGTTTGGTCACCCAATTGCGCACCAGTAAGGAGAAATCCTTATCGGAAAGCCCCATCTTTCCTGGGAACGACTTGGTTGTCATAATTGTGATTCTGTAATATTATTTGTGAGTAATTAATTATTGATTTATATGATAAAGAAATATTTATTTTATGTGGATATAAATGATGGATATATTTATTTTTGTGGATATAAATGAAGGAATTAATGTTGAGGTGTTTTATCAAAATTTTATCAGAATGGAGGTATTAAAAATCGTCCGTATGTGAATTTCGGGTTTTGAAATTTGGAAAAACTCTCTTCTACAAAGTTGTAGAGAATTAAATTTCCTATAGAAAGGACATGAGATTTGAATTTTTCAGATAAAAGAGCTAATTATTATGAATTGTTGAAGTTTCGAAAATTAAATATTTTTTTAAATTATGGGTGGGACCCACTTTTATTTTTTTGAAAACATGTGGGTTGCAAAAAAAATAAATGGAATGCTAGTCATGGTTGGTGCGTAGAAGAAAAAATAAAATAAAATATTATTTTATTAATTTAGTCTCCTTTAGCGTTCTAGCATTTTTCTATAAATATGGTGCTTAGTTAGAATTGAAAATAACACCAGAATCAAGTTTTCTCTCTCTCTATATTATCGAGCGTATTTTGTGAGTATTTTGATACTTTGAGAGTTGTTATTCAGTGCAAGTTTCATTCGGCTTTATATCCGATATTCCGGTCAGAAATACTATTATTTTGAGGTAAGAGATGTTATTTTCTTCGTAAATGATATTATTTTCATCAATATCATTATGCCAAAATATTGATATAAACTTTATTGTGGAATTTCTACCTTTTTGTGTCGGGATTACTATTCACGTATATGGCACTATTCACGTAAACGACACTATTCACAGAAAAATAATTTTTTCTTTCTTTGTCCAAGTTGTCTATTTTGGTTACTATCTTTGATTGTATCCATGTTTTAATCTTTATTTTTGAATTCTGCTCCACAATTGCTTATTATAGAGTATTTTTGAACTTAGATAAACTGTAGTACGAATCCCTAATATTTGTCCTTTTGTCTCACTGGATTCATTTTCTTTAAGATATTTTTCATCATCCTCAGTCCTAAAAGATGATATTACTAAATATCTTTGGCTTGTAGTGCAAAGATGAATGATTAACTGATGAATGTCTTTGGCCCGTACTGCAAAGATGAACATGTGTTAGGATGAACAAGACCAACTGGTGATACAAATGAATATCATTGGCCTGTAGTGCAAAGATTAATATTTGATTCAAGATGTATATTGATTGATGTTATAGGGATAAAATATTGATGATGGACTTTTAAATCTTAAAAGATAGTAGAATTCATTCTCTACTTGACTCTTCTAATGGATTGTTGTTTTCGCTGCAGTTGTTAATCTAAAACTTGTTATCTATTATATTTTATCAGAGTTTTCCCTGTTGAAGACTAATGATAATTTGTTATATATTATCTTAGTCATATTATTCTTTATTGGGCTAGTTGAGCTCACCCTTTTCCTTTTTGTTCCATTTTTCTCAGGAGGCGAGAATATAGCGGGAACTAGTCGGGGTATGGAGTGATGTTTCCAGTCAGTTGTGTTAGCAGTCCTCACTATTTTGTAAAATATTATTTCAATAATTGTAAGGAGGACTTATTTGAGTGTGGATATTGTCTAGATGATATTATTTGTATTTAAACTCACAGTTTATGTGTTGTCGTATTTTGCACGATAATTGTTATAATGATGTTGTAGTTGTTTCTATACCATGTATTTGGCGACTCAGAATAGGTGATGTATACCTATTTTGGGGGCGTCACAGTTGGTATCAAAGCCATAAGTAAAGAGCCTCGAGCCTGTATCTGGTGACTTCATGTTGATGGGGATGCACCGAAGCCAGACTCTCCGTAGGGGACGCCGTTTTTTGGTGGCAAACTGATAGGTATCATTGTGAGGTATTGTCCACGGTTGGGACATGAGTCACAGTTGGTATCAGAGCTTAGGGATATGGTCTCTGGCAGAGATCGGGGAATAGAACTAGGAGGGGAGAGACGAGTAAATCCTCGGTAGTGTGTCCTACTTAAGCTTATTTATTGGTCGATCATAATTAAGGGGTATTATGTGGTATGTCAATTTCTTTAATTAACCCTTGTTTTATGGTAATATTTCAGAATGGCAGCTGAGAATGTTAACAATGGAGTGAATGAGACTGTGGAGACACCTTTAATCACCACATAGGGGAACGTATAACAGGAAGGCAATATTCCTCCTGTAAACAACACTACTGAACAAACAATGAATAATGGAATATTAGATGCTTTTTGTAGTTCATGCAAACTCAGACGAGGGAGACTCGTGTACAAAATACAGGTGAAAATAATAACAACGCACAGTTTATCACAGCCAAGCAGTTCAAAGAGTTGAGACCACCAGAATTTGTGGGAAAGCCAGATCTAATCAAGGCAGAGACGTGGGTTAAACAAATTACCAAGATATTTGATGTCTTGGGATGCACGGAGGAACATAAGGTTCCATTTCCCACATTTTTGTTCCGTGGTGAGGCAGATTACTACTGGGAATCTGTGAAGCGTACCCAGCCTGCCGCACTCAACATGTTTTGGGAAATATTTCATAAGTTGTTCAATGATAAGTACTTTCCTAAAAGTATTCGTCATATGAAGAAGGTAGAGTTTATCAGACTAGAACAAAATACCATGACTGTGTCTCAGTACGAAGCGAAGTTCGCAGAGTTATCCAGGTTTACACCTCATTTGGTAGAGAATGAGGAACGAATGACACGAAAGTTTATGAGAGGTTTAAAACTCGAGATTCGGCAATATCTTATCTCTCATAAATTTTCTTTATATTCAGTTGTTGTAAACAGGGCTCATTTAGTAGAGCGAGATAATGAGTATGTTCAACCAAGGGACCACAACCAGGTCATATTCGTGGCAGCAGTCATCAGAGCAATGACAACCAACGGGGAGGAAAATATTCGAACAAAAGCGGTAACCACTCTGGTGGTAATCGTGGCCATGAAAATAGAAGAAGTGAGTCAAGAGGAGATTTCAAGAAGATAAGGTACAAGAATGATAACATGAAGACGTCAGCACCAACATCAACTATTTCTAAGAGAGGAGAACGAGCACCGGTCGTTTGTTACAAATGCGGTAAAGAGGGACATATCAGCCCAAACTGCCCAAAATAATCCAAGGTGTGTTATAACTGTGGGAAGGAAGGTCATATAGCTAGAGATTGTCCAGTAGCGAAACCAAGTCTAATTGGAATGGTGACTCCAAAGGCTGTTTCGAAAAAGTTAAAGTTAGTGGATTCTAGTAGAGCATTTGTCATGACTGGCCAAAATGCGAGAAACCCAAACGAGGTGATCATGGGTAAGCTAATCATAAACTCTTACGAAGTATATACCTTATTAGATACTAGTTCTACCCATTATTTTATCTCTCCTGCTTGTGCTCAACGTTTGAACTTGACTCTGGAGAAACTAGACTTTGACTTATCTGTTGAGAATCTATTAGGAGAAACCTTCATTACATCTATTGTTTATAAATCTTGCTTGATCCAAGTTGGTACCATACTGTCGATCTTATTTCTTTGAAAATACTTATATTTGATGTGATTTTAATGATTGATTGGTTAACTATTCATCATGAAAAAATTAATTATTTTCGTAAGGTTGTTAGTTTTCATATTCCTAACCAACCTATTATGCGAATTCAAGCAACCAAACCACTAAAGTCAATCACTGTCATGTCAAGCCATAAAGCTATTCGTTTATTGAAAAATGAATGGCAAGCTTTCTTAGCCCATATCACAGACTTTAACAAAAAACGTCAGATTTGAATAATATTTCTATTGTCAGTAAATTTCCTGACGTATTTCCTGAAGAACTTTCCGGTCTACCCCCAGAATGTGAAGTTGAATTCTTTATTGACCTTGAACCTGGTACAAAGCCCATTTCTTAAACCCCATATCGAATGGCTCCTGTTGAACTTCAGGAGTTAAAGGTCCAACTACAGGAGTTGTTAGACATTGGTTTCATTCGTCCTAGTGCATCTATACCTTGAGAAGCCTTGGGAAGACCGGTAACGAAATCTATGGTAATGTGCTCCCACTTCCATTCTGGAATTTCAAGTGGTTGCAATGGACCTTTTGGCACTTGATGCTCCGCCTTGGCACGTTGACACGTTAAACACCTTGAGATAAGCTTCACTATCTCTCTCCTCATATTGCTTTACCAAAATGTATGTTAAAGATTTCGATACATTTTGGTACTCCCAGGATGGATTGCAAACGATATGTTGTCCGCCTCCATCATAATTTTATACTTCAAATCAAAATTATTAGGAACACAAAGTCTGGAGTTGACTCTAAGTATTCCTTCTTCATCGATTATTGCTTCCAAAATTTCACCTTCTTACACTTTCTTCTTCATACGCATCACCTCCAGGTCTGTAGTTTGAGCAACTTTAACTTTATCGATTAAAGTCAGTTCTACTCGTATATTTGTCATCATCACGTGGGTCCCTGGAGTCTTTATCTCTATTTCCATCCTTTGTAAGTCATACAAAATGGGCTTTTACGTTGACAATATTGCACTCGTACCCGCATATGATCTTCTACTCAATGCGTCAGCTACCACATTCGCTTTTCTAGGATGATATTTAATAGTATGATCATAATCTTTCAATAGTTCAAGCCAACGTTCTTTCCGCATGTTGAGTTTCTTTCGAGTGAAGAAATATTTGAGGCTTTTATGATCTGTATAGATATCCACCTTCTCTCCATACAGGTAATGCCTCCAGATTTTAAGTGCAAAAACGACTATTGCCAACTCTAGATCATGAGTAGGATAATTCCTCTCATATTCTTTGAGTTGTCGCGAGGCATAGGCTATGACTTTCCCATGTTGCATGAGAACACATCCTAAACCTCTACCTGAAGTATCATTGTAGGTGACATATCCCTCCGAACCAGATGGTATTGTCAGAATAGGTGCTGAAATGAGTCTTCTCTTGAGTTCTTGAAAACTCTTCTCACACTCCTCGTTCCAATCGAATTTTGTATCTTTTCGAGTCAGCTAAGTTAATGGAGTAGCGATTCGAGAAAATCCTTCCACGAATCTCTGATAATAACCAGCTAAGCCCAAAAAACTACGTACTTCGGTCATTAACTTAGGTTGCTCCCAGCTTTGAATTGCTTCAATCTTTGCCGGGTCAACAGATATTTCATGATTTGATATCACGTGCCAAAGAAATTCTACTTCCTCAAGCCAGAACTTGTATTTCTTTAACTTGTCACATAGCTTGTTTTCACAAAGCTTTTGAAGTATTACCCTCTAGTGTTGCTCATGATCTTCATGGCTTTTGGAGTATATGAGGATGTCATCAATAAAGATAACAACAAAATGATCCAAATATTCCTTGAATACTCGGGTCATCATATCCATGAAGGCCGCAGGAGCATTAGTCAATCCAAAAGACATGACTAGGAATTCATAATGCCCGTACCGAGTTCTAAAAGCAGTCTTTGGAATGTCATCGGTTTTAATCTTCAATTGGTGATATCCGGAACGAAGATCAATCTTTGAAAATATTTTGGCACCTTGCAACTGGTCAAACAAATCATTAATGCGAGGCAATGGGTATCAATTTTTTATAGTGACATGGTTCAACTCCCGATAATCAATACAAAGTTGCATACTCCCATCTTTCTTCTTCACGAATAGAACAGGAGCACCCCAAGGAGGCATACTCGGACGAATGAAACCGATGTCTAACAATTCCTGTAGTTGGGTCTTTAACTCCTGAAGTTCAATACGAGCCATTCTATATGGGACTTTGGAAATGGGTTTTGTACTGGGTTCAAAGTAGAAAAAAAAAATTCAATTTCACGCTCTTGGGATAGGTCAGGAAGTTCTTCAGGAAATACGTCAGGAAATTTATTAACAATAGAAATATTATTCAAATCAGACGTATTTTTATTTAAATTCGTGTCATGGGCTAAGAAAGCTTGACATCCGTTTCTTAATAAATGAATAGCTTTTTGGCTTGATATGACAGTGATCGACTTTAGTGGTTTGGTTGCTTGAATTTGCATAATAGGTTGGTTAGGAATATGAAAGCTAACAACCTTATGAAAATAATCGATTTTAGCATGATGAGTAGTTAACAAATCAATCCCTAAAATCACATCAAATGCAAGAATTTTTTAAGAGATAAGATCGATAGGTAACGTGCAGTTACCGATTTGAATCAAACAAGACTTATAAATAGTGGATGTAATGAAGATTTCTCCCAACAGAGTTTTAACAGATAAATCAAAGTCTACTTTCTCCGGAGTTAAATTTAAACGTTGAGCGCAAGTAGGAGAAATAAAAGAATGGGTAAAATCGGTATTAAATAAGGTATAGACTTCGCTAGAGTTTATGATTAGCTTACCCATTATCACCTTATTCGGATTCCTCGCTTCTTGTCTGGGACGGCCTTTGATGCCTCCATCCCAGTTGGACTTGACTTTGGTGCACGAAAAAATCGGGCTAGGTGACCTTCTCTTCCACAAATGTAACATGCTTTGGACTGCTGCATACAGTTTGGACTGATGTGTCCCTCCCCTCCGCATTTGTAACATACGACCGGCGGTCGTTCTCCTTCCTTAACAACAGGTGCTGGTGCTGACGTCTTTCCATCATTATTGAATTTTCTCTTCTTGAAATTTCCACTTCTATTATCTTGGCCATGATTACCACTGAAGTGGTTACCATTTCTGGCATGTTGATTCCCTCCACATTTGTTGTCACCGCTTTGATGACTGCTACCACTAGTATTATCGCTTTTGCCGACTGCTATCTCTTAGTTGTGTTGACACATAATCACGTTCCAATAATTGAGCCCTATTTACGATATCTGAATACAAACACAGTTTGTGAGAAATTAGGCATTGACGTATCTCGGGTTTCAAACCTCTTAGAAACATCCGCGTCATTCTCTCCTCATTATTAACCAAGTGGGGCGTAAACTAGGACAACTAGAAAAACTTAGCTTCATACTGTGACATGGTCATATGGTTTTGCTCTAGCTTGATGAGCTCTACCTCTTTCATGTGACGAATACTTTCGGGAAAATACTTGTCGTTGAACAGTTCTTGGAACTTCTCCCAAGACATCTTCAGTGCGACAGGTTGGGTACGTTTTACAGATTCCCACCAGTAATCTGCCTCTCCACGCAACATGAAGGTGGCAAAGAGAATCTTTTGCTCCTCGAAGCATCCCAAGATATCAAATATCTTGGTGATTTACTTTATCCACGTCTCCGCCTTAAGTGGTTTTGGCTCTCCAATAAAATTCGGTGGTCCCAGCTCCCTGAACTACTTAGCGGTGACCGTTCGAGAGTTACCAGTATTTCCACCTGCATTTTGGACATGAGTCTCTCTCACCTGATGTTGAACAAATTGCAGAAAGCTCCTAAACATTCCATCGTTTGCCATTTGGTCAATGTTGTTCACCTGAGGATTATTGTCTTCCTAATACACATTATCCTAGGTTTTGATCGGTGGTGACTCAACAGTCTCATGTGCTCCATTGCTTAACTCGACATTTTCGGATGCCATTTTCAAACACTGCCACAAAACAAGGGTTAATTGACATGCCACATATTATCCCTATATTATGACCGGCTAGTTAAATAACAAAAAAAGTTAGGTAGGTCATACTAGCGAAGGATTTTCCCGTCTCTCCCCCCTAGTTCTAGTCTCACATCTTAGCCAGAGATCATATCCCTAAGCTTTGATACCAACTGTGACGCCCCCAAAATAAGTATACATCACCTATTCTGAGTCGCCAAATACATGGTACAGAATACAAATACAAACTTAAATATACAGCATGAGCTGTGAGTTTTAATACAAATATTGTCTCCTAGACAGTATTCAACCTCAAAATAAGTCCTCAATACATTTATTATTACACTATTTTACAGAATAGCGAGGACTACTAATGCAAACATCTGGACCGTCACTCCGTTCCCCGACTAGTCCTAGCTATATTCTCATTTCCTAAAGAGAACAATGAAAGCAAAGGGCGAGCTCAACTATCCCAGTAAGAAATATTATGACTACGATAATGCAGAATAAATTATCATTAGCCTTCAATAGTGTTAAACTGATAAAATATAATACACATCAAGTTTAACTGCAGTGGAACAAGCAATCTATTAGAAGAGTCAAGTAGAGCATGATATCTACTATCTTCTATAATTTAAAAAGTTTATCAACAGTTTTATCGTTGAGACTCAGCTTAATAAATAATCCACATCATCGAATCATCCCTGCACTACGGGACTAGGATATTCATTAGTATCACCAATGGTCATGATCATACCAACATATGTCCATCAATGCATTGCGGGCCAATGATGACTTTTACCACATCATCCGTAGAATTACGGTCATGATTATACCGAATAATCCCTGGTCATAATCATACCAAGTCCATCTATGCACTACATACCGCAGATGACTTTCAATATAATATAAACATGAGGATGATGACAATGATATAAGAATTCAATAAAATAAGTTCAAGGATAAATTTTTAGAGATTTATAATTTAATTTATCCATAAATCAATAACGTCCAAATTGTCAACATGATACTGCTTTGTGGAGTAAAATTCAAGAATAATATTGTACCAAAAATAATTTGGACCGAAAACGAATCAATTTTTATCACGAACAGTATCCTGGGTGAATAGTACTCGAGTGAATAGTATTCTGTGAATAGTACTTTGGGAATAATAATCCCGTGAATAGTACTCCGACATAAAAAAGTTAAAACTTATCAAGAATGCTTAGAATAATATTTCCATAAAAAAATACTGGATGAAGCGCAAATATCAAGGATATTCTACTAATTTCATATAGTATAGAAGCCAAAATTTTAACAAATGAGTATAAAATTCGAAATCTAAAACGAAATAATATTACTTACATACTACAGAGTATGGAAGAAAATATTATTTTAAGCAAATATTGAACAAAAATAACATCCCTTACGAGTATGAAAGAAATAATATCCCTTTCCTTAGTAGGAGATTGGATACTGAAATAGTGTAGTAACATAATACTCTTCTTCTTTCTCTCTGATTCTCTCTCTATAGAATTCTCTTGTGAGTCGTAGTGAATTGGTGAGAATGAAAGAAGAAATATGCTTCTATTTATAGAAGATTTCTAGCTTAGCCCTTCCAATACGAAGAGGCAAGTGGCTTGACGACGGGTGAAGTGAAAAGAAAAGTGGTTTGCTCCTACAATGTGAAAGAATAAGTGGTTTGACGCCTGTGATGTGAAACGACAATTGGTCGACGCCTGTAATGTGAAATGACAATTGGTCGACGCCTGTAATGTGAAACAATAATTGGTCGATGCCTGTAATGTGAAACGACAATTGGTCGACGCCTGTAATGTGAAACGACAATTGGTTCGACACCTGTAATATGAAATGGTAAGTTATTTGACGTCTGGTAAAGGCAATTACTATTAGCGAAAGTGACTCTTAGATGATGACATATGGGCCCCCATAGAATAAACCAAACTTACCACAAACGTCTCATAACAAACTTCTTATTTATATCAAAGATTGAATAAATATTACCACAAATCAATTTATCTTCAATCAACACATTTTTAATCTTCCAACAATTTTTCATCATTAATATTATAACTCACAATATTTAACAACCAGATTATGCCCAGGAAAGAGAGGGCTTTCCGATAAAGATTTCTCCCTATTGACGCGCAATTAGGTGACCAAACCTCTCCTCGACAGAACTTTCTAGACATCGTCAATATTATAAATAATAATATGAATAACTTTGTCGTCTCAATTATTGATTTAATAATATAAAATATTATGCAGATGATACTGTGATAAATAATTGAATCAATTATATGAGATACTATACAGCAATTACTGTAGCAATAATTGAGTATAACTGAGTGGCTTCTTACGTAAGCATCAATAATCAATACCGTGTGCTACTATGCAATCACGCGTATTACAGTATTTTTACCACCATATATTTCAACAATTAATGGTAAAACTTTCGCTGTTATTTTTATAAAAAGATATTTCTGTCGTTTTCTAACTCCGACAATAATTCTGTTGTGGGGTCCACCAATAATTGTGCCATCGTATGAATATTCTCCGACAAAAAGAATATTCCCCGACCAAATGAATATTTTATAACAACTTGCTTACTTTGTAAAATTTATAAATATTACCCATAACTATAACATTATATTAAATCCACACCATAATATTCAAAATGATATTTAGAGAAAATTATTCTGTATTCATAAAAGTTGGGATCTTATACTTTCTTGCAATGTTAGTAACTAGTATGTCGAAAAATTTTGAGTGTCTACAGATGCCCCTCTTTATCATATTCATGCAATGCAATGGCATGGATAAGATAAAAAAATACTAGACACTTGAAATGTAACAAGATAATCATGATGCAATGTACAGCAACATGATGCAAATGTATGTAGTTTGTTGGATTGTTTTCCAATATGGTGGGATGATTGCCAACTCCCTTTGACTTCTATCAGGATCAGATGTATCTCTCGTTTACAAGAGACTCTATGGGGATGCATTTTGCATGTTGTTGATGTGTATAACAAATTCCATCATCAGTCCCTCCTAATGAGGATGTTCTGTTGGAATTACTGCCTACATTCTGTGTTGTCAGGGTTGCCTGACCTTCGCTGAATTGTACATCAACGGATGAAATCCTTGTTGGGGATAAATGCCAAGGCTGCTTGACCTTTGTTAATGTGTGTATCAACTGATGCAATCATCGGATGGCTTCCGACGCTTCATTGGGTTTACTTGCCAAAGGCTGAACTGATGTTAAGGTTGCTTGACCTTTGTTGATAAATGCATTAACGGATGCAAATACGTGATACCCCCGTCAGGGATGGGTACTTTGGTAGATGAAAAAAATGCGTGATACACCCGTCGAGGAAGCTGCTTGATCTTTATTAACGCGTGCATCAATAGGCTAGAATCATCGGATGGTTTTCGATGCTTTGTTAGATTTACTTGTCAACGACTAAAGTGATGTCAAGGTTGCTTGACCTTCGTTGACATGTACATTAACGGATGCAAATGCGTGATACCCCCGCTGGGGTTGGGTGCTTCGCCACATGTAAATGTGTGATAGCCCCGCCGGGGATGTGTGTTAGAACACAAAATGCCCCCGTCGGGGATGGTGCATCAACAGATGCACATGTGTGATACCCCCGGCGAGGAAGCTTTAAGAATGATGACCCCAAAATGACGGCATTGGACCTTTGTACGGTATTGCCAAATGTGATCTACAACTGCTAAGATCATCGGTATAGTATACCCTGTGTTTGGACGAATACCAACGAATGATATGAAAGCCACAGTCGGGCCCATGAAAACCAAGATTTCAGGCTATTCTGCTCAATCGCGTAGCATTTTTATCCCTGATTTGGCATTTTCAGCTTGTGAGAACTCCTTTGCAACTCGAACTGGGTTGAGCCGGAGGGGTAGGACCCACGTAGATGAGCCGTAGGTACACCTGTGGTAGCAGCAGGTGGACCTGCAGCCAATCGTGAATGCCCATAAATGGGCTGGTTGCTTTCACAAGTCATTTTTAAGTCATGCCGCGAAGGAAATCTGAGTGCTCTTCTTCAGATCTGCTGAGTTCAGACGTCTTTCTACAAATTCTGTCACCGTACAAGTGTTCTACACTGTCCTGGTAATGTATGCATGTCTTTTTTTCCAATTTTTATCTGTTGGAAAATGACTTTTTGTATAAAATACGTTTAAACACATAGTAGTGAATATGCATGCTCAAATGACTTGATAAAAAATATTTAACATATTAAATGTTAGTATTAAACCATGTTAAACATAATGATGTAAAAAAATTTGACTTTTGAAACAGTTAAATTGCCACCTTTTTTCTACTATTTCTTATCCTATTTGAGGACAAATGAGCAAAGGTGGTAAAGCAAAGTAATCATGGTAATTAGGATATCCTTATGGATTCATGACTTTAACTTTTTAATGCAAATAGTATGTACATGACTGTGGACAAGTGTGCTACTGAATGGCCACCTAGTTATGCCTATGTGCATGTGGATAGTCCTATTTATAGAGGAAATTATGGCAAAAAAATTTTAAAATGTAGACATTAAGTAGTTATACATTTTAACTCTACTGTAGGCGTATGTTAAAATAATGCATGCATACATATAGTCATTAAATGCATTTTGAAAATCTCCAGGTTAAAAAATACCACACCTTTTTTGAGCTGATTTGGAGACTTGTTGTCCAGATATTATGGATCCGGATCAGTCGACTAGTTCTCACAGGACCACTTCTGCTCTACGAAGGAGGGCTTCTGAAGTGCCTCGACCCCGTTCAGTTAGCCAGCCTCATCATCTAGCGGAGGTGGTGATACGTCATGTCCGGGTTGATGTGCCAGACGTCGAGGACGAGGAGGAGGATGTACCGGTAGCGACTCCAGCTTCTACTGCTCATGTTCCTCGTAGGGATTTCCTAGGCATTCAGGTGGCTATCCCAGATCTTCTGGGTGATTTGAGTGGCCACCCCTCAGTTTACTAGCACGTAAATGAGGTACAAAGCTGGAATTTGATTTTCCTTCTTTCCTATTGATGAGGATTAAAGGATTCTGATGTTGATCTGCTTTGTGATGTAGGTTCCCAGCTTTACACAGCCTCGAGGGTACTGGTTTAGCATTCACTCCATGTAGCAGGTTTTACCTCTTGACTATAGGGCGATTGTGCATAATTGGGGATTTGGGGCGTTCTTTTTCATTCTTCCCTGTCGTTGTCCTTGGGGTTACCTCAGTGCATTGTTTGAGCGCTGGTTTCACTAGACTTATTCTCTATTTGTTGGACTGTGAGGTGATGATGATGCCAATGGATTGGCAATTTATCACCGGTATGGAGTTTGGAGGGGCGCCAGTGCCATGTACGTCGGATATTACCCCGACTGCCATCAGATCCTTGTTGGGAGTCCCGACTGAGGCGCTTAAGGGTAGGACGGTCCGTACGGGTCCTTTGAGTGTAGATGCTATGAGTGGGCTATTGAGTGAGCCCATGCCTGCTGATGTGAGAGTTAGGGATCGCATTCTTTGGTGATTGTTCCTGGTTGTCATCAGGGGGTCATTTCATAGCAGATAACTCTTCTACGGTGTCATTTGCTTTGATCAGTGCCACGCGGGAGGTGGACTGTATTGGAGAGTATGATTGGGGTTCTTACACCTTTGCCTATTTTCTCAGGAGAATACGCATCTGTTCGCAGGGCTTGACTGAGGCTTAGCTAGGATTTTACCCATTTCTGCTGGTGAGTATTTCTCTTTTGATTTCCCATGTATATGTTAAGAGCATTCACTGACAATAGGTGTTTTTACCTTTGTATTGGCAGTTTTTAGTCTATGAGAGGCTTCCATGTTTGTGCCCTGTGAGTGTGTTAGGTTTAGACACCTATCCACGAGGACAGCGATGGCATCACTCCATTTTGGCGAAAGTACCTGTAGCGGAGGGTTTCACCCATTATCGGCTACAGTTAGAGCTGTTGACAGCTAATGTCATCACTTGGATTCCCTATTCGGGGGAACATTTGACCATTGGGTTTGAGGATGGATTCCCGACTGGTGTAGAGCACGTGATATCCGCCCATAGGATTCCTCTCTTCACAAATGGAGGATGGGAGCTATATTTAGGAGTGCGTGCTATTAGGAGCACCACAAGAGAGATTCGTGTACTGATCTTACCTCCTACCAGGCGTTATTGGCCTATATTACAGTCACCCGCCGATGACATCCCAGACAGATACGCTTTGTCTGATGGTTCACATACTCAGGATTCATTCCATCACTGGTGGTCCCCTCGTACCATTAGAGCCCTGACCTGCACCACTCAGTTTATGGGGGATATGGTTCTTGGATTCGTGATGATGACGGATTGGCTGACCTGTGTTCGAGATCTGACTCATGTGACACAGATTGATCGTTTGACCCAGCAGTTGGACCGGGCATATTTCTTCATCCGACACTTGGGTAGAGATCCTTCAAAGGTAGATATTTTTGATCCCTCCAAATCAGGCGCTAGCCCCACAGGTGGCCCATATGGTTTTGCCGGTGCGGATCCTCCCTTATATAGGTCTGACATGCCTGTTGATAGAGATCTAGTGACTCTGGAGGAGTTACATCAGGTGGACATGATTGATGATGTAGATATTGACACCATTATATTCTTTTGATATGTATTCTCGTTATCTCTTTTGATAGGCCTCAGTTAGATATTGGGTGGCTGTGGCCCATTCTCACTATATCTTTTGATAGGCCTCTATTAGTAGTAGGGCGTCTGTGCCCCATTTCCCTATATTTTTATCTATATACAGAGATGATGTATATAGATGATGATGTACTTAGGAATGTATATACTATTTTCCGTTCCCTACATCATATTGCCATCTATTATCTGTCATGCATCTATCATGTTATGCATATGTATGTATGTCCAGAGATATTCAGCATTGACCCCTGAATGGTCTTATGATATTGCATACACATATGTCTTCTTCGATAGTCAGCCGCATAGATTGCACCCCACCAGTATTGGTGGCATCCCGTTTGAGATCCTGGTATGATAGTATGTCACCCCCAGATAAGGTGACCGTAGATCAGTTATTATAGCACTCTATGACCCTCCTGATATTTAACGTCCCCACAGGCTTTGTAGAGGGTATGCTAGAGCACGGGATACCGAAGAAACATGTTTTCTATTTTAGTACCCATGAGTTGACTCCTACCTTAGAGGAGTATGAGCGATTGACAACTTTTCCCTTAAACAGACCTTGCGCTCATATGGTTGTCGGAGATCTGTGCCGGTAGTACATGACCACCGGGTTATAGCATAGAGTAGTAGAGGATGAGATCACATTCGATCATGTATTATCCCAGCGTTTCCTGATAGATAGGTTTGGCTCATTGGATAGCTATACACGGTATTCTGGGGATTTCACCACACCAGAGGATCATTTGCATTTGGCCAGAGTAGATGTATTTGTGATGTGCATAGTGGCGTATGTGTACATGCCATGGTGTATGGATGAGCTGGACATCGGTGTTATCATGGCAGTGAGAGCTCTCAGGGAGGGTCGTACCATCATTCCAATTATTGTGGCAGAGATGTTGCGATCGGCCACGTTTTGCAGCGCCTACCCTCCAGGGTTATTTACAGGCAGTTCGGTTATGTTATACATGTGGTTTATGTTACACATGAGATCGATTGGCACTTTTTACCGACATGGATATTGCTTCACCCATGATATAGCTATGTCTTACTCCTTTCAGCCATCGGAGTGTATAGACGCTATGTCTTGGTCAATCTTCTTGGTAGGGATCAGAGATCCGTTTGGCATCCTGCCGTGTTCAAGGCTCGGGTCACCCTATAGCTTTATTACTCACGTTCCTAGCATGGATTATCTCTCTCTGACTGGTTTGAGGGGCATGACTATCTACCACCCACTGGCCGTGATGTCACAGTTTGACTAGTTCTAGGACTTTCATCCTTTTGATGCGGCGTTAGGTCAGCGTTTAGCTTCTCGCCAGTTGTCAATAGAGGACCAATCCCGAGTGTATGCTTGTTGGGATCAGCGTGATATAGCTACTTTTTTTGTTAGCCATCCGGGCTGTTTGCCAGAGTATTCTGCGTGGATGGAGACAGAGACTTCATCAGCTATGGCAGTATCCACAGTGCCAAGTATTGATTCAGATAGTGAAGAGCCCATGGAGGATATTGATTCCCATACCGAGGATGAGCCATTCCTTGGGTTGCCAGCAGCTCTTTTAGATTCTCCCAGTATTAGCACTGTTGTGATCCAGCATTTAGCATAGTACTTGGAGCAGAGTCTTCATCTGATGACCTTTGAGAGGGATCACGCTAGAGCTCTGATGTTGACAGCTCTTGATGGGAGAGATGTCGCTCTATTAGAGAGAGACGATGCCTTAGCACATAGAGATGCTGCTGTTGTTGAGCAGGATAAGGCCAGATTAGCTAGAGATGCCATGATGGTTGAGTGGGATGTTACTATATCTTCCTGGGATGTAGACATTACACATAGTACCACAGTGAGGTCCCTTACTACTAGCATGATCACAGAAATGAACACGTATATTGATGAGCACCGCGTCACCATGCAGATGGCTATAGATCTGTTAGCTCGTGTGGATACCCTTGTGCAGGAGACCACAATGTTACCTCCTTCTGAGAGAGATGAAATTTTGGGCTTGATAGTTCGCATATACACTGATTTGTAGATGGACATATATTTTCCTGCACAGACTAGCTTAGCCATTTTGTCATGTATAATTCATATTGTATATATTAAACAACATTATATATAGTAGGGAAATATATATTTTTGATCACTTCCCTTTTAGTTATGCCTTGTTGCTTGCTTGATATTTGCATGTTTCTTCAGAGCTTATGATCTAGATGTATTCTGAATTCCTCCTCGATGGATGGACATTGAGTTGTCTTAGGATATTTCAGAATAGATCATTGATCCGTGTGTTTTCCCTACCATTTTTGGTGTCTTGGGACTGGTTTTCTATATGGAGATGTGGAGAGGAATTTAACTTTCCTCTCTGAGGTTGACAGCACCACAGATGGTCGCCAGAACTCCTTTGTATAGGGGAGCCCAGTTAGTTCCATCTCTTATGGATTGGTGTTTCTTTTTGAGGAACAACCGCAGCTTAGATGGTCGTCGATCCTCCAATTTAGAGGGAGGTCAGGTAGTTCCATCCCTTTGGTTTGAAGCTGATGAAATGTGACGGATTGAAGGTTGATCCCAATACAACTGACAAGTGTTTGTGTTTCGGTAGGGGGTTAGACCGAACCATGACTGGCTGCCTACATACTCCTGTTGAAAAGGAGATCAGGTCTGCGTATTTTGAACCTGGTGTAAGAGGTTCAACGTTGTATGTGGCAAAAAAGGTGTAGAGATATTTTTGTTGTTTTTATTTTTGTAAGGAAAAGGGTGTAGAAATATTTTTGATATTTTTGTTTTATTACGACAGGACCATATAAAATATGGCTGCCTACGTACTCCCGTGTATCAAGGAGATCAGGTTGGTATAGTTCGCCCCGTTTTCAGGACGATTTGCAGCCAATGAAAAGTTTAGTCCCGTCTTCAGGACAAACTACGGTGGAAAAAGTTTAATCCCGTGCATAGGATAAACTGCAGGTGTGAAAAGTTTTATCCTTAGTGGAGTAAAACTCTAGGTGTGAAAGGTTCAATCCCTGGTGGGATAACCGGAGTTGAGTAAGGTTTCAAAACCAAGTGAAGAGAAGGAACTAGCGATCCAAAAACCAAGCTACTGGTTAGAAAAGTGTGTTGGTCCCTGATGGAGCAGAAGAGAAATTGTTGTTAGGTTTGTAATATTCGTGAACACAATCAAATTGCATTAAATAAGCGGAAGCATGGAAAATTAGAGTTTTAAATTTTTACAAACCATATGTTCGGATCATCCTTTATGCGCAATTATTAATTAAATGAAAAGATAAAGAACAATAATCATGCCCTTGAAGATTCGAGCTTCCTCAGGTATAAGTTCACCTCCAATCCTTTTCGCGTTCAACTTGAATCCACCGGGTTTGGTTCATTCCTTTGATCAACAATAGGTACCCAAGTATTTGGCCTTTAGAGGTGATCCACCAAGGAAGAATAAATATTCAAGAAGAAGGGTGGTTGGCTAAACCCTAGTTTTCTATCTCTATAGAAAAAGAGCGTACTCTCCAACAATTGGAATCACGTATCAAGATATATGATATAAGACTCCTCTTATAAAGATATCAGTTAACCCTTCTAATCTAATTAGAAAATAGGGTATTATTTAATTAATTAAATTCCTTTAATTAATTAAGCTCCCTAATCTTATTAGGGATAATTAATTAAACTCTTTTAATTAATTTGTCTCCTAATCTTATTATGAATAAATGAGAGTACATATATTAAATTAATTTTCAACTCTTTAAAAATTAAAATAATTATAATTGTAATAATATTAATAAGACTCCTCTTATTAATTTATATATTTAATATTTCTAAAATATTAAATAATAAATATTAAGCTATTTAATTTATTCTATCACCATAGATTAAATTAAATACACTTAACATATTATTACGATTATGCCATTAACTTCTTGAATAAGTATTTTTCCTTTTATGGTGTTACCCTTTGGGTTCTCTATATTAAACCGGTTGTGAATAAATCAATTAGAACAATTCTAATCTTATTTAAATAAATAAATTAAACTAATAATTTATTTAAATAAATAATATTTATTCTACAATAGGGATAAGCCTCCCTAGAGATTAACGACTTTTCAGATAATATAGATTTCAACATTAATAATAAAAGAACCTTTGAGTAAATAGTTACCGTACAATTCAATCCTTTTACCATACAACCCAATTAAATATAAGACATGAAATTACTATCAAGTCTTATTTTATTTAATTATATGTATTTCGACTCTTAAATGCACAACTCCAAATAATACAAATTAAAAACTCCTTTCTAATTTCATTCTGCCTTAGCCAATGACTACTGTGTTGTCATTTATCGAATCACATAGGACATTTCTCTTCTTTTACTAGAAGTGGTAGATTCTTTATTGATCATACATTATCTCCATGTACAACTTATTATACGCAAGCATACCCTTTGATATATCCTAAGGGTCTTAAGGAATAAGTCAAAGTATAACTCATCATACACAAGATACTATGATGATCTCAAGTCCAATGATCACTTGTACTACTATCACTACAGGAATTCCTATTGACAGGCAAGTAAAACTCCATTAGGTATTCCTTAGCGAGCCACGTTCAGTGAACTTATTCTCTAATAAGCATATACATACTTGCTTTAGTGTCTCCACACAAATGATCATGAGATCAATCATCCTCATCCAATGAGCAAGCAACGTATGTACCAATCTATTCGGATTCACTAATCCCCAATTTAGTAATCTAATGATTGGGAACTATTTTAGTTTTAAGCTTTCTAAGAATGTAGATCTCATTAGAATGATCATAATCATTATTCTAAAAGCATTGCTTAAAACTATGGGTTTATCACATATTATAAAGCAACATCATGTAGATAATTAAAAGCCTCTAATAAATTAATAATTTTATTAATAAATAAATAAGATTGTTACAAAGTATACGCTTTTATCATCAAACATGATTGGCTTGTGTGCATACTACTTTCAGTTATATGTAGTAAAGGGTTAAAAAACCTGAAATGACCGGGGATCTGATGATCCAAAACCAGGATGTTTTCTTGATGGTAACCTCAGACACAGTTCCGTTTCATGGTGTCTGAGTTGATAAGCTGTGGAAACTCATCGCCATCAACTTCATGTAATATGAGATCACCTCCTGTTAATACCTCCTTGACAATAAACGGGCCTTCCCAGTTAGGGACGAATTTTCCCTTAGACTGATCTTGGTTGTCAATGATCTTCTTCAAAACCAAGTCGTGTTGTTTAAACAGCCGTAGCCGGACTTTTCTGTTGTAGGACTTGGCGATCCTTTGTTGATATAACTGACCGTGTAAGATAGGAGTGGCACGCCTTTCGTCTATTAGAGACAATTGGTGATACCTATCTTGTACCCACTGGTCTTCATCTAGCTTAGCATCTATCAACACTCTAAGGGATTCCATTTCCACTTCTATGGGGAGCACTTCTTCAATCCCATAGGTTAATGCGTAGGGGGTTGCCCTAGTGGAAGTATGCATTGATATTCTATAGGCTAACAAAGTAAGAGGCAATAAGTCAGGCCATCCTTTGTGGTTAGCGGATATATCTTTTGCATGATCTTCTTGATATTTTTGTTAGCTGCTTCAACAGCACCATTCATCTTTGTGAAATGACGGAGTTGAGATGCTTGATATGGAATTTACTGCAAAACTCCTCCATCATTTTGTTATTGAGGTTCTTAGCATTGTCTGACATAATTACCTCTGGTTGTCCATATTGACAAATGATTATTTTTGATGAAAGCAATGATGACTTCTTTGGTAACCCTGGGGAAGGAGGTTGCTTCTACCCATTTGGTAAAATGGTCGATCATGGTGAAGATAAATCAATGCCCATTACTGGCTTTGGGCTCCATGGGCCCGATCACGTCCATTCTCCACAGAGAAGGGCCAAGGAAAACTCATATTGTAGAGTTCCCTCGGAGGGGTGTGAATAACATTCCCATGCATCTGGCTATGATAACATCTCCTGACGTGATCTTCACAGTCAGCCTTGAGAGAGAGCCAGTAATGCCCAGTTCTGAAGATTTTCTTAACAAGTAGAGGGCCACATACTCCACTATGGACCTCATCCATGAGCCTCTGAGCTTGGTCCTTGTCCAGACATCTAAGGAGACCTAATCTTGCATCTCTTTTGTAGAGTGCATCTCCGCTCAGGCAGAATTTCATAGCCAATCGATGAATCTGCCTTCTTCCAATGAGGCTCGCCTTAGCTGGTGTAGATCCATCTTGTAAGTACTCTTTGATATGCTGATACCAAGGGTGTTGGATGGGAGGTAGCTCATCTGGTACTTCTCCAACATAATTCCCATAGGTTAGAGCCTTTTGTTAGGCAAATGTGAGGGTTTGCATGTCTTCCTTATCATGTATGTTGATCAAGGAGGCTAAAGTTGCTAATGCATCTGCAAAATCATTCTTATTTCAAGGAATATGGAGAAAAGATATTTCTTTAAACTTCGAAGCCATCTGTAGAACCTGCCAATGGTAAGGCAACAAGTGTAGATCTTTAGTGTGATAGATTTATGTGGTTTGTCTGATTACCAACTGTGTTGTTGGTGTTGGCAAACTATAATTTGATGGCGACGGGATGCTGCTCCCCCGTAATGGATATTAGAACTACTTCAGCCCCAGACCCTTCCATATTTATAGCTCCATCAAAATATATCTTCCACATTTAGCGTTCATCAAACTAATGGTGTTGCTGAATTGCCATTACCCCCTTATCGGGAAAGTATGTTTCCAAGGGTTTGGAATCCCCTAAAGGTGCAACGACCAGTTGATCTGCAATTCCTTGTCCTTTAATGGACTTTTGCATCACGTAAACGATGTCAAATTGCTGTAAGATCAACTGCCATCTGGATAGTCTACAATTCAACATGGGTTTACTAAACACGTACTTGAGAGGATCCACGCGAGACATGAGATGGGTTGTATGACCATGAAGGTAATGTTGTAACCTCATGGAAGCCCATGCTAATGCACAACAAGTCTTCTCAATCAGAGTGTACTTGTGTTCACTGCTGCTAAATCTTTTGTTGAGGTAGTTGATAGCTCGTTCTTGGCCTCTATCGTCTTTCTGTCCCAGCATGCAGCCCATGGCATTGTCACTTATGGACAGGTACATGAACAGGGGAACATCATCCCTGGGTGGTACCAAAATAGGAGCTTTGACTAGCTGCTCTTTGATTGTAAGGAAGGCCTTATGGCATTCATCATTCCATTTCATGGAGGAGTTCTTCCTTAACAATTTGAAAATAGGCTCACAGGTTGCTGTGAGTTTGGAAATGAACTTGCTAATGAAGTTGATTCTTCCCAAAAATCCCCGTATTTCCTTCTATGTCTGAGGAATGGGCATTTCCATGATGGCCTGGATTTTGGTGGGATTCAGTTTAATCCCCTTGTGTCTAACTAAGAATCATAGCAACTTACCTGATTTATTGCCAAAGGCGCGCTTGGCTGGATATAACTTCAAGTTGTACTTACGCAACCTGTTGAAGAGGTTTTTAAGATGGTCTAGGTGGTCTTCCTCCTTCCAGGATTTGACAATGATGTCATCCACATAGATCTTTATCTCCTTATGCATTAAATCATGAAAAAGAGCCATCATAGCTCACTGGTTGGTAGGTCTGGCATCGATGAGGCCGAATGACAACCGTCTATAACAAAAGGTTCCCCAAAGCGTGCTGAATGCAGTTTTCTCACGATCCTCTTCAACAACCATAATCTGATGGTACCCTGCGAAGCAATCAGCAAAGGAGTACATATCGTATTGTGCAGTATTGCCAACGAGAATATGGATAAATGGCACGGGAAAACTATCTTTAAGGTAAGCTTTATTCAGATCCTGGTAATCCACTCAAACTCGCACCTTTCCTTGTGGCTTAGGCATGGGGACTATGTTTGATAGCCATTCAGGTTATGTAGACACCATGATGATGCCTGCTTGAAATTGTTTCACAATTTCTTCATTAACCTTTAAACTCCACTTAGGTTTTAACCGCCTGAGCTTCTACCTGACTGGCTTGAATCCTTCTTTGATAGGGAGGCGACGAATAACAATGTCAGTGGACAAACCCACCATGTCTTTATGAGACCATGCAAACTCATCCTAGAATTGGGTTAGTAGTGCAACCATGTCATTCCTTTGGTTTGGAGTGAGGTATGTACCAATCTAGATTAGCTTTGGGCTTTCTACGGTTCCGAGATTGAAGGAAGTGGTTTGAACAAGGTTGGGTTTAGGTTTGTCTTTGACCCATTCTTTGATCTCCTGAGGTATCTTAATGTCCTATTGTATTTCCATCATGTCTGAGTCCAACTTTTCATCAAAGTTACAATCCTTGTGGAGAAAAGGCACCTTATCAGCAAGTATAGACACATCAAAATTTAGAGTCCTGAAAAAAAATGCTTTCACTTAATATATATGAAACTGTTCAATCATACAAAGTGTTAGCATGTACTGACAAAACAACTGCTAATACTGTACAAAAAAGTAAGCAGTTATTATTATTTATAGGGCAGAAGGAGTTTCTGCCCGTTTTACCCTTGTCGACTAATGAAAGGAGTGCTGCTCCAATTGTCAAGGGTGAAGTCCTGATGGATTGCAGTGATGGAGAGGATGTCATCGTCCTCCTTCTCCCGAATGACGACCATTATGTCTGGGCAATCATCTTTTGGGGTGTACCTATTTGTATGTTCATCATGGACAATGATGCATATGTTTGACATCATTTGGGCGATGTCATGTTTACGTCTCTGTTCCTCTTCTTCCACTTTGGGATCTACAACAATGATTTCTTTCCCCTTTACTGGTATCATCTTGGGAAATAACATAGCCATTACATGGGCTGGCACCTTTACCGGAGACCGTATAGGCTCAGGAATTGTAGGTGGAGATAATCGCCGTGTGGCTGAAGCTGAAGGAATTTGTTTATGCTTATGAGGATTCTTACGACTGGAACTAGCAGTATAGACTAGTCCGGCTGTCCCTGTTTGACTGGGACATTGAATTGGGCTCTTGATGCCCTGATCGTTCTTTGTCCAACCCTTGTCCAGGTTGATAACCCAATGACATCATTTCTTGAGTGGCCGACATTACTTTTGCAGAAATTTGGGGTACGAGAGGTGGCGCCCCAACAGGATGGTAGTGAGTGTTGCTCACCTCCAGGGCATGAAAACTGACCGGCTCAACTTCTGAACTGAAGCTGATGAGTGGTATGTCACCTTATTCCGGACATTCTGGCTCATCGTTGACAATGACTAGGCTATTGTTGATAATGTACTTAAGTTGCTGATGAAGGGTGGAGGGGACTACCCCGGCCATATGAATCTACGGTCTTCCCAGAACCAGATTGTATCCTGTATCTATTTTGAGAATGTGAAAAGACACGCAGAATGTATGTGGACCAATCTCCACTGGCAGTTCAATCTCTCCGACAGAGTTTTGGTGGGATCCATCAAAAGCTTTGATAACGTATAGCTATTTTGGATCCGATTGAGATTGATGTTCATCTTCACTAGCGTAGCATAAGGACAGATATTCAGAGATGAACCTCCATCTATCAACACTCCACCCACCATATACCAGGAAGACAGAACCGCAATGTGCAACGACCTGCAATGGCCGGTCCCTTCGGTAGATATTTCATCATCAGTAAAAGATATCACATTGTTGTTGAAAATGTGATCCACCAGATGCTGGAATTTCTCAACATCTATTGACTTAGGCAATTGGGCTTCTTCCAGAACCCAGAGAAAGACCTTCTTATGATCTTCAGATGAGAAAACCAAGTCTAATAAGGAAATGTTCTGTGGAGCTTCTCTTAAGCTTAAAACCACCTTGGCTTCATTATGGCCCATAGTATAGAGAAATTTTTCCACCTTTTCCGTGGGAATATTCCCCTTTGACTTGGTGGTAGGCTTCATCACCCATTGGGGGAGATACAGTGGATTATCCTCTAACACTGCAGTAGTTATATGAGTTGTGGATCCTTCAACCCCTCCATAATTCCATGGAACTTTCTGTAGGCTGACAACAGGATATTGTGGTCCGAATGGAAAGATAATTGGCTCTGGCGCAGCCACTTTTAATGGATTATCAATTCCTTTGAGTTAAATTGGTTGGATTATATATGAAGGAGTAGCTGCATTTGTCTCATCAGATATGACTACTACGACTTCCTTCCACTTTGTAGGAAACCCATCCTCACTCTCCAGTACTACAGCATCATCGCCTACCATCTGCAGGACACCTCTGTCAATTAAATTATGAATGAGGTGGCGGAGTGCCCAACATTCTTCTGTGTTGTAACCGTGAGATTGGGAGTGATATTAACACACCCCATTGATATCAAACCATCTTAAACGAGGGCTAATTGGAGGTAGCAGAGCCGTAATTCTTCCTTCATTTATCGGCTTCTGCAGTATTTCTTCCATCGGTTGGCCTAGGGATGTAAATTCCCTTTTATTGGCAAAATCCCAACGGGCTCTGGCATTTGCTCTTTTTGCAATTTTATCATCCAGTGTTTCCTTTTCAAGAGTGTGTGGTGGAGTGTTGGTAACAAGAGGAAGGAGACTAGCATGCTCCTAACTGAATAATTGGTGTGTGACTTGGTGCTGATGGACCACCAGTTCTGCCAATTGGTTACGTTGCTCACGTAGAGCATTAATTTTTTGTTCCATTGTAAATTGGAACTTTGCATAGTCCCACTTATCAGCACTATCCTTGCTGGTCTGGGATGATCCACTATTGAAATTGGAACTCTATTCATTACTCCAATTAATCATATTAACCTCCTCTTCTTTGTGTTGAGGAAGAGGGTTGTCTTGCACATGGGGTTGATCGGGTTTGGTGACCACGATCTCACCGATGTCTATTAAATCCTGGATCTCATGTCCCGGTGCCCCGACATGATAAGCACACTTCCGAGTAGCATTGTAACCCCTCCCATTCGGATTGGTTGGTGTAAGAAGATGTGTAATTTTCTTCCGAGTGACCAGAATGTTAAAGATATTCTCGAGTGAGTCCCCCAGGGGTGTGAAAACTCGAGGGTGTTTGACTTCTCCACCCTTAGGTATTGGAGGGTTTGAAGACTGCTCTTGAATGGGAGTGTAATTTCTTCTATCGATAGGCATATTTTTACTACCCTTTTGACCTTGTAAGATCAAGGAAACATCCTCCTCTTTCTTTTTATGGACCTTACGGGGGTTGTTTCCATAATTTATGGAGTGGATGTGCTTAGCAATAGCTTTAGGGGCAGCTAGGTCTTGAATCTTTCCAGACTTTAATCCCATCTCAGCCATATCCCCGTGTTTAATCATTTCAGATAATGGTTTGCCAATGCCAGCTAAAACCCTCTCATAGAAAGGAGCTTCTTATACGTCTATGAACGTCATAACCATTTCTGACTCATTCATAGAAGGTACAACTTGAGTAACAAGGCATCTCCACCTTTGAGCATACTTTCTGAAAGACTCATTGGTTTATTTCTTGACTTTAGTAATTTGGTACCGGACAGGGGCCATTTGAGACTGGAAGCTGTATTGAGTGAGGAAGGCATGAACTAGCTCCTCATAGCTATGGATCTTTTAATTTTCTAATCTGGTATACCATGAACGGGCTTCTCCAGTTAAACTCTTCTGGAATAGCTGCATCCTGAGCTTCTCGTCCTCAGCATAAGATTCGAGTTCTCCAATAAATATCTTCAAATGTGTGTAAGGATCTCCTAACCCATCATACTTTTTAAAGTCAGGAGTCTTGAACTTCTCTGGATAATGCACACTAGGGAATATACAAAGGCCAGCATATGAAACACTCCCCTGTGCTCCAATCCCTTTGATAGAGTGAATGGACTCCTCCATTTGAAGGACCTTCTTCCTGATATCACCGGTGTCTAGATCTTCTTTAAGATGGGGGATATCATGAATTTTATTAGTTGGATCCAATTAAAACTCAGGTACTGGATTGACTTTATCTGAACATTGGGTTCCTCCTTGTGCAGAGGATTCTGCATGTATGAGTATCTTCGTACCCTGAGTAGACTGGTGTAGTTCTTTAAGAAACACAGCCAAATCTGTGATTTGTTTACTTAATCCGTCGAATTCTTCGCGGGTGACAGGATTAAGATTAGCCTGGTCAGATGAAGATATAATTGGCTGTAGGCTCACGGCTTTTTTGAACTTTGAACGTGTAATGGGTCCGATTGTTTCCCTACAAAAAACTGACGTAGTTTAGTTTTTAGGGATTGTATAAATGTTTACATGCTAGATGACATGTCCGTTTTGGGAGTATTATCATGCAAAATAGACGTTAGCTGTTTGTAATATAGGATAGTATGCAAATATGCATGTGCACATATTTATTCATATTTCTCATTATATAGAGATAAATATGGAATAAAATTACAGGTAATTGAATTTACAAGTAATTTTGAAATGAGAAAGTATGAAGAGACTTTCCTCCGCATTTGGTTTATCAGAGGCTGACCTATCTTAGGCTACTCTCGCGGCTTTTTGGCATGAAGGTTCCCAAATCATCGCAATTTACTCGACGAGAAGTTAATCTGATCTTTCAACTAGAGCGAATTTGGGTGGTGCCTTTCCTAAACCTCATTGGAATTAGTCTTCCTACGGGTCTAGTAATCAAACACCGACAGGATAGCCTCCTGATGGAGGAACCACATAACATACATTCATATACAACGTGTCTCACCGTTTATAAAAATGATAACACGTGTGAAGCACTAATATCACAAGCAGATATAGTGTAAAGCATTAAGAACAGTAAGTAAATGCATTCGTACACATCCATTAAATGTAAATGCAACATTCACACACAAGCATATAACAGTTTTGAAAAGCTTGTAACAGCAGCTTAAGTCCTTTTACTTGTGTCCCCAGCGGAGTCGCCACCTGTCGACGTCGGGATTTTTATTTGTCCTTTTTCTATTCTTGTTCTTTTGTGTTCTCATGTTAGGTGAGATTTTTTTGAAAAAATAAGTTGTGAATAGGTCCACCATTTTTATGTTGACGATTTGACTGTAAGAGTCGCCAGTTGGTTTTTTTAACTGGTTGTACCAACACAACCAAGAAAAGGTTTGCACATTGACCAAGTGATGTGACACTGCTTAACGGGTCTGTGATACCGAGATTCATTAGGGTCCGGGGACTTGCTTATGCAGAGGGAAGGTGTTAGGCACCCCCCGATATCCATGTTACCATGGTGACTGCCATTTTTTAAGAAACTGTTATATGAATATGTGTGTGTGTGGGTCAATGTGCTGTTATTTTGAAAGTAGTGTTATGCCTCATTTGCACCTATATACAAAGGGTTTGAATTTGTGTAAAAAATCAGTTTTAAACAAGATATAGCAGTAATGTTTTATAAAATGAGGTTTTTCAAACCATGTGCTCAATAGTAATTGAGGCCTTTGATACTTCCATTTTATTATGATTTCAACTTGATTGCTTTTATTTTCGAGATGCAAAGCATCTTTGAGAAAATAAGGTACAAAGCAGTGCCAAAATTCCTCATGGGCATGAAAACCATCTGAGGAGATCCAAACAGAGTGAATAATTTACAGGCTGCTTATAGTTGAAAATGTTCATCACGGGAACTAAATCTAGATTCAGTAGACTGAATCTGTGATCACATGATTCCTAGGCTCACATGATGCCACAATTTATATGAAAACTGTAAGCAGATATATATATAAAAGATGTAAATATATATATACAAACGTGATCAACCACCACGAAGCACCTCTATAGGGGATCAAAAATGTAAATATATAAAAACAGTAAATATATATAGAAACATGATCAACCACCATGGAGCACCTCCATGGGGGATCAGAAATATAAATAAAGCTGTAAAAGCGATCAATCGTCGCGAAGTAAACTCCAGGCGGGACGAAATGTATATATATATATATATATATATATATATATATATATATATATATATATATATATATAAGTAATAAATGCAGTGGATGTAAAATCCAGGCTCATCGAACAGAATTCGATAACAATTCATATATATAAGTGTGTGTATATATATATATATATATATATATATATATATATATATATATATATATATATATATATATGTATATATATATATATATAAGCAAGTAAACGCTAATGATATAAATACAGGCTCATCGAACAAAGTTCGACAACAATTTATAAATATATTGTAACACCCCAACTTTTTATAAATAAAATTAAATTTTCTCTAATTATTATTTTGAATAATAAGGTGTTAATTTGATATAATGTTGTGGTTATGAGTGAAATGTGCAAATTTTACAAAATAAGTAAGTGGTTATAAAATATTCATTGTTGTCGGGGAATATTCGTTTGGTCGTGAAATATTCTTGCTATCGGGGAATATTCGTACGATGGCGCAGCCATTTGTCCCTATAACGGAAAACGGTCGGATGAAGAAAATGACAAGTTTGAGTTTTTATAAATAACGACGTAGTAGTTACCGTTAACACTATTGAAATACTCGGCGGTTAAAATACAGTAATACGCGTGGTTGTATAGTAGCACACGGTATTGCACAATATTGTTGGATTGTTTATTCTTACGTAAGAAGGCACTACTCAATAATTGTTAAAGTAATTACTGTTCAATATTTTATTTTATTAATTCAATAATTGTTACGTTGATATTTTATATTATTGTTGTTTCAATAATTGTCACTGCATAGTATTTCCCACTATCAGATTAATAATTCATATTATTTGAATAATATTATTAGATAGCATTATTGGCAATGTCTAAGGAAGTTCTGTCTAAGGAGAGGTTTGGTCACCTAATTGTGCGCCAGTAAGGAGAAATCCTTATCGGAAAGCCCCCTCTTTCCTAGGAACGACCTGGTTGTCATAATTGTGATTCTGTAATATTATTTGTGAGTAGATAATTATTGATTTATATGACAAGGAAATATTTACTTTATGTTGATATAAATGATGGGTATATTTATTTTTGTGGATACAAATGAAGGAATTAATACTGAGGTGTTTTATCAAAATTTTGTCGGAATGGAGGTATTAAAAATCGTCCGTATGTGAATTTCGGGCATTTTCTGTTTGGAATTTGGAAAAACTCTCTTCTACAAAGTTGTAGAGAATTAAATTTCCTATAGAATGGACATGAGATTTGAATTTTTCTGATAAAAGAACTAATTATTATGAATTCTTGAAGTTTCAGAAATTAAATATTTTTTTAAATTATGGGTGGGACCCACTTTTATTTTTTTGAAAACATGTGGGTTGCAAAAAAAATTTAGAAATGGCATGCTGGTCATGGTTGGTGCGTAGAACAAAAATAAAATAAAATATTATTTTATTAATTTAGTCCCCTTTGGCGTTCTAGCATTTTTCTATAAATAGGGTGCTTAGTTAGAATTGAAAATAACACCCGAATCAAGTTTTCTCTCTCTATATTATCGAGTGTATTTTGTGAGTATTTAGATAATTTGAGAGTTGTTACTCAGTGCAAGTTTCCTTCGACTTTATATTCGATATTCCGATCAGAAATACTATTATTTTGAGGTAAGGGTTGTTATTTTCTTCGTAAATGATATTATTTTCATCAATATCATTATGCCGAAATATTGATATGAACTTTATTGTGGAATTTCTACCTTTTTCTGTCGGGATTACTATTTACGTATACGGCACTATTCACGTATACGACACTATTCACAGCAAAATAAATTTTTCTTTCTTTGTCCAAGTTGTTTATTGTGGTTACTATCTTTGATTGTATTCATGTTCTGATCTTTATTTTTGAATTCTGCTCCACAATTGATTACTATAGAGTATTTTTGAACTTGGATAAACTGTTGTACGAATCCCTAATATTTGTCCTTTTGTCTCACTGGATTCGTTTTCTTTAAGATATTTTTCATCATCCTCAGTCCTAAATAATGATATTACTAAATATTTTTGGCCTGTAGTGCAAAGATGAATGATTAACTGGTGAATATCTTTGGCCCGTAGTACAAAGATGAATAGGTGTTGAGATGAACATGACCAACTGGTGATACAAATGAATATCATTGGCCTGTAGTGCAAAGATAAATATTTGATTCAAGATGTATATTGATTGATGTTACAGGGATAAAATATTGATGATGGACTTTTAAATCTTAGAAGATAGTAGAATTCATTCTCTACTTGACTCTTCTAATGGATTGTTATTTTCGCTGCAGTTGTTAATCTAAAACTTGTTGTCTATTATATTTTATCAGATTTTTCTATGTTGAATACTAATGATAATTTGTTATATATTATCTTAGTCATAATATTCTTTATTGGGCTAGTTTAGCTCACCCTTTTCCTTTTTGTTCCATTTTTCTCAAGAGGCGAGAATGTAGCGAGAACTAGTCGGGGTATGGAGTGATATTTCCAGTCAGTTGTGTTAGCAGTCCTCACTATTTTGTAAAATATTATTTCAATAATTGTAAGGAGGACTTATTTGAGTGTGGATATAGATGATAATATTTGTATTTAAACTCACAATTTATGTGTTGTCGTATTTTGCACGATAATTGTTGTAATCATGTTGTAGTTATTTCTATACCATGTATTTGGCGACTCAGAATAGGTGATGTATACCTATTTTGGGGGTGTCACAGTTGGTATCTGAGCCATAAGTAAAAAGCCTCGAGCTTTTATCTGGTGACTTCCTATTGATGGGGGATGCACCAAAGCCAGACTCTCCGTAGGGGACACCGTTTTGTGGTGGCAAACTGATAGGTATCATTGTGAGGTGCTGTCCACGGTTGGAACATGAGTCACAGTTGGTATCAGAGCTTAGGGATATGGTCTCTGGCGGAGATCGGGGAATAGAACTAGGAGGGGAGAGACAAGTAAATCCTCGGTAGTGTGTCCTACCTAAGCTTATTTATTGGTCGGTCATAATATAGAGGTATTATGTGGTATGTCAATTTCTTTAATTAACCCTTATTTTATCGCAATATTTCAGAATGGCAGCTGAGAATGTTAACAATGGAGTGAATGAGACTGTGGAGACACCTTTAATCACCACCCAGGAAAACGTGTAACAGGAAGGCAATATTCCTCCTGTAAACAACACTACTGATAAAACGATGAATGATGGAATGTTTAGAAGCTTTTTGCAGTTCATGCAAACTCATACGAGGGAGACTCGTGTACAAAATAAGGGTGGAAATGATAACAATGCACGGTTTATCACAGCCAAGCTGTTCAAAGAGTTGGTACCGCCAGAATTTACGGGAAAGCTAGATCCAATCAAGGCAGAGACATGACTTAAACAAATTACCAAGATATTTGATGTCTTGGGATGCATGGAGGAACAGATGGTTCCATTCGCCACATTTATGTTCCGTGGTGAGGCAGATTACTAGTGGTAATCTGTGAAGCGTACCCAGCCTGCCGCACTTAACATGTCTTGGGAAACATTTTAGAAGCTATTCAATGATAAGTACTTTCCTGAAAGTATTCGTTATATGAAGGAGGTAGAGTTTATCAGACTAGAACAAAACAACATGACTGTGTCTCAGTATGAGGCGAAGTTCGCAGAGTTATCCAGGTTTAGACCACATTTGGTAGAGAATGAGGAACGAATGACACAGATGTTTCTGAGAGGTCTAAAACCCGAGATTCGGCAATATCTTATCTCTCATAAATTTTCTTTATATTCAGATGTTGTAAACAAGGCTCATTTATTAGAGCGAGATAATAAGTGTGTTCAACCAAGGGACCACAACCAGGGTCATACTGGTGGCAGCAGTCATAGGAGCAATGACAACCAGCGGGGAGGAAAACATTTGGACAAAAGCGGTAACCACTCTGGTGGTAATCATGACCATGAAAATAGAAGAAGCGAGTTGGGAGGAGATTTTAAGAAGAGAAGGTACAACAATGATAACGTGAAGACGTCAGCACAAATATCAACTATTTCTAGGGGAGGAGAACGAACACCGGTCGTTTGTTACAAATGTAGGAAAGAGGGACATATCAGCTCAAACTGTCCAAAATAATCCAAGGTGTGTTATAAATGTGGGAAGGAAGGTCATATAGCTAGAGATTGTTTTGTAGCGAAACCAAGTCCAACGGGAATGGTGACTCCGAAGGTTGTTTCGGAAAAGTCAAAGTCAGTGGTTCCTGGTAGAGCGTTTGTCATGACTTGCCAAAACGCAAGGAACCCAAATGAGGTGATCATGGGTAAACTAATCATAAACTCTTACGAAGTTTATACCTTATTTGTGACGCCCCCAAAATTAGGTATACATCACCCATCTTGGGTCGTCAGATACATAGTACAAAATACAAATACAACTTACTAATACAACTGTCGTGTACAATACGACAAAACATAAACTGTGAGTTTGAATACAAATATTATCTTCTAGAGAGTATTCATACTCAAAAGGAGTCCTCATTACATTTATTAACACACCATTACATAGAATAGTGAGGACTACTAACTAATACTATCATTCGGACCATCACTCCGTTCCCCGACTTGCCCCAGCTACGTTCTCATTTCCTGAAGAGAACAGTGAAAGAAAGGGTGAGCTCAACTAGCCCAGTAAGAAATATCATGACTAAGATAATGCAGAATAAATTATCATTAGCCTTCAACAATGTTAAACTGATAAAATATAATAGACATCAAGTTTAAGTGTAGCGGAACAAGCAATCCATTAAGAGAGTCAAGTATAAAATAAACTCTACTATCTTTTATGATTTAAAAGATTTTCCAACACTGTGATCGCTGAGACTCAGCTTAATAAAATAATTCACATCATCGAATCACCCCTGCACTACGGCCAAGGATATTCGTATATTCATTAATGGTCATGATCATGCCAACAACTGTCCATCAATGCACTACGGGCCAATGAGGACTTTTACCACATCATTCGTAATATTACGGTCATGATTACACCGAATAATCCCTGGTCATAATCATACCAAGTCCATCTATGCACTACAGGCCACAGATGACTTTCAACAGAATATAAACATGAGGATGATGACAATGATATAAGAATTCAATAAAACAAGTTCAAGAATTAATTTATCCAAGAATTAACAATGTCCAAATTGTCAACATGATACTACTTTGTGGAGTAAAATTCAAGAATGATCAGGAGAATATTTTCATGAATAGATACTAGATGAAGCGCAAATGTCAAGGATATTCCACAAATTTTATGGAGTATAGAAGTCAAAACGTAACCAACTGAGTATAATAAAGAATGGAATAACAAAAGAAATCACCATGCATGCGATAGACCGCACAGACAGGTTATTCCAACAGAATAATAAATAATGGAACCAGGTCCGGCGTAAACGCACAGACAGGATATTCTGACAGAATAATAAATAATGGAACCAGGTCCGGTGTAAAACACACAGACAGGATATTTCGACAGAATAATAAATAATGGAACCAGGTCCGGTGTAAAACACACAGACAGGATGTTCCAATAGAATAATAATAAAAACGGAACCAGGTCCGGTGTAAAACACACAGACAGGATGTTCCAACAGAATAATAATAAAAACAGAACCAGGTCCGGTGTAAAACATATAGACAGGATGTTCCAACAGAATAATAGAAGAATGTCACCAAGTATAGGGTAGACCGCGTATACAGGTTATTCCAATAGAATAATAAGAAATGGAATAACAACAGTTCTCTTCATGAATAAGAAAGAATAACACCCCTTACCGTTTTAAAGACGAGCTGAAATAAGGAAGTAGTTAAGTAGCAGAATACTCTTCTTCTCTGTCTCTATAGTTTCTCTCTATAGTTTCTCTTTCTAGAGTTCAGTGAATTCGTAAGAAATAATGAAGGAATGAGCTGCTATTTATAGAAAAATAGAATGCATAGTAACTAATCCATGAACGGTCCAGATTGATTACTTTAATCTGACGGTCCATATTTAAAGAAAAATCTTTTTAAATATAATATATTCTATTTATAGAATAACTTTAATAAAGTATTCTGTTTTATATAAAAAGATGTTTCTGTTTTATTACGTTAATAATACGAATAAAACAAAACGTCATTATCGCTAAATAATTCATATTATTAACTGAGTGACTTCTCACATAAGCATTAATAATCAATACTGTGTGCTACTATGTAACCACACGTATTACTGTACTTTTACTACCGAGTAGTTCAACAGTAACAATGGTAAAATTTCTACCGTTATTTTTAATAAAATATTTTTGTCGTTTTCTCAATCCGACAATAATTCCGTTGTGGGGTCCACCAATGATTGTGTCGTTGTACGAATATTTCCTGTTAAAACGAATATTCCCCGACCAATCGAATATTATATAACAACTTGCGTACTTTGCAAAATTTATAAATATTACCCACAACTATAACATTATATCAAATTAACTCCATTATATTCAAAAATGATATTTATAGAAAATTCTTCTTTATTTATAAAAGTTGGGGTCTTACATTATTAGATACCGGTTCTACCCATTCTTTTATCTCTCCTGCTTGTGCTCAATGTTTAAACTTGACTCCGGAGAAACTAGACTTTGACTTATCTGTTGAGAATCCGTTAGGAGAAACCTTCATTACATCTACTGTTTATAAATCTTGCTTGAACCAAGTTGGTACCATACTGTCGATCTTATTTCTTTGAAAATACTTGCATTTGATGTGATTTTAGGGATTGATTTGTTAACTATTCATCATGCCAAAATTGATTATTTTCGTAAGGTTGTTAGTTTTCATATTCCTAACCAACCTGTTATACGAATTCAAGCAACCAAACCACTAAAGTTAATCACTGTAATATCAAGCCATAAAGCTATTCGTTTATTGAAAAATGGATGTCAAGCTTTCTTAGCCCATGTCACGTACTTTAACAAAAACACGTCAGATATGAATAATATTTCTATTGTTAGTGAATTTCCTAACGTATTTCCTGAAGAACTTCCCGGTCTACCCCCAGAACGTGAAGCTAAATTCTTTATTGACCTTGAACCTGGTACAATGCTCATTTCTTAAACCCCATATCGAATGGCTCCTATTGAACTTCAGGAGTTAAAGGTCCAATTACAGGAGTTGTTAGACATTGGTTTCATTCGTCCTAGTACATCTTCTTGGGGTGCTCCTATTTTATTCGTAAAGAAGAAAGACGGGAGAATACGACTTTATATCGACTATCGGGAATTGAACCATGTAACCATCAAGAATAGGTATCCGCTACCTCACATTGATGACCTGTTCGACCAGTTACAAGGAGCATAATTGCTTTCAAAGATCGATCTTCGTTCTGGATATCATCAGCTAAAGATTAAAACTGAGGATATTCCGAAGACCGCCTTCAGAACTCGGTATGGGCATTATGAATTCTTTGTCATGTCTTTTAGATTGACTAATGCTCCTACTGCTTTCATGGATATGATGAACCGTGTGTTTAAAGAATATTTAGATTAGTTCGTTGTTGTCTTTATTAATGACATCCTCATCTATTCCAAAAGCCGTGAAGATCATAAGCACCATTTAAAGATAGTACTCCAAAAGCTTCGCGATAACAAGCTATATGCCAAGCTGAAGAAATGCGAGTTCTGGTTTGAAGAAGTAACATTCCTTGGGCACGTGGTTTCAAAACATGGAGTATAAGTTGGGAGAAACCGAAGTCGGTGACCGAAGTACGTAGTTTTCTGGGCTTAGTTGGTTATTATCAAAGATTTGTGGAAGGATTTTCTCGAATCGCTACTCCGTTAACTCAGCTGACTCGGAAAGATACAAAATTCGATTGGAGCGAGGAATTCGAGAAGAGTTTCTAAGAGCTCAAGAGGAGACTCATTTCGGCACTTGTTCTGACAATACCATCTGGTTCGGATGGATTTGTTATCTACAGCGATGCTTCAGGCAAAGGGTTAGGATGTATTCTCATGCAACATGGAAAAGTCATAGCCTATGCCTCGCGACAACTCAAAGAATTTGAGAGAAATTATCCTACTCATGATCTGGAGTTGGCAGCAGTCGTTTTCGCGTTGAATATCTGGAGAAACTACCTGTATGGGGAGAAAGTGCAGATCTATATAGATCATAAAAGCCTCAAATATTTCTTCACCCAAAAGGAACTCAACATGCGACAATGGCGTTGGCTCGAGCTGTTGAAAGATTACGATCATACTATCCAATACCATCTTGGAAAAATAAACTTGGTAGCTGACGCATTGAGTAGAAGATCATATACGGGTACGAGTGCAATATTGTCAACGTAAAGGCCAATTTTGTATAACTTACAAAGGATAGAGATAGAGGTAAAGGCTCCAAGTACCCACGTGATGATATAAAAAATACGAGTATAACCGACTTTACTCGATAAACTTAAATCTGCTTAAGCTACGGACCTAGAACTAATGTGTATGAAGAAGAAAGTGCAAGAATGTGTTATTCCAGAAGCAAGAATCGATGAAGAAGGAATACTTCGAGTCAACTCCAGACTTTATGTTCCTAACGATTCTGACTTGAAGCATAGAATCATGATGGAGGCACACAACACACCATTTGCAATCTATCCTGGGAATACCAAAATATATCATGATCTTTGACATACATTTTGGTGGAGCAATATGAAGAGAGAGATCGCAGAGTTTATCTCGAAGTGTTTAACTTGTCAACGTGTAAAGGTGGAGCATCAAGTGCCAAAGGGTCCATTGCAACCACTTGAGATTCTAAAATGGAAGTGGGAACACATTACTATGGATTTCGGTACGGGTCTTTCTAGGGTTTCTCAAGGCATGGATGCGATTTGGGTCATTGTTGATAGATTAACCAAGTCTGCTCATTTCTTGCATATACAGGAGACTTATTCCCTTGAACGTCTTACTCGTATATACATGAATGAGATTGTGAGATTGCATGGCATGCCAGCCTCCATAGTTTCGGATCGTGACCCAATATTCACTTCACAATTTTTGGTTAGCTTACAGAAAGCTATGGGCACAGATTTACGATTCAGTTCGGCATACCATCCTCAAACGGACGTGTAATCAGAAAGGACTACTCAAACTCTTGAAGATCTATTAAGACTCTGTGTCCTAGATTTCAAAGGGAGTTGGGATAAGTACCTACCATTGGTGGAATTCTCCTACAACAACAGTTATCAAACAAGTATAGGCACGGCTCCATTCGAGGCGTTGTATAGAAAAAAATGTCGTTCTCCAATATGCTGGGACGAGGTGGGTGAAGCAACGTTGTTGGGACCAGAATTGGTACGCATAACTACAGAAAAGATTCAAACGATTCGACAACGTATACAAATGGCACATGATCGACAAAAGAGTTATGCTGATCTTCATCTGTGGCACCCCCAAATCCAGGTTACCTGACCCCCGAGTTTGGTGCTCACGATCCACAAAATAATTAACATCTAACTACCCATTCATTGATGAATAGAATATTACACCACATTAACTAATATAGTTAATACATTCGTTCCCGGTTATCTAACTTTCATATTACAAACATACCCTTTAGATATAAAAAAAGGGCTTACAAAACAACATAATAATAATAATATTCATTAAACTATTCCAGCAATAGGCCTTTGCCTTTGTTCTTCTTAGCACCTCCAGCCACTTCGTTCCTAGCTGAAAAGTTTTATTTAGAAAGGGTAAGCAACAAGTTTGGCCCGTAAGTTAAGACATACGATAAATGTATAGGAATAAATAACAAGTCTTCTCGCATTCTATGCAACAATAATCTGATAATGAAAGAGTATAACGCTTTCAAGGTTTTCTACGATATTTTAATGAATAATCAAGAATTAATTCTACGAAATAGCAAAGTAGAATATTTTCCAGATTTATGCTGAGCGATCCGTTGGATCTTGAACTTCTCTTCTCGAGTATATATCAAAGTTTTACTTTGACATATACGTAGGTGTATCAGATAACCATAAAGATTAAATCATACCCCTCTGTAAGTACTTAGAGCCGGCCAACTCCTTGTACCCTATATTATGCATAATACTTAAGTCGCGCGTAATGGTCGAATACGACTAAAAATGTCCCCTTTATATAAAAGGTTGTTCTTCTCAGTCTCAGAATCAAGTTTTGATTTAACAACGAAATTCAATGATTTTAATTTCTATTTACTTTTCGATCTAGCCGAAATAATTGGCATCGATCTGTCAATAACAATTAAATCCTCTTCTCGAATCTATTAAGTTCTAACAAATGTTTATCTTGCCAGAATAATTAGTTAAGACATTTCTCAACATAATTTAACAATAAACATGAATTATCTATACTGTCAATATTAGCTTATATGGATATGAATATCCAACAATAGTTATTCTATGAATGTATATTTTACGAATCAGTAATTCAATTCGAATTATTAAACATGCACTAAATGTGAATAATCAACAATAAATTCTTAGACGTGGTATAATTAGCAATAATTAACCACTATAATATTTAAACAATATTAACTCAAGGGTGAGTTAGGAAACTTGCCTTCCGCGTTGATTACTGCTATACAATATACTTATCTGCGTTCGTAAGACCTATAATCAATAATATCGGTCTCATAATTAGCACAATAATTTATAACACACAACACTGTAATTCATAGTCAATCTTTCTCCTAGACACATTACCACATAGCCACATCAGTGTTTATAACCTATATAAACACTTATTAAGTCTAACTATTTCGGTCTGGTTGGACTTCGGTCTATTCTTGGTGTCATGGTCACCCTATCCGACAATTAACACAGTTATTGTCAAGTAAATTCGGTTTCAAAGCTTTAATATTATATTAGATAAGTCAATCATCGTTTATAATATTTTTCGGAAGCTTTTAATAATTTATAAACAATTATTATATTTTATAATAATTTTTCAAACACCGTAATCATTTTTAAATGATTTAAATACCAAATAAAACCATAATCATTAATATTTAATAATATTAAAGTATTAATGACATACTTGTCAAAATATTAAAGTTATTTATAATAACTTCAAATACTTTTAAATCATCAATATTCTACTCAAATGATTTTTAAAGTAATTAAAATCATTTTTAAACCATCGCCATTAATATTTAAATATTAATGGATTTATTATCAAAATATTAAAAGTCATTAATTATAACTTAAAATATTTTTATATCACCTTTCTCATTTTTTAAATCAATAAAATCATTTTACCATCATTTATTTAATTTAATAATTAAATAAACCTATTATCATTAATATTAATTTATTAATGAGAATTCTCCAAAAATATTGAAAATTATATTTTATAATTCAAAATATTTTCTAACACCTTATTCTTATTTAAAATGATTTTTATAATATTAAAATCATTTTTCTCAAATTTATTTAATACACTAATTTAATTAATTAAATACCGCGTATCATTCGCAGACCGATGGGCAAAGCGAGAGGACAATTCAAACACTTGAAGACATGCTCCGAGTTTGTGTGATGGACTTCAAGGGTAGTTGGGAGGACCACCTTCCATTAGTAGAGTTCGCGTATAACAATAGTTATCACGTCAGTATTGGAATGCCGCCGTACGAAGCACTATATGGGAGGAAATGTAGAACGCCCTTATACTGGGATAAAGTTGGAGAGCGTCGACTGTTGGGACCAGAGTTGGTACAACAGACGGTAGAAATCATCAAGGTGATAAGAGCTAGGCTAGTAGCAGCTCAAGATCGCCAGAAGAAGTACGCGGACTTGCATTACAAGAAGAGAGATTTTGAATTAGGAAGCTATGCATTTCTGAAATTATCTCCCTAGAAAAGGGAAGATTCGTTTTGGGAAAAAGGGCAAGTTGAGCCCTAGGTTCATAGGACCATTCGAGATTCTGAGGCGAGTCGGTGAAGTGGCGTACGAGGTAGCATTACCTCCTGAACTTGAGCACATTCACAACGTGTTTCATGTGTCAGTATTGCGGCTGTATAAACCGATCTATAAGCACGTTATCTCCTATGAACCAATTCAGGTCGAGAGAGACTTATCGTACGAGGAAGTTCCTGTCCAGATACTAGATAGGAAGGAATAGAAGTTAGGGAATAAAATCATCTATTCCGTTAAGATTCTCTAGAAGAACCACGCAGTAGAAGCAGCTGTGTGGGAGCTAGAAGAGAAAATGAGATCGAATTATCCATTTTTATTTGAGGAACCTTATTTTTGCAATTTCGAGGACGGGATTTTTATAAGGGGGGAGGGATGTAACGTCCACGAATTTGAAACTCCTTGATTAATTAAATATGTGATTTAATTTTTTCATGAGATAGTTTTGTGAGTTTATTTAAACCTTATGTGGTTATGTGATTTTATGAAATGATTAAAGGGAGTCACTAATAGTTTATTTAAATTAGTGGACTAACCCTAAGAGTTTGATATCAAAGAATTGATAGGATTATTAATATTTAAATATTCAATTTATTTGACTATAGTGGCAGGATGTGAATATATTGAATAATTTCAATTATGAGTAATTAATTGATAATGTGTTAATTAATCATTATTATGAATAAATTATAATTAATGAGTAAGAGATTAATAAATATAATGTGATTATATATTTACTTGATTAATTAGTTCAAGCATGCAATATAGTAAACCTTTATTATATAGTAGTTAACTATATTTTTATATAGTACAAGATGACACATAAATATGTCTATATATTATATAGATAGACTATATAGTAAGAGTTATTTGCATTTATGTGAGTTGCATGATAATATTGTTATATGATGCGAAGTGTGTGGGTAAACATTCATGTATACCTTATTGACATATAATAATATCAATTGTTAAATTAATAATGATTTCATTAAGTTATTATGATAATAACAGTCATGGTAATAGAAAATGTACATAGATTATATGTATGTGCACTACTTGATACCTTTTAATTAGGAAATACATTGTATGCTCTTTAAATCATTATAACCTATGTTGTATGAATTGAATGGTGTATACATATTTTATAACCAAAGTTTATATTATGTGTATATAAGGTAATAGCCAAGTGTGGCATTTCATTTTGCAAATGCTGAGAATTCTCTTGTCCCATAATAAGAGTCCCATTTCATTTCTTCCACGTGAAAAGCTAGCAAGCCTAGCCTAGCTTCATCTCAAATTCATCAATTTAGAACAATTAGTGGATGGGGAGTGGGATTCATGATTGAATTTACGAACTATCTCCTACCCATTATACATTCTTGAAATCCAATGGTTTGATTGGCGAGGTAATTGCATTATCTAGTTAACCATTCTTCTATAAATAAGACCTTCACCTTCCTTGTTGCAATTGCTGAGAATTAGTTGCTAAGGAGCTTGTAAGGAGTGAGTATTGCAACTCAATTACCTCAAGAGGTATGATAATCCCAATTTATGTTCTTAGTTGAGTTTTGTTAAGATTTCTTGAATTAAGCATGTATTAGTTGATAGTTGGTTTGGGTTATGTTTCTTAGTGTTATACATACTTATAAGTGTGTTGGGTTATGTTAGAAACAATTTTTGTAAGGATTTTAATGGTGGGTTGCTGAACTGCTGAGCAGAGCAAGCTACTGTCTCTAATGCAGGCATGGCGCAGCTGCGCCCTATTTGTACTAGGGTGCAGTGCAGTTTCGCCAGATATGCAGCAGCTCTGATGTTTTCTGTTAAGTCTCTATTGTGCTAACTTGTTAGTATATGGTTAGAGCAAGCTTGTAAACTGTTTTAAATTTCACATGTAAGCACATGCATATAGGATGAACAAGCATAGCAATGATTGACATAACACTTGTGGTCTTGAAATGAAATTGTAGTTTCAAAAGTGAACTATGTCACGAACAAATCATGTGAGCATTCTGACCTTATGAGTATGATAATATGGTTTATATTGACATGAAATGCAAGACTAAAGTGATTAAACACACTAGCATACATGATTGACAGTTAAGACTAGTTCTAAGATAAGAAATTTAAGACCTTTTAAAGTGAACTTGACCAAGATTTTATCTTGGAAATTCTAACCATTTGAGCATCCATATATGACTTTATTATTAGTTGTAAATGTATGAGAGTTATATGTTAAGATGCCTTGTATGTACTAAGTTAGCTTAGTGTTAAATTCAAAGAAAATTAGAATGAGGAAGCTAATGTCATCAAGAAATGAGTAAAGTACGTTATGATCATGCAAGCATGTATATTAGGACTCATTATGCCTATAGATATCTTAGCATGAGCATCGATTAGTCAATGTATGGTTTTCACTTATTCACGTATAGTCATGAAAGGGAAATTTATAAAATATGAACTATGTGAGTAAAGTATACATGTGTTGTCTATATACAAGCATGACTACTGAGTATTGAATGATCAAGTTGTAAGGAACAAATGATTGCATGACCTTTTTATGTTTAAATGACATATAACTTTTAAGTTAAACTTGTGGTATTGAACTCAAGTATGATCATGTGTTATATGTGAACCTCTAGCATATATGTATGTTAAAATATATGTGTAATTGGTGTGTTAGAGTTGGACTGAAGCCACGAGAGCAAAGCTCAAACCTGGTCTGACCAGGGGACAGCACAGCTGCGGCATCCCCAAGCCTAGACCAGGCGCAGCTGCGCCGTCCTGCAGTCTTGCCAGGATTCTATTTTTGGTTCTGAAATTTAAGGCATGCTTACATGATCTCTTTATCTTATAATATGTGACCAATGTGCTATATAATGTGTTGAGAAGCATGCTATGTAATGACTTAATTCTTATAAGTGTTGACTCGTACTAGTTTGCCCATACTAATTGAAATGACCGACTTGTTAACGTTAGTTCGTTTCAATGCAAGGTAATTAAAGCTAGAATTATATTGTAGCTGAGCAAACAGGCAAGTATCCTAAACTCTTGCATTACTTTATTCGGCGCATATCATAAACAAGTTCCCTAAACTTACTCCAATTATTGATTGAGCAAGTTCCTTAATTCTTACTCTTTTACTTGAGCAAGCATACGAACACTATTTTTATTGTGTTGCAAGTTTCCCTAACCTTACTCAAATTTATATTGAACAAGTTTCTGAACTTCACTATTTGATTGTGAAAGTTTCATATCCTTCTCATATTACATTGAGCAGGTTATTGTTGAATTGAAGGTTATTCATTTAAGCTTGAAATTTATTTCTATATTTCCAAGCATGCTATTAAGTGGTTTAATTACTTAGCAATTATTCCACATCGATATTATTGATATTCGCACTTAGTGCACTTGAGTTCGTACAGTCTTAGACTTGTACTTCATTTAAAGTTCTATAATTCTTGAACTGTGTCAGATAGAGTCTGAACCTTTGTTCGATCAGACAAGTATATGAAGTTTTATAAAAGCTATCCAAACTAATTGATGGTGAGGTTTCTTAGACTGAAAGAACACCCCTTCTATAATAGGGGAGTACCCTAGGTATCTAATATAGGATACAAAGAGCAGATTTAAATGTTATGCATATACATGGTGTACGCGAGGCTGATCCCTTAAAGTACTTATTCTGTAGTCAGTAACCAAAGGATCAATTAACTATTGATTACATTGGAGTGTTATAGTTCAAAGTCTACTTGACTAGCAGTTATTCTAAAAGCAATCATTATCTTTGCTTCTAATATTCATATTGTTGAATCCTTCAGATATTCATATTGTTGAATTCATTGTCAGATATTTCCCATTCATCATGATATATCCTTATTGTTGTATTTAAAGTTGTTGAGAAAACTTGTTGCTCATCCTTGCTATATCATGAATTATATTGCAGCTAAGCCCGAGACCTCAGGAAAGGACAAGGGTAAAGGAAAGTTGTAGAATTGTTGTCAGGAGCAGATTTTACGTTGTGCCTAGTTTAAATCACTGTTATGTAATATGAACCCTAATTACTATTATAGGGTATGTTTGTAAGACTTTATTAAGGTTATCGAATCTTGGGACTAGTAACGCCTTTTGAATGAGCGACGTACGTTTATTATTTTCCGCATTTTAGTTGTCGTATATTATTCAGAGGTGGTTGTTTTTATTGTATCGTGATGACCGAATCAGGGTCAGAGGACCCAGTTTCGGGGGTGTCACAGGTTGGTATCAGAGCGTAGGTTATAAACGTTAGGAATGTGAAACCTAGGTTATAAATTTATTACAAAACTCAAGAAGTGTATGTAAGTGATGGGATGAAGAATTCCATCGAGTTTTATTGTGATACTGAAGTTGTTTATTTAAATCAAAAATAATTGATAGACGTCTTAAACCTCTTAATGCTAACATGGATAGCATATCACATAAAGCCTAATTATTTCTTCCTTTCCTCAGATCATGCTGCCTAGGAGACTACAGCGGAATCAGAGGGAGGAAGGATCCGTTAACAATTGTGGAGGGGAAAATGTTGATCCAATGCAGAACTTCGTTAACCTGTTAACTGAGGCAATGCAAAACAGACCCCCGCCAGCAGCAGGGCAGCTAGGACAACACTTGGCTAGCTTTAAGGACTTTAAATTGGCAGGACTATCGGAGTTCCGAGGAACCTTGGACCCAATAGAAGCCCAGACATGGATAGAAGAAATGGAGAAGGTGTTTGAGGTCGCACAAGTGGCCGAAGCATAGAAGACTAGTTTTGCCACTTTCATGATGAAGAGTGAAGCTAATTGTTGGTGGAAGGCCAATAAGGGACGAGCAGCTGAAGGAGATATTCCATGGGATTAATTTAAGGAGCTATTCCTTAAGAATTACTTCTCAGAGAATACGCAACAGGATATGGAAGTTAAGTTTCTGGAACTGAAGCATGGTAGTATATTTGTCGCAGATTACGTGGCAAAATTTAACGAGTTGGCCCGATTCGAGTCACATCAGGTTAACACGGAGGCCAGGAAGGCAAGGAGGTTCGAATTAGGACTGAAACCATGGGTGCAGAAAGTAGTGGCTGTATTAAAGATTAAGACTTACTCTAATCTTTTGGAAAGGGCTATCATTGCCGAAGGAGGTAACGAAGCCATCGCTCTATTCAAACAAGAAAAGAAGACTGATCAGGATGGACAGAAAGGGGGAAGTAACGGAGGCATCAACTCCAATAAACGTAAATGGACGGAGAGTCAATCTTATGGAGGTAATAAGTCCAGAGGGGAGGCCAAGAAAAGTATGAAATGCAACAACTGTCGGAGGAATCACTCAGGGGAGTGCATGAAGGGGAAGAGTGTTTGTTATCATTACGGACAACCGGGGCATATGGCTCCTTAGTGTCCGAATAAGCAGAAGGGAGGATGTTTCTCGTGTGGAGCCACAGACCATCAGATCAAGGACTGCCCGAATAAGAAGGGTGATGCAGCTAGCGACAACCGCAATAACAACAATAATGGGCTGAACATTGGAGGACCAGCCAATCAAGCCAACAGACTAACGACACGAACGTTCAACATGACTGTACAGGATGCGGTGGAGTCTAAGGACTTGGTGTCAGGTATCATTCTGATCAATGATATAGATGCATACGTGCTATTTGATTCGGGTGCTACCTGCTCTTTTGTTTCTAAAGAATTTGCTAAATAGTTAGACTTACCCCGTGAGAGATTAGAACACCCTATGAACATAGAAGTAGTGAACAAGGAAATTATTCCAATAGAATACATTCATAGGAATTGTTATGCCGAATTAAAAGGATTTGAGCTCAAAGTCGATTTGATTCTGATTCGTATGGGGGAGTTTGATGTAATCCTTGGGATGGATTAGTTATCGGTTCACGGAGCAGTGATATACTGTAAGAAGAAGTGTGTACACCTTAAGACTCCGAATAAGTCAAAGGTGATATTTTATGGTAGTAAATCGGCGAGACAATCTCATTGTCAAACGATGGTGTAAGCACATAGATTGCTTAGGAAGGGTTGTATAGGTTATTTGCCTCACGTGATTGATACTTGACGAGTCAAGGGTGAACTAAGTCAGATACCTATTGTAAGGGATTTTGTTGATGTCTTCCCAGATGCGAGTTCGGGATTGCCACCGGATAGAGAGATTGAGTTTGTTATTGATTTGGCACTGGGGACAGCACCGGCATACAAAATGTCGTATCGTATGGCACCAGCAGAGATAAAAGAACTAATGGCTCAATTACAAGAGTTGTTATATAAGGGATACATTCAACCGAGCGCATCACCGTGGGGAGCACCAGTCTTATTCATGAAGAAGAAAGATGGGTCGTTAAGACTTTGTATCGACTACCGAGGGTTAAACAAGGTCATCATTAAGAACAAGTACCCGTTGTCCAGGATTGACGATTTGATTGATCAGTTGAAGGGGGCAAAGTACTTTTCACAGATTGACTTGAGGATTGGTTATCACCAACTGAAAGTGAGGCTGGAGGACATTCCAAAGATGGCATTCAGAACTCGGTTAGGACACTTTGAGTTTCTGGTTATGTTATTTGGATTAACGAACGCACCAGTAACATTTATGAATTTGATGAACAGAGTGTTCAAATAGTATTTAGATATGTTTGTTGTCGTATTCATCGATGACATTCTAGTCTATTTAGAGATGGAGGAAGAACACGCCGAGCATCTTCGGATAGTGTTGGAGACATTAAGGAGGGAGAAGACGTATGCAAAATTCTCCAAGTGTGAGTTTTGGTTGCAGAGAGTGCAGTTTTTAGGGCACATTATCGACAAAAATGGTGTTTCGGTGGATCCAGCGAAGGTAGAAGCGGTTATCAATTGGGAGAAGCCGAAGACGCCGACAGAAATCTGGAGTTTCCTAGGATTGGCGAGATAGTATCGAAGATTTATTCGGGATTTTTCGAAATTAGCATCACAGTTGACCAATCTTACCAGGAAGACAGTTAAGTTTGTTTGGACGGAGAAGTGTGAGGAAAGTTTCCTTGAATTGAAGAAGAGGCTTAGTCAGGCACCTGTGTTGACTTTACCGAACAACATAGGAGGGTTTATCATGTATAGTGATGCGTCACACAAGGGTCATTACGTATGCATCACGTCAGCTGAAAGATTATGAGAAGGGATATCCGACTCATGATATGGAGTTAGCAGCAGTAGTTTTTGCCTTGAAGATTTGGAGGAATTATTTGTATGTTGAGAAGTATGAGATATATACAGATCACAAGAGTCTGAAGTATATCTTCACGCGGATGGAGTTAAACATGAGGCATCGTCGATGGTTAGAATTGATCAAAGATTTTGATTGTAAAATTATGTACCATCCAGGCAAAGCAAATGTAGTGGCAGATGCCTTGAGCAGAAAAGGCAGAGAGAAGTTATTGAATTTGACCATTCAAGAAGAATTGGTGAAAGATTTCGAACGATTAGACTTGGAGATTAAGTATTCGATGGAAATCGACGAACAATTATTTACGGTGACAGCAAGCCCGACTTTATTGGATAAGGTTAAAGAGGCACAAGAAAATGACAAAGATTGCAATAACATCAAGAAGCGATTGACTGAAGGTTATGAATTAAAATTTAAGGTTGATAGCGCTGGACTACTAAGATTTGAAGGAAGAATTTGGGTACCGTTAGTACCAGAACTGAGAGAAGAGATCTTACAAGAAGCGCATAGTACAAGATATTCGATACACCTAAGAAGCACAAAGATGTACCAAGATTTGCGTCATCATTTCTGGTGGCCAAACATGAAGAGAGAGGTTACGAAATGCGTAAGTAGATGTCTAACTTGTCAGAGAGTCAAGGCAGAGCACCAACGACCAAGCGGGTTATTACAACCATTAGAGATTCCAGAATGGAAATGGGAGCACATCACAATGGACTTTGTGGTGGGACTTCCGGCAACGCAAAAAGGGCACGACGCCATATGGGTGATTTTAAATCGTCTGACTAAGTCAACTCACTTTTTGACGATTAAGATTAAGTATAGTTTGGACCAATTAGCCAAATTGTATGTCAAGAAAATTATCTCGAGGCATGGGGTGCCGGTATCTATTGTATCAGATAGAGATCCGCGATTCACGTCAAACTTTTGGAAGAGTCTTCAAGAAAGAATGGGGACACAACAACGAGAGTGAGTATCGCGTATCATCCGCAGACCGATGGTCAAAGCAAGAGGACAATTCAAACACTTGAAGACGTGCTCCGAGCTTGTGTGATGGACTTCAAGGGTAGTTGGGAGGACCACATTCCATTAGTAGAATTCGTGTATAATAATAGTTATCACGCCAGTATTGGAATGCCGTCGTACGAAGCACTGCATAGGAACAAATGTAGAACTCCCTTATACTGGGACGAAATTGGAGAGCATCGACTGTTGGGACTAGAGTTGGTACAACAGACGGTAGAAATCATCAGGGTGATAAGAGCTAGGCTAGTAGCAGCTCAAGATCGCCAGAAGAAGTACGCGGACTTGCATCATAAGAATAAACATTTTAAATTAGGAAGCTATGCATTTCGGAAAGTATCACCCTGGAAAAGGAAAATTCGTTTTAGGAAAAAAGGCAGGTTGAGCCCTAGGTTTATAGGACCGTTCGAGATTCTGAGGCGAGTCGGTGAAGTGGCGTACGAGATAGGATTACCTCCTGAACTTGAGCTTATTTACAACATGTTTCATGTGTTAGTATTGCGGCCGTATAAACCAAACTATAAACACGTTATCTCTTATGAACCAATTCAGATCGAGAGGGACTTATCGTACGAGGAAGTTCCTGTCCAGATACTAGATAGGAAGGAATAGAAGCTGAGGAATAAAATCATCCATTCCGGTAAGATTCTCTGGAGGAACCACACAATAGAAGAAGCTATGTGGGAGCTAGAAGAGAAAATGAGAGTGAATTATCCATTTTTATTTGAGTAACCTTATTTTTGCAATTTAGAGGATGAAATTTTTATAAGGGGGGAGGGATGTAACGTCCACGAATTTGAAACTCCTTGATTAAATAAATATGTGATTTAATTTTTTCATGAGATAGTTTTGTGAGTTTATTTAAACCTTGTGTGATTATGTGAATTTATGAAATGATTAAAGGGAGTCACTAATAGTTTATTTAAATTAGTGGACTAACCCTAAGAGTTTGATATCAAAGAATATATAGGATTATTAATATTCAAATATTCAATTTATTTGAATATAGTGGAAGGATGTGAATATATTGATTAATTTCAATTATGAGTAATTAATTGATAATGTGTTAATTAATCATTATTATGAATAAATTATAATTAATGAGTAACAGATTAATAAATATAATGTGATTATATATTTACTTGATTAATTGGTGCAAGCATGCAATATAGTAAACATTTATCATATGGTAGTTAACTATATTTTTATATAGTACAAGATGGCACATAAATATGTCTATATATTATATATATAGACTATATAGTAAAAGTTATTTGTATTTATGTGAGTTGCATTATAACATTGTTGTATGGTATGAATTGTGTGGGTAAACATTCATGTATACCCTATTGACATATAATATTATCAATTGTTAAATTAATAATGATTTCATTAAGTTATTATGATAATAACAGTCATGGTAATAGAAAATGTACATGGACTATATGTATGTGCACTACTTGATACCTTGTAATTAGGAAATACATTGTATGCTCTTTAAATCATTATAACCTATGTTGTATGAATTGAATGGTGTATACATATTTTATAACCAAAGTTTATATTATGTGTATATAAGGTAATAGCCAAGTGTGGCATTTTATTTTGCAAATGCTGAGAATTCTCTTATCCCATAATAAGAGTCTCATTTCATTTCTTCCACATGAAAAGCTAGCAAGCCTAGCCTAGCTTCATCTCAAATTCATCAATCTAGAACAATTAGTGGATGGGGAGTGGGATTCACGATTTAATTTACCAACTCTCGCCTACCCATTATACATTCTTGAAATCCAATGGTTTGTATGGTGAGGTAATTGCATTATCTACTTAACCATTCTTCTATAAATAAGACCTTCATCTTCCTTGTTGCAATTGTTGAGAATTAGTTGCTAAGGAGCTTGTAAGGAGTGAGTATTGTAACTCAATTACCTCAAGAGGCATGATAATCCATTATGTTCTTAGTTGAGTTTTGTTAAGATTTCTTGAATTAAGCATGTATTGGTTGATAGTTGGTTTGGGTTATGTTTCTTAGTTTTATACATACTTATAAGTGTGTTGGTTTATGCTAGAAACAATTTTTGTAAGGATATTAATGGTGGGTTGCTGAATTGCTGAGCAGAGCAAGCTACTGTCTCTGATGCAAGCATGGCGCAGTTGTGCCCTATTTGTACTAGGTTGAAACGCAGCTACGCCAGATCTGCACCAGCTCTGATGTTTCCTGTTAAGTCACTGTTGTGCTAACTTGTTAGTATATGGTTAGAGCAAGCTTGTAAACTATTTTAAATTGCACATGTAAGCACATGCATATAGGATGAACAAGTAGAGCAATGATTGACATAACACTTGTGGTCTTGAAATGAAATTGTAGTTTCAAAAGTGAACTTTGTCACGAACAAATCATGTGAGCATTCTGACCTTATGAGTACGATAATATGGTTTATATTGACATGAAATGCAAGACTAAAGTGATTAAACACATTAGCATACATGATTGACAGTTAAGACTAGTTCTAAGATAAGAAATTTAAGGCATTTTAAAGTGAACTTCACCCAAACTTTTATTTTGTAAATTCTGAGCATTTGAGCATGCATATGTGACTTTATTATAAGTTGTAAATGCATGAGAGTTACATGTTAAGATGCCTTGTATGTACTAAGTTGGCTTAGTGTTAAATTCAAAGAATATTAGAATGATGAAGCTAATGTCATCAAGAAATGAGTAAAGTACATTATGACCATGCAAGCATATATTATAGGACTCATTATGCCTATAGATATCTTAGCATGAGCATCGACTGGTCAATGTATAGTTTTCACTTATTCACGCATAGTCATTAAAGGGAAATTTCTAAAATATGAACTATGTGAGTAAAGTATACAGATGTTGTCTATATAGAAGCATGACTACTGAGTATTGAATGATCAAGTTGTAAGGCACAAATGATTGCATGACCTTTTTATGTTTTAATGACATATAACTTGTAAGTTAAACTTGTGGTATTGAACTCAAGTATGATCATGTGTTATATGTGAACCTCTAGCATGTATGTATGCTAAAATATATATGTAATTGGTATGTTAGAGTTGGACTGAAGCTAGGAGAGCAAAGCTCAAACTTGGTCTGACCAGGGGACAACGTAGCTGCGCCGTCCCCAAGCCTAGACCAGGCGCAGTTGCGTCGTCCTGCAGTCTTGCTAGGATTCTGTTTTTGGTTCTGAAATTTAAAGCATGCTTAAATGATCTCTTTATCTTATAATATGTGACCAATGTGCCATATAATGTGTTGAGAAGCATGATATGTGATGACTTAAAGTGTAGACTCATACTAGTTTGCACATACTAATTGAAATGACCGACTTGTTAACGTTAGGTCGTTTCAACGCAAGTTAATTAAAGCTAGAATTGTATTGTTGCTAAGCAAATAGGTAAGTATCCTAAACCCTTGCATTACTTTATTCGACGCATATCGTAAGAAAGTTCCCTAAACTTACTCCTATTATAGATTGAGCAAGTTCCTTAATTCTTACTCCTTTACTTGAGCAAGTATCCGAACACTATTTTTATTGTGTTGCAAGTTTCCCTAACCTTACTCAAATTTATATTGAACAAGTTTCTGAACTTCACTCTTTGATTGTGAAAGTTTTATATCCTTCTCATATTACATTGAGCAGGTTATTGTTGAATTGAAGGTTATTCATTTAAGCTTGAAATTTATTTCCAAGCATGCTAATAAGTGGTTTAATTACTTAGCAATTATTCCACATCGATATTATTGATATTCGCACTTAGTGCACTTCAGTTCGTACAGTCTTGGACTTGTACTTCATTTAAAGTTCTATAATTCTTGAACTGTGTTAGATAGAGTCTAAACCTTTGTCCGGTCAGACACGTATATGAAGTTTTATAAAAGTTATCCAAACCAATTGATGATGACGATTCTTAGACTGAAAGAACACCCCTTCTATGACAGGGGAGTACCCCAGGTATCTAATATAGGATACAAAGAGCATATTTAAATGTTATGCATATACATGGTGTACGCGAGGCTGATCCCCTCAAGTACTTATTCTATAGTCAGTAACCAAATGATCAATTAGCTATTGATTCTATTGGAGTGTTATAGTTTAAAGTCTACTTGACTAGAAGTTATTCTAAAAGCAATCATTATCTTTGCTTCTAATATTCATATTGTTGAATCCTTCAGATATTTATATTATTGAATTCATTGTCAGATATTTCCCATTCATCATGATATATCCTTATTGGTGTATTTAAACTTGTTGGGAAAACTTGTTGCTCATCCTTGCTATATCATAAATTATATTACAGCTAAGCCTGACACCTCAGGAAAGGATAAGGTTTAAGGAAAGTTTAGATTTGTTATCAGGAATAGATTTTACATTGTGCCTAGTTTAAATCATTGTTATGTAATATGAACCCTAATTACTGTTATAGGGTATGTTTGTAAGACTTTATTAAGGTTATCGAATCTTGGGACTAGTAACGCCTTTTGAATGAGTGACATACGTTTATTATTTTCTGCATTTTAGTTATCGTATGTTGTTTAGAGGTGGTTGTTTGTATTATATCGTGATGACCGAACCGGGGTCAGAGGACCCGATTTCGGGGGTGTCACACTTACAACATATAGTTGTTATGGACAAGATTACCTCAGAGCATGTAGTGTCCCTGGATTTCTTGATTAACCGATTTGAGTCATTGGACCGCTATCTAAGACATTCAGGGGACTTCACCATTACTGAGGGTGAGTGGCATGTGGCCCACGTAAATATTCTATTGATGTGCATCACGGCCTATTTGTACATGCTGTTGTGTATGGACCATCTAGATTTTGGCCTGATTACGGTAGTATGTGCCCTCAAGGAGGGTTACACCATCTTGCCCATGATATTGGCAGAGACCTTGAAGTCGGCCACATTTTGCCATACCCATTCTGTTGGGTTTTTCAAGGGCAGTGTCGTCTTGTTGTATGTGTGGTTTATAACACATATGAAATCGATTGGCACTTTTAGATGCCATAGGTATTGCTTTACTCATGTGATAGCCATGTCGTATTCCTTTCAGTCAGCTGAGTGTACAGACGCAACATCCTGGTTTGCTTTTTTGATAGGGATTGAGGATCCATTTGCTATCTTGCCTTGTTTAGGACTCAGCTCTCTCTGTAGCTTTATTACTCATGCAGTTGGCATAGACTGTCTACCTCTGCCTAGTTTGAGAGGGGTGACCACATATCATCCACTGGCTATCATGGGACATTTTGATCAATTTTAGAATATTCATCCCTTTGACGGGGCATTGGGTCAGCGACTGTCTGCTCGACTTTTGTCAGCAGAGGACTTGACTAAGATTTATGATGTTTAGACTCGTCGAATAAGGGCTAATTTTTGAACTAGTCATCCGGATCGCTTTTCAAAGTATTCTGCATAGTTAAAGGTAGATATTGCATCAGCTATGGTTGTTCACTCAGAGCCGAGTCTTAATTCTGATGATGAGAAGCCTATGGAGGACCCTGATTGTCTTACCGAGGATAAGCTATTTGTTGGTTTGACAAGAGCTCTGGTCGATGATTACCCCAGCGTTCCCATTGTTATGGATCCATCTTCTGTAGAGTATTTGGATCAAAGGTTACATCTGATGACTTTTTAGAGGGATCAGGCTAGGGCTCTAATGTTGACAACTCTTTCTGGTAGAGATGCTGCTTTACTGAGAGGGATGATCCCCGAGCTAGCAGGGATGCTAGTTTTATTGAGCATGATTTGGCTCGAACGGCTCGGGATGCTGATTTTGGTGAGCTGGATGAGGCTCAAGCTACCCGAGACGCTTTCACTGCTGATAGTACTGCACTTAGATCCCATACTACTAGCATTATTATAGATATAAGTGCATGCATAGATGATCATGGTAGCACTATGCAGATGGCTATAGATTTTCTGGCTTGCATGGATACCCTAGGGCAGAAGCTTATAGATTTGCCTCCATCTTCTAAGAGGGATGCAATGTTGGACTTGCTGGCCTGTTTTTCTACGGGTTTGTGGACTAGCTTTCATTTTCCTGCATAGACTAGGTTAGCAATTTTTGTCATACACATGATACATTGTATATATCAAACAATATTATATGGCAAGAAAATATATTTTGATTCACTTCCCTTTTAAATATGCCTTGTCACTTGCTTGATTGTTCCAACTTTCTTCATGACTTTCTATCTTGATGTGTACCGAACTTCTCCTTAATAGATTGACTTTGAGATGTCCCAGGATCTTTTAGAATGGGTCATTGATCTTTCCTATTCTGAGGGATGTGGATGAAGAATATTTCTTCGAACTCTATAGCCATCTTGATTACTTGCCGATTGTAAGGCAACAAATGCAATTCTTTGGTGTGATATGCCCTAGTGGTTTGCTTGATGACTAGCTCGGAATCCCCAAAGACAGCTAATCATTTGATATCCATGGATTGGGCCAGTTTCAATCCCATTATACAGTCTTCATACGCAGTTGTGTTGTCTGTTTTGACAAACTACAATTTGATAGCTACAGGATACTGTTCTCCCAAAATAGATACCAGAACTACCCCTGCTCCGGCACCTTTCATGTTTACGGCTCCATCAAAATAAAATTTCCAAGATTAGACTATATTTTCCTGATGGATTTGTTGAACTGTCATTATTCCTTCATTCGGGAAATACGTTTCCCAGGGTTAGAAATTCTCGGATGGTGGTTCGACCAATTGATATGCAATTCCTTGACCTATGATGGACTTTTGAGTCACATAGATGATGTCGAATTGTTAGAGGATCAACTGCCACTTTGACAGTCAGCAATTTAACATGGGTTAGTTGAATACGTACTTTAGAGGATCTATGCGGGATATGAGATAGGTTGTGTGACCATAGAGATAATGTTTTAATCTCATGGCGGCCCATGCTAATGCACAACAGGTCTTTTCAATCAAGGTATTACTAAATCTTTTTCTGAGGTAATGGATAGCTCTTTTATTGCCTCTATCGTCTCTTTCTCCCAGCATGCAACCCATAACTTTGTCATTGGCTGACAGGTACATAAACATGGGAATATTGTCCCTTGGAGGTACCAAGACTAGAGCTTTGACCAATTCCTTTTTGATGGAAAGGAAGGCTTTTTGACACTCTTCATTTCACTTCATGGAGGAAATTTTCCTTAAAAGCCTAAAGATGGTCTCACACATTGTTGTGAGTTGAGAGATGAATCTGCTGATGAAATTGATTCTACCTAAAAATCCCCATATTTCCTTTTCTATTCAGGGCACGGGCATCTCAGTGATTACATCAATTTTGGCAGGATCCAGTTTAATGCCTCCGTGGCTTACTAGAAATCCCAGCAACTTGCCTGACTTGACACCAAAGGCACACTTGGCCAGATATAGCTTCAAGTTATATTTGCGCAATTGGTAGAAAAACTTTTTGAGATGGTCGATATGTTCATCTTCCTTCTGGGATTTGACGATGATGTCATCCACATAGACCTCTATTTCTTTGTGCATTAAATCATGTAAAAGGGCCATCGTGGCTCGCTAATAGGTGGCACCGGTATTGATAAGGCCGAAAGATAAACGTCTATAACAAAAGGTTCCCCAAGGAGTGATGAAGGCTATTTTCTCCCTGTCCTCTTCAGCAACCATGATTTGATGGTACCCAGCGAAGCAGTCAATAAAAGAATACATGCCATACTGAGTCGTGTTATCTATTAGTATGCGCATAAAAGGTACTGGGAAATTGTCTTTGAGACAAGCTTTGTTCAAATCCATGTAATCCATACATACTCGTACCTTCCCTCCGGGCTTAGGCACAAGAACTATATTTGGCAGCCACTCAGGGTAACTTGATACCATGATGATGCCAGCTTTGAATTGTTTAACAATTTCTTGTTTGACTTTCAAACTGAACTCAGGTTTTAATCGCCTGAGCTTATGCTTGACTAGCTTGAATCCTTCTTTAATGGGCATGTAAACACATCCTGTAACTGGGTTAGTATAGCAACCAGGTCTTTTCTTTGGCTTGGAGTAAGGTCCATGCTTATTTGGATTTCTTTAGGTTTTCTAAGGTTTCGATATTGATAGAGGTGATTTGATCAAGGTTTGGTTTGGGTTTATCTTCAACCCATTCTTTGATCTCCTCAGGCACCTCATAGTCCTCTATCTCTTCTTACTTAATCCCCATCAAGTCAAAGTCAAACTCTACATCAAAGCTATAGTCATTATGGAGATTTGGCATTCCATTAGTAAAGCTAGACAAACCCAACTCTGGAGTCCTGAAAACAAAGTGCTTTCACTCAATATATAAGATTATTTGATCATACAAAGCATTAGCAAAAGCATGAAAAAAGTAAATGCTAGTACTGTGCAACAAAAGTAAGCAGTTAACAATATCTACGCAGCAGTGTAGAGGGATTTTCTGCCCTTTTTACCCTTTTTGGCAGATGCAAGGAGTGGTGCTCCAATTGCCTAGGGTCAAGATTTTGTGGACAGCTGTGATGAAGTGATAGTTGATGTCCTCATCTTTTTTGATGATGACCATGACTGAATTCATATCAAGGTCGATATTTTCTTTTGACTAGTTTTCCTTAGCTTTATTTATACGAGGTGTTAGGATTTGATCTTCTGAGCAGTTATCATCTGGGATATTATTGTTCATACCCTCAGTATGCACCAGCAAGTACATCTTTGATAATTAGTTTTGCACTTCTTGTTTGAGTCTCTGATTCATTTCCTCACTTTCTAGATCCGGAATTAGAACTTCTCTTCCATTAGCCGGCTTGGGCCTAGGAATTAGCAAACTCGCCACGAAAACATGAATTTTCCTCAAAGGCTTTACAAATCCTGCATCTGTAAGATTTGGCAGCAAAATTATAGGCGAAGGAACCGATGGATGCTTGTGTGGGTTTTGATGATTTGATATAGGGGAATTGCCTAATCCAGCCTCCCCTGTTTGGCTAGGAATTTGAACTAGACTTCTAATTCCTTGCTGAGTTTTCCCTAACCCTTATCCATGCTAGAAACCCAAGGATATCATTTCCTGACTAGCCGACATTACTTCGGTGGAAACTCTGGGATTCAAAGTTGGGCCCCCGATAGGTTGATATTGAGTGTTGCTCACCTCGAGGGCTTGAAAACTGATAGGCTCAACTCCTTCATTGAGACTGATTAAAGGCATATCACTTTATGTATGAACATGATATTTTTGTTCGACATTGACAGCCACCAGATTACCGTTGATGATGTATTTGACTTGTTGATGAAGGGTAGACGGAACAACTCCTGTCATATGGATCCATGGCCTTCCCAACAGTAGATTATATTCTCTGGTGATGTTTACCACTTGAAAGGATATGTAAAAGGTATGTGGACCGATCTCCACCGGCAGTTTAATTTCTTCTACGACATTTCGTCGAGATCCATCGAAGGCTCTTATGACTATGTGGCTACTTCAGATTCGATTGGGATTAATCTTCATTTTTTCCAAAGTGGCATAGGGATAGATGTTCAATGAAGATCCTCCATCTATTAATACACCTCCGACCATATATCTTAAAGACATCACTGCTATGTGCAATATCTTGCAATGGCCATTCCCTTCGGGTGGTATGTCGTCATCAGTGAAAGATATCACATTGCTGTTGAAAATGTGATCTACCAAATGATGAAACTTTTCAGTGTCCACCATCTTTGGCAGGTGAGCCTCTTCCAGTACTTTCATTAAGACCTTGTGGTGATCTTCTAAAGATAAACCCAAGTCCATAATGGATATCTGTTGAGGTGCTTGTTTCAAGCTTTGCACCACCTTGGCTTCATTATGCCCCATTTTGCTGAGGAATTCTTCAATTTTCTCCTCGGGCACTCTCCCCTTGGATTTGATGACTAGCTTCATTACTCACTGAGGTAAATACAACGGGTTTTGCTTTGATATGGCAGTAGTTTGATTTGAAGTTGATCCCTCATTCTCCCCATAGTTCTGTAGGACTCTTTTCAGGCTGATAATGGGAACCGCGGCCTAAATGGTAACACCAATGGTTCTGGTGCAGCCACCTTCAAAGGGTTTTTCACTCCTTTGACCTTTATTACTTGGATTGCAAGAGGTGTTGAAGATAAGTCTCCTTCAAAGGATATGACTTCTATAACTTCCCTTCATCTCTGTGTTCCTGGAAGAAATATCTTCTCTTCCTCAGGTAACACAATATCATTATTTGCCATTTGTAGGTCACCGTTGTCAATCATATTCTGGATTAGACGACGAAGTGCCCAACAACTTTCAATGCTATGACCCTGAGTATTGAACTGGTATTGAAAGACCCCAGTAGCATCAAATCTCTTGGAACGTGTGTGACAACCCCAAAATAGGTCCATTCCATCCAACCTATTCTGAGTCGCCAAATACATGGTACAGAAAATAACTACAACTTTATTACAATAATTGTCGTGTAAAATACAACAACACATATGCTGTGAGTTTGGATACAAATATATACCAAATGTGACTCATGTTCCAACTGTGAACATCACCTCACAATGACACCTTACATAAAGGTATAGTCAAAAACTGTTTTAGAAATTAGAATCTTTGGGAAGTGCTCAAAGAAACCTTCGTACATGGGAGGCCATACGTCTAGGTTATGATAGATATGATATGACCACAGAATTATCCTTGGTTGACCCAATAGACCCCAAAGAAAAACGAGAAGATTACTATCATATTCTTCCCAATGGTGAGTCTTCTCTTGACATATCATTATCTCTACTGTCTCTAATTGAGAATTATACTTCAAACAAACACCAAGATTATATAGGTAGTGCTCGTATATATACTCAGCAAGTGGATGAGCACATACCTGTCTTATGATGACACGAGGTTGTATGTCGTTAGACATCTTGTATGATAGTGGCAAACCACCCTTCTAATGTTGGGTACACCTTACCCTATTGGATTCACTAAATAAAACTACTAAATGAACTTTTCTATACTGCTTCGGGATAACATCCACAGCTAGAGACCACCGTTCTATTTTCCCGTTACCCTCGCTCGACTCAGCTACACTCTTATTACCTGAAAGGAATTGTGAAGCAAAAGGGTGAGCACAACTAGCTCAGTAAAGAATATCAGGTCTAAAGATAATTAAATTATCAATAGTCTTCATCAATAATAAATCAGAGATTTAGAACATATGGTAAATGATAAAAATTTCAACCATAGTTGCAGCGGAACGAGCAATCCATTAGAAGAGTCAAATAGACTATAAAGTCTATTATCTTCTCCATGTTAAAAATCCACCAACAATGTTTTATCCCTGTAACATCAATCAATAGTTCCTTTCCACAATCATATGAATAACTCATAATCATAATTGTGATTCTAAATTTTTCTTCGCACCCAGGACGAAGAATATTTTCATCACCTGTCTTTACCTGAAACATCAAAGATCATGGTTATACCAAATCACATTTCCTGTTCATAATCATACTAATAAATCCATCTTTGCACTATGACCAAAGATATTCAACAACAGTTCATCTTTGCACTACAGGCCAAAGATATTCATCAACAGACCATCTTTGCACTACATGCTAAAGATATTCAATAATAGTTCATCTTTGCACTACAGGCCAAAGATATTCATCAATAACTCATCTTTTGCACTACGGCCAAAGATATTCATCAACAATTCATCTTTGCACTACAGGCCAAAGATATTCCTCAACAGTTCATATTTGCACTACAGGCCAAATATATTCATCAACAGTTCATATTTGCACTACAGGCCAAATATATTAATATCTCAAAGAAATATATAATCATTTCAGAATTTATATAAACAATAATTATAACCATGTTGATCAATTCACCTTTGCACTTAAGCTAAAGATATTCAATTATAAATTCAATGGTCATGATCATACCAGTCAACAATTCAACTTTGCACTACTGGCCAAAGAGAACCCATAGTCATGATCATACCAATAATTTACCCATCTTTACACTCAAGTGAAAGAGAATTTTAACATCAAGGTTATAAAAATGTTATATATGATAATAAAAATAATATGATCAAAACATGGATTTAATTTCAAGAGCAATATTCATAAATACACTATAATTTGGTTAGAAAAAAAAAATCAATTTTGTCGTGAATAGTAACTCGTGAATAGTAACTCATGAATAGTAACTCGTGAATAATAACTCATGAATAGTAACTCGTGAATAGTAACCCATGAATAGTAACCATGAATAGTAACCCCGACATGAAAAAGGTAGAAATTCCACAATAATATACATACCAATATTTCGGTATAATGATATTGAAAGAATAATATTTCTTAAGCTTATAAATAATTTATTTAAATTGTTTACACTTTACTAATTAATATTTAATCATCATAAAATGCTAACTCTTACAATTTCATCATCAATAACCAAAACCTTCACCAAAAATCTGCATATACCTCATATAGGATTCTCAAGCCATAAAATCCTATTTTCCAATTTTCTTTCTTCACAAAACATATTTAATTCATTTACTCATAACTAGACCATTTTCATAAAAAATAACAAATCAGTTCCAAAAATATTTCTTTTATGAGATTTAGCATAATATAGTCCCATAGTGAACATATATTTTTCTCAGAATTTTTAAAAGTCATTTACTATTTTTCATATGGCCAAAACAGCCGAATATTTAGACATTTATCAAAAATTGTACTTTTATCTAAAAATTTTGAAATTCACAGAGTATACTCCTATGATATACATGTACTCCCAATAAATATTTCATCAATTTTGGAGTTAACCACAAGGAGTTATAAGCGGTTACTTTTAAAATAGTCTTTTCTCATAAAATTCATAACTCTTAATCTATACATCCAAAAATCACCATTTTTGGACACAATCAAGAAAACTCATCAAAATATCATTTTAAATTTTTTTAGAATTTTTGAAGGTCAGAAAAATTATGAAACTGAAAAACATAACAACCATTAAAATCTCTTACTATCCCTTACCTCAAAAGAGCAGTACTTCTGATCGGTATAAGGCTGAAGGAAACTTGCACTGATAAATAGAAACTCACAGAGTATCTAAATACTCATAAAATACACACAATAATCTAGAGAGAGAAAGAGAGAAAACTTATGAATTCTGGTGTGATTTTTAATTCTAACTTAGCCCTCTATTTATAAGAAAATGTTAGCACGCCGAAGCAGACTTAACCTGCAACCTGATGGCTTTACCTGTTACTATTCTCACCCACCACATTTGAATAAAAATCTCAGCACATTTCTTCACCAACCAAGGGTGAGGCCCACCAATTCTAGAATTTTCCACCAAAATGATAAACTCCAAAAATTCAACAATTTCTGAACAAGTCATCTCGTAAAATTCATAATAAATCATACGTTCATTTTTAACGGTTCAAAATTTGTGGACATATACTCAACTTATATATGTATAACATATCTAAAAATTACCACGATCCAACGGTCGGATTAAAATTATAACCCTCGCAAAATATCCTAAAAACTCTAATTTGATTTTCAATACCTCCGTTCTGACAAAAATACAGATAAAACACCTCAATATTAACTCCTTCATTTTTAACCACAAAAATATATCCCTCATTTATATCCAAATAAAATAAATATTTCTTTATCATATGAATCAATAATTAATTATTCACAAATAATATTACAGAATCACATTTATGACAACCAGGCCGTTCCCAGGAAAGAGGGGGCTTTCCAATAAGAATTTCTCCTTACTGGCGCGCAATTAGGTGACCAAACCTCTCCTTAGACAGAACTTTCTAGACATTGCCAATAATATTATCTAATAATATTATTCAAATAATATGAATTATTGATCTGATAATGGGAAATACTGTGCAGTGACAATTATTAAACAACAATAATATAAAATTTTAACGTAGCAATTATTGAATCAATAAAATAAAATATTGAATAGTAATTACTGTAACAATTATTGAGTAGTGCCTTCTTACGTAAGAATCAATAATTTTAAAAATACTATGCAATACCGTGTGCTACTGTGCAAAAATGCGTATTACTGTATTTTAACCACCGGGTATTCCAACAATGTTAACGGTAACAACTACGCCGTTATTTGTAAAAACTCAAATTTGTCATTTTCTTCACCCGACAGTTATTCTGTTATGGGGCCCACAAATGGCTACGCCGTCGTACGAATATTCCCCGACAGAAAGAATATTCCATGACCAAACGAATATTCCCCGACAACAATGAATATTTTATAACCACTTGTGTATTTTGAAAAAAAAATCATATATCACCCTTAACTTTAACATTTATCAATTTAACCATTTACTGAATAGTAATTATAAGAAAAATTGAATACTTTTATTTCATAAAATTCGGGGTCTTACAACATGGATTGATTGGGGGTAGCAGTGTTGTGATCTTCCCTTCATTGATCAACATCTACAGGATTTCTTCCATTGGTTGACCCAAATGGGTGAACTATCTTTGGTCTGCGTAGTCCCAATGAGCCTGGGATCTTGCTTTCCTCGCAAGTTTTTCTTCCATGGTTTCATTCTCTTAGACTTATTGATTCCTGGTGATAAGGGAGATGAAACTTGTATGCCCCTAACTGATCAGCTGCCGAGTTACTTGGTGTTGATGTATCACTAATTTTGCCAGTTTATCAACCCGTTCTTTGATAGACTTCATTTCTCGTTCTATCACAAACTAAAATTCTGAACAATCCCACTTATCAGAATTATCTTTGCTGGTTTGGGGAGAATCACATACATATTTGAGGTAATTGGAACTTTCTCCACTCCCTCTGCTGATCATGTTAACATTCTCTTCCTTGTGTTGAGGGAGAGGGTTGTCTTGCACTTGTGGTTGTTCTAGTTTTGTCACCACGATCTCACCATTATCTATTAGATCCTGGATTTTATGTTTGAGGGACCAGTAATCTTGGGTATCATGCCCCAGAGCTCCAGTATGATAAGCACATTTCTTGCTTATATTAAAATTGTTTCCACTTGAATTGGATGGATGAAGGAGCTGGACAATTTTCTTCTGTGCTATCAGAAGCTTGAATATATTTTCCAATAAGGCCCCTAAGGGTGTGAAAAATCATTGACATCTGACCTTTCCAACTTTTTGCAATGGAGGATTTGAGGATTGTGCAGATGCTTGAGAAGGAGAATAATTTTTCCTTTGGATGGGCAAATTTTTATTACCCTTCTGACTTTATCCTTATAGCACCAAGGATACATCCTCTTCTTTCTTTTTATGAACCCTCTGAGGGTTATTCTCATAATTTCCAACTTGAATGTGCTCAGCCACGGCTTCTAAAGCAGTGAGGTCTTTAATCTTTCCAAACTTTAACCTCATCTCAGCCATCTCTCCATGTTTAATCATTTCTAAGAATGGTTTTCCTATGCCTACTAGGACCCTCTCATAAAACAGAGCTTCTTGCATGTCAATGATGGTCATTACCATCTCAGTTTATGTTATTGATGGGATTACTTGAGAAGCCAGATGTCTCCATCATTGGGCATATTCTCTAAATGACTCAGTATTCTGCTTTTTAACTTTGGTGATTTGATATTTATCTGGATCCATTTGTAATTGGAAACTGTATTCGTTTAAGAAATCATATGCTAGTTCTTCCCAGCTATGGATTTTGGAATTGTCCAATCTGGCATACCATGCTCTGGCTTTTCCAATTAAACTCTTTTGAAATAACTATATTCTCAATTTTTCATCCTCAGCATAGGATCTGAGTTCTCCAATGAACACTTTTAAATGAGTGTAAGGATCTCCTAATCCGTCATATTTTTCAAAATCAGGAGTTTTGAACTGGTCTGGATAGTGAACTGGTTTCTTCCATTTGTTGGACTTTCATTCGATTATCCCCAGTTTCTTGATCTTCTTTAAGATTGGTGATTTTAAGGGTTTTGTTAGATTTTTCAGTTTGAGGCTAAGGTATCCATTCTTCCTTTTCCTTCTTGTCAGTACCCTGGTTTCCTCCTTGTGCAGAGGATTCTGTTTGAGTGGGTATTTGTTAACCATGAGTCTGTTTATTTTGTTCTTTTAAGAAGACATCTAATTCTACTATCTAATTTCTTAGTCCCTCGAGCTCCTCTCTAGAAACATGAGTAGATTCAGGTTGGGCTCTTGCAGTTATGTCTAAATGTGGGCTTAATACCTTTTTGGACTTTGAACGTATAACGAGACCAATTTTTTCCCTACAAAAAGACTATGTAATTTAGTCTGGGTAAACATTAACAGTCTGCATGCTATGCAGTGTCTCTGTTTTAGGAGTTTTTTAAAGTTTTCCTGTAAAATAGAAGTCAGTTATTTTGATGACAGATTTTGATAGGGAAATGAATGCATATTTACATCTTCCTTTAGATTTATATGGAATTGTAATTTACATTAAATCAGAATTTATATGGAATTGAAAGGAAAAGGCATAAAGAGACTTCTCTTTGCGTTTGGTTTATCAGAGGCTAACATATCTTAGGTTATGCTCGCGGCTTTTCGAGATGAAGGTTCCCAGATCATTGCAATTTACTATATAGGAGGTTAATCTAATATTTCAATTAGAGCAAATCTGAGTGGTGCCTTTCTTGAGCCCTGCGGGATTAGTCTACGTTGAGTCCAGTAATCAAACAACGACGGGTTTGCCTCCTAGTAGAGGAATCACACAACATACATTCACATACATCCACGCACTAATACAACAAGCAGAGATTGCGCGAGGCACTAAAGTGCAGTAAATAAAGCATTCATTCACATCCATTCAATGTAAATACAACATTCACACACAAGAAAATAAGAAGGTTTTTGAAATGTTTAAAATGTGACTTAAGCCCTCTATTGTCCCCAGCGGAGTCGCCACCTGTCGACGTTAGGAAAAAATTCCATTTTTCTTTAGAATTCCTCTTTTTACCCTTTATGTTCTCTATGTGTTGAGTTTTATTTGAAAGGGCATGTTTGAAAAGAGTCTTATATAAAATGTCGACGATTTAAAAATTCAGAGTCGCCAGTTGGTAGTTTTGAAATGGTTGTACCAACTCAACCGAATTTGAAAAGGTTTACACAAAGGCCCAATGATTGGACTCTGTTTAACATGCCTTGGAAACCGAGATTCACAAAGTTCGGGGGCTTGATTAAGCAGGGAAAAATGTTAGGCACCACCTGACTTTCGTGAAAACACGGTTACCGTGTCTTTTCAATTCCCTAATGTAAGACCCTAACTTTTTATGAATAAAGATTTAATTTCTTTAATTATTATTTTGAATAATAAGGTGTTGATTTGATAGAATGCTTTAGTTATGTGTGATATATGCAAATTTTGTACAATAAGCAAGTGGTCATAAAATATTCGTTTAGTCGGGGAATATTCTTTTTGTCAGGGAATATTCTTTGGTGGACCGCATAACGGAATAACTGTCGTATATAGAAAGCGACAGAAATAACCTTTTATTAAAGAATAATGACAAAACTTTTACTGTTAACTGTTGAAATACCCGGTGATAAAAGTACAGTAATAGGCATGGTTGCACAGTAGCACACAGTATTGCATAGTATTTCTGATTATTGATTCTTAACTAAGAAGTCACTCAGTTTAATACAATAATTGCCACAGTAATTGTTGTACAGTATCTCATATTATTGATTCAATTATTGTCACAGTATCATCTGCACAATATTTTATATTATTAAATCAATAATTGACACGACATAGTTATTCATATTATTAGTTAGCATTATTGACAATGTCTAGAAAGTTCTGTCGAGGAAAGGGGTTAGGTTATATAATTTTTCACCAATAGGGATAAATCGTTATCGGAAAGCCCCCTCTTTCTTGGAAATGATTTGATTATTAATATTGTGAACTTATAATATTATTTATAAAGAATTTATTATGTTGTGGATATTAGTTCAATTTTGATATAAATGAAGGAGTTTAGCATGAAATATTTGTTGAAAGTTTGGCAATTATCTTCTCCGATAAAATATTCATTCAGATATATTATTATAATATTACAATTTTTTTATAATTTAAATGATAATATTATTATAATTGTTAGTTCTCAGATGCACAATTGTTATTTAGAAGGGGGGTTGAATAGATATTTTAAAAATTCTTTTTCAAAATTCTTTGTCAGATATTGTTAATCAATTTCAGCAGAATATGTGATTTGTTTGTTCCCCCTTAAGATAAACAGTGTTAATAATTAACATGCAGTTATAGCAAGTATAGCAGTTAAAGCAAGAATATAAACGACACAAAGAATTTATGTGGTTCAGAGCACTAAAGGATCCTAGTCCACTCTTCTACTCCTTTAGTAGGAAATCCACTAAGGATGTTTTTACAATCTTTGAATCACTTAGATTCCTTCAAGACCAGCAGTCTTGGAACTTCTTAGTTCAGTTAGAACGCTTCAAGTCCGGCAGACTTGGAACTTCTTAGTTCACTTAGAACTCTTCAAGTCCAACAGACTTGGAACTTCTTACTTCACTTAATGATAGTTGAGTTCTTGAACGGTGCTACTCAGTTTCCATTAAGCTTGTGTTTGAAAGAACTGAGTAGTTGAGCAAGCTTTCTTTACAGATCGTAGAGTTGAGCGTTGAGTGTTCTTCAGCTTTTTGTTGTGTGCTTGCATGACTTCTTGCATCTGTATCTGAATTGCATATAAGGTGCCCTTGAAATATGTCCGTTTGAAAGCATCCGTTGAAGCATTAATTGTATTTGACATTCTGAGCACTGATGCAGACTTCTTGAAAATCTCATGTCCATCTGTCTGGCCCACTGATATAGCAGACTGTTATCTCACCTAACACCTGAAAAGGTATTTTCAGCTAACATATATTACTTTCCTTAGCTTCTTCAATACTTTTATTTGTTATATACTAAGGATGAGTGTTAGGTCATTGGGATTCCCGAGACTCTTAACGTCTATAATCCTTTCCATATTTGTTGTAATTTATGCTCCAATAAATGGAGAAAGCTTGACGCTTCTGATGCAGACTGATGATGCACTACGATTATAATTTTGGTGTCTTGCCATATTAGCTTGATCCGGACTGATAGAGGAGAACACTACGATTTTTGAGTTTGCTCGTCAGATGTTTGGACCACTCTACGATACTGGTAGAGGCCCTCCAAAGCATACAGACTACGATTCTTAATACTCTACGATTCTGCCTTGGCTTCTGTCATCTTTTGGCTGGCTCGACAGACTGTGATTCTATTGAAGCCTATCTATTACATCTTAAGAGATAGATCGTCCTAACAGCTTTTCATCTTTTCTTCTATACATTCATTTACAGAATGATAAATATTAAAGCATAGATCAACCTAATAATTTTGATCTATCACTAAGTCCTTGTACATGTATTCCTTGAAGGACATTACGTATAAGCATGATTATTTACTTTCAACATCAAATTTATAATATGCAATTTCCCAATAATCTACCCCTATTTGATGTTGACATAACCAAGGAGATTTGTATCATGATTATTAATTTTTAGATGCATTTGCTAGAAAGTAAATATGACTTAGTGTTTCAGTGAGCAGCTGAAATCTCTAGAGAATAAGCATGAATTTATTGATGTTTGTAGAGATAGATATTACAATAATACTTAGTTACATCAATAAGAAATAAATTCCAACTTATCTCTATTTCTTCTGCCTTTTGCTCCTTGGAGGATTGGAATACTTTGCAGCTCTCCTTCTCCTGATGGCTTCGTCTCTCCATTCAATGTCTTCCATCTCGCTTTGATTTAGCCATTCTCCATGATCGTGTATGTTCATAAATGCAGGATCTCCAATTGGCATGTTTAGGCTAGTAGTGGTTACTCGTTGTAAGCTAGGAGATGGCCCTCGACTCCTTAGCGATTGTGGCATTAGAATTGGTTGGCGCTGCTGCTGTTCGAGTCGTGGAGTCTGATGGCGAGGCTATCTTGAGGGAGGGCTCCTTGAAGATTAAGCAATGAGTTTCCCTATGCCTTTTCCTTTCTCTCCATCTCCTTTATTCTCCCCCTTTATGTCAGCATCAAGGGTTTGAATGTCGTCAGACAGACGATTCATGCCTTGGACAAGTTCGTGGAGTTGATTTCTGGATTGAGAAATATCTTCACGATTTTCTTGAACCAGAGAAACAGTTTGAGACCTGTTCTTTTGTAGAATAGCCAAGACAATGTTTGTTTGTTGCATCTGACTCATTGAAAATTTTTGGAATTCTTTTATTGATGTTTGTAGACTTGAGAGACTTTTCATAACAAGTTTATTTTGAGATTCTTGAGTCTTCTGTATAAGGAGAACGACTTCCTTGTGCTACCTGTCAGCCTAAAAGTGAATCTGATCCCTTTCATTAATGTTATGGATCATTTCCTTGATGATCTCCCTGAGCTTATTTGTGAGCTCAAAGCTCAGAGTACTGAAGAGGGTGTTGGCAACATCTATCAAATGGTTCAGCCTTATATAAACAGTTCAGAGTGAGTTTCAAGATCTTCTTGAATATCTTTGGTCACTTTTCTGTGATGCATTCGACATCTCAATTTTGGTAGGAAGATCTGAGAGAAGCTCAAGAAGTTGCTGAGTGTTTGGAGGAGAGGCTCTAGTATGTTGATTTTACAGATTGTAGAGAATAAGGTCAAGATCAAAATAATTATTTGTTGATGAGGAAGGAATATCTGAAGGAAGTGCAGGCATGTGAGTTTGAGTTACAAGATGAGGTGATGTTGGTTTTAGTTGAGTGGGTGACTCTATGATTTAAGTATGATCGATATTCGTAGAGTGAGAGATGGTGGAAGACTGGATCAATATAAAATTAGGAATATTTGGTTCATCAGTTACAGAATGTTGGGATTCTGTAGCTGGAAATTAGTTTAGTGGATGAAGTATCACTTCCAACCATCTTGGTAATTCGTAGAATTAATTGAAGGTTGATGGAGGACAGTGACTAACTCTAAAGGAGATGGGAATTGATTGTACCTCATGCCCAGTTTATGAAGAAGGGTGGTTAGTGATTAGGTTTTGAGCAAATGTGCGATTGCTTGGGAATCCGTGAGTAAGCACTGAGATTGTTGGATAGACTTTGAAAGTCCCGAACATATGATCCCAGGAGTTGAGAATTTTGGCTCTGTGATTGAGCATCATAGGTAAATAGGAGAACATCTGATTGTAGTTGGCTCTCCTATATCCATCCCAGGCCACTGCAATAATCTCAACTTCATCATCCTCTTCTTCCTCTCGATCTTCGTTTTCTTCATTTGAAATTTTCACTACTTCAAACATCTCCTCATATCTTGTCTGATCTTCACCCTTTTCTACCTCCATAGCTTTTATACCTTTGATTTCCCTTTCCTCTTGTATCTCCCCCTCAGCTATAGCCTTTTCTGGCACAGGAACTTCAAGAGGCTCCCCCTCAATCTGATTATTCATTTGAACTTCAGGCAGCTCCCCCTCAGCTGGATCATTAGGAGTTTCAGGAAACTCATTTTTTGCAGCTATTTTCCTTTCTTCTTCCTTTAAAGCTTTCACATTTTCAAGTACATATGTCTTGACAAGCTTTCTCCTTACATTTCTAGGTTGAGCTTCAGCCTTGGTGCTTTCTTTAGCTGTAACTTTGACAGTTGATTCAGGATGAGATACTGTTACAGCATCTAATTTTGGAGTGATGTCAAGTCTGGACTCTACAATCGACTGGAGTGAAGGCTTCTTTGTTTTGTGGCTGCGTTTTCCCTTATTAAGCTGCTGAAAGATGGTGGCTCTGTCTTCTTCCTCCTCAGACAGCTTCTATTTCTTCTTCATTTCCTTCAGAGTTTTAGTGCTCGAACTCTCTTGGGGTGCATCGGTGGTTGAGCGTTGAGGCTCTTTTGTTGTTTGAGCTTTCATTTTCCTCTTACCCTTACTTTTTCGGATCAAAGTGATAGGTTCCTCTTGGTTAATTTCTTCTTCTTCATCAGCTTCCATCACAACCGATATGTTTCCTGGTAGCCCAGATTCCTTTGCTTCACCGGTCCTTCCACTGGATTCAGACATCATTTTGACGTTTTCTGCAGGATTTCTTTCTCGGTTTTAAAACAGCTGTTGGGTTATTCTTCTATTGGGGTTGATGGGTTCCCCTTCGTTGTCCCCAATTTTATCACCTAAAGCAGTTTGCAGGATTATGCTTATGAATCTCCGATAGAGTATTTTCCCAGAGCTCTTTGATTTCTTTGAGCTGAGTATCCCTTTCCCTAACCAATCTATAAGCAAAGCCCCATAGTTGAGTTGAATCGTGAAGTGGATTGCTGTCATGAGCTTTAGTTGAATTTCATTTATAGAGTCGTGGCCAGAGCTTTTACAGTATATGCACTTCCCTACAATGTCAGCCAGAAATTCATACTTCTGGGGAAACACTTTCTTCTTGTACCCCATGACGTTTTGAAACTTCGTGTGGTGCATCTTCTCCAGACCTTCACGGAAGTCGATGACGTCCATGGATATGAGTCCCTTTGATTTGAAACCTAGGGCTAGATTTATATCATCAGCTTTGAGTTTCATTTTTTCTCCCTTGACCTTTGTAGTGATAATGTCATTCTCAAAGACTCCATTGTCGTAGAACTCTTTCACTAGCTTCGGGTAGATCCTTGTGCTGGTGCTCAGAGTTTCTTTAAGACTAGCTTTCTTTAGAAGAGATAGAATTTTGTGAAACTGAGAGTCAGCTGCCTTGAATTCGTTAAAGCATAGTTGGTAACCAGATATAACATTGGAAGCAACCATTGATTTTCTTGAACTGAGGTTGGTTGATCATTTTAAAAGCTAGGGTTTCTACTGACAGAGAGAGAGGAATGAGCTTTTTAAAATTATGAGATGAATTTTCAAAAAACCTTTTCAAATTATACTTGTAACTTCCCTCCACACGATCTGCATAGTGGGGCCCGTGTCAAGTTCTGTCGGGCTCCATGATTTTAAATAGTGTTAAAAATATTGATCTGCCCTTAGCTCCCCCTGAGCTAGTGTATCCTTTGGGAGGACTACAATCGTTGAAGTTGCTCTATGAAAGTAGAGTTCATTGCTGACTCTTCTCTACAATCATTGTATGTCCGGGTCCTTGTGATGAGCTCTGATATAGCATTCCTTCTAGGTTAAGGTAGCTCAGGAAGGGCCAACCTCTTAGACTGAACTAAGGGTCAGGTTTATCCCTAAGGCACTTATCAGAGGGGTTGCTTGGATTTGATAGAAATGATGTCATCATATGATGCTTCTTTATCACGTCGAGGCTGCTCAACGATCATGGTTCCTCTTTAGTCATCTCTGCGATTTTAAACATAGCCTTTTTATCAGAGAGTTTATGGTTGCACATTTAGCATGTCTAACTCACTTATCAATTTATTAAATTTGGATTCATCTAGAGGCTTTGTAAAGACATCAGCAAATTGATTTTCAGTAGGGATGTACTGTAAAGATATAGTTCCATTTTGAACATGGTCCCTAATAAAATGATATCTTATTTCTATATGCTTAGTCCTAAAATACATGACAAGATTATGTGTTATTGCTATGACACTTGTGTTATCACAATGAATAGGTATAGATTTGAAGTCAAACCCATAGCCTGCTAGCTAATTTTTCATTCATAAGATTTGAGCACAGCAGCTGCCAGTAGCAATGTATTCAGCTTCTGCTATTGAGGTAGATACTGAGTTTTGCTTCTTGCTGAACTAGGACACAAGTTTGTTTCCTAGCAACTGACAAGTGCCACTAATACTTTTTCTATCGATCGTACACCCTACAAAATCAGCATCTGTATATCCTGTCAGTTCAAAGGAGGACTCCTTGGGATACCAAAGTCCCAAGTTAGGTGTGCTTTTGAGAAACCTGAAAATTCTTTTAACAACAATTAAGTGAGATTCCTTAGGATTTACTTAAAATCTAAGACATATACTTGTTGCAAACATTATGTCTGGTCTACTGGCAATTAGATATAGAAGAAAGCCTATCATACTTCTGTATTGAGTAATGTCAATTCTTTTACCTTTTTCATTTTTGTCAAGCTTAGTTGTTGGAGCAATTGGTGTTTTTATGGGAGAGACTGATTCCATGCTATATTTTTTAAGTAAGTCTTTAAAGTAGCTGGCTTGGTTAATTAAGATACCTTCATTAGTCTACTTTACTTGTAATCCAAGGAAGAAATTCAGCTCACCCATCATACTCATTTCTAACGTGCACTGCATAAGCTTGGCAAATCTCTTGCATAATTTTTCATCAGTAAAGCCAAAGATAATGTCATCTACATTTATTTGAACTAATAGGACTTTGTTTTCGTGCTTTTCAAGGAATAATGTGGTATCTACTCTACCTCTAATAAAGCTATTTTCAATGAGAAAGTTAGTTAGTGTTTCATACTATGCTCTAAGTGCTTGTTTAAGTCCATATAAGGCTTTGTTTAATCTATAGACATAATTAGAGAGACTTGGATTGATGAAACCTGGAGGTTGCTCTACATATACTTCTTCATGAAGTTCACCATTCAGAAATGCACTTTTGACATCCATTTGAAAGACTTTGAACTTCATGTGGGCAGCAAAAGTAAGGAATATCTTGATGGCATCTAATATGCTAACAGGTGCGAAGGTCTCGTCATAGTCGATGCCTTCTTCTTGGGAGTAACCTTTGGCTACCAGTCTTGCCTTGTTCCTTGTTATTACCCAATCTTCATCCATCTTGTTTTTGAAGACCCGGTTGGTGCCAATAACTGGGTGGCTTCTTGGTTTTGGAACTAATCTCCATACTCTACTTCTTTCAACCTAATTTAGTTCCTCTTGCATGGCTTCTATCCAACTTGAGTCTTCCATAACATCTTCTATTTTCTTGGGTTCCATTTGTGATAGAAAGCTTAGATAGAAACACTCATTCTGAATGGCAGATCTTGTCTTGACTCTTGCATTTGGATCTCTAATGATTAGGTCATGAGTGTGATCTCTTGCCCATCTCTTTCCTGCTAGAACATCTGTCCTGATGCCTTCTTGTCTGAATTCTTCAAGATCTGCTTCTGCTTCTTGATGTGGAGGTTCATTGTCTAGCGTAGCTTTCTCTACGATTTCTTCTTCAGGCTCGACGATTTCATCTTCTGGGGCTACGATCGTGGTGTTGATCTCGACGACCTTGTTCGTAGAGTTTGAGTCATCGATAGCAGTGTCTTGAGGCATAGATTTGTCTGAGTCTATTTCATCGAAAATGATGTGAATCGAGACTTCAACACTTAACATCTTTTTGTTGAATACTCTATAAGCCTTACTGTATGTGGCATATCCGAGAAAGATTCCTTGGTCTGACTCGGGTTGAAACTTAGTCAGATACAATTTTCCATTGTGGAGAATATTGTATGCATAACCAAACACATAGAAGTAGCTGACACTAGGCTTTCTTCCTTTCCACAGCTCGTATGGAGTCTTCTTTAACGTAGAGTGCACAAGAGAAGTCTTCTTTAACGTAGAATATAGAATGCAGTGTTGACAGCTTCTGCCCAGAAGTATTCAGGTAGACTGGCTGCTTCTAGTAGAGTTCTTCCAGCTTCAATCAACGTTTTGTTCTTTCTTTCAGCAACTCCGTTTTGCTGTGGAGTTCGTAGAGCTGAGAAGTTGTGACTGATGCCATTGTCTATGCAGAACTGATCCATCTCAGAGAAGTCAAATTCTCTACCATGATCACTCCTTATAGCCTTGCTTTTCTCCCCTTTATCGTTCATCACCAGCTTGAACATCTTGATGAGTTGGGAACTTGTTTCATCCTTTGAGTTTAGATAGAACACCCATATAAATCTTGTGTAGTCATCCACTACGACCAATGAGTATCTCTTCCCTCCAAGGCTCGTTATTGGAATTGGTCCAAATAAATTCATGTGAAGTAGTTGTAGGGGCTTATTAATTGAGTTGATAATTTTTCTTTTGAAAGAGCTTCTAGTTTGTTTTCCAAGTTGACAGGCGTTGCATGGCCTTTCTTTGACAAAACTGAACTTGGGTAAGTCTGCTACTAGATCCTTGGAGGCCAGTTTTGAAATGCTTTTGAAGTTGAGATGAGACATTTTTTTATGCTATAGCCAGCTCATTTCTTCAGAGGCTTTAGCCAGAAAGCATATTGTCTAGTCAGAACTCAGTTGACCAAGATTAACAGTGTAGACGTTTCCTTCTCTTGTTTCGGTCAGCTTTATGGAAGAGGTCTTTAGGTCTCTGACTTGACATTGATTGTTGAGAAAGGTAACTTGATGACCCTTGTCGCTGAGCTGGCTTATACTCAGAAGATTGTGCTTTAGTCCTTCCACATAGGCTACTTAGCTAAAGGATACTGCACCATTTCCAGTTGAGCCATAACCTTTTATCTTGCCAGATCCATTGTCTCCAAAGATGACTGTTAGACCCTCTTTCTATATGAATTTGGACAGGAGGGCTTTCTTCCCAGTCATGTGTCGTGAGCATCCACTGTCCAGGTACCAAGTTATGATCGTGGAGCTCTATTCCTGCATTGAGATTTAAGCTCTTATTTTGGTACCCATACTTGCATGGGTCCTATCTTGTTAGTACCCTTGGGAACCCAAATCTGCTTGACTTTGGGTTTGACATGCATAGGATTATTGTAACATATTACAGCCTTATGACCAATCTTATCACATACAAAACATCTAGCATGATCCATGCTTGTGAGTGTGTGTGGATTCTTTTGCCATTTGAACTTATGTAGATTTTTGGCAGTCCTTCCTTTATACTGATTCTTCTTTTTGAATATGTCCTTGTGATTCATGATTTGTGAAGAGTGTAACTTAACTCTACTATTCCCACCTGGTTGGTTCATGGAGTTGATTTTTCTTGACTCCACGATCCTTCGAGCTTGGAGAGCAATGACTAAGTTACTCTTCTCTTTTTTGAATCATAGGCCAGCATGGTATCCGTTATGCCTTGTAGCATAGATTGGATCAGCAGAGCAGGGATGGGCTGGTTCTTCCTTCTGTGAGGATTTCACAAATGCAATGCTTCTATTATGGTTTGAAGCACTGCTGATGTTAGTTTCCTTTGACTTTTCCACATGTGGTTCTAAGGTGGATTCCCCAAAACCTAAACCTGTCCTGTCAGATGCACTTCTCTGACTAGAGATTGGGAGTCCATGGGTGAAGAGGATCTATTCCATGTTAAGATTTCCTTTTCTAGTTCCTCAATCTTAGAGGTTAGATTTGACTTTGTTTGTGCATTAAGTTCATGGTCTGTTTTAAGAGTTTATTCGCAGCTTCAAACTTGGGGAGAGAGTTAGCACTTAGAAGAGTTGTTTCCAGTTCTTCCTGAACTTTCTCTTTCTCTTTTTGAAGAAGAGAATAAGCTTTAAACAGAAATCTAAACCATTTCATGTATTCATGCAGATCAGATGTTAGGACATTTAGTGTAATTCTTTAATCATCAATATCTACATCAGGAGAGTTAAAGTCAAATACCTCATCGATACTTACTTCATGATTGTCAGGGCTTTTCTTATCCTTTGCATGGTTGGCTATGACGCCTATACATCACCCATTCTGAGTCGCTAAAAACATGGTACTGAATACAAATACAAACATAATTATACAACCTGAGCTGTGAGTTTTAATACAAATATTATCTTCTAGACAGTATTCAAACTTAAAATAAGTCTTCATTACATTTATTGTCACACTATTCCACAGAATAGTGAGGACTACTAATACTACCATCTGGGCCGTCACTACGTTCCCCGACTAGTCCCAGCTTTATTCTCATTTCCTGAAGAGAACAATGAAAGAAAAGGGTGAGCTCAACTAGCCAAGTAAGAAATATTATGACTAAGATAATGCAGAATAAATTATCGTTAGCCTTCAACAGTGTTAAACTAATAAAATACAATAGACATCAAGTGTAACTGCAGCAAAACAAGCAATCCATTAGAAGAGTCAAGTAGGACATGAAATTTACTATCTTCTATGATTTAAAAAGTTTATCAATAGTTTTATTGCTGAGACTCAGCTTAATAAATAATCCACATCATCCCTGCACTACGGCCAATGATATTTATTAGTATCACGACCACAGATTATCCATGCACTACGGGCCAAGGATATTCGTGTTTTCTTCAATGGTCATGATTATGCCAACAACTGTCCATCAATGCACTACGGGCCAATAAGGAGTTTTACCACACCATTTGTAACATTACGGTCATGAATATACCGAATAATCCCTGGTCATAATCATACCAAGTCCATCTATGCACTACGAGCCAAAGATGACTTAAAAAATATTATAAGCATGAGGATGATGACAATGATATAATAATTCAATTAAAAGAAAGCAAAGGATAAATTTTTAAAGATTTATAATTTAATTTATCCAAAATTCAATAATGTCTAAATTGTCAATATGATACTGATTTGAAGAGTAAAATTCAAGAATAATATTGTATCAAAAATGATTTGGACCGAAAAAGAATTAATTTTTGTCATGAATAGTTCCCTGGATGAATATTAACTGAGTGAATACACGTGAATAGTACTTCGGGAATAGTACCCCGTGAATAGTACTCTAGCATAAAAAGATTAAAACTTATCAAGAATGCTCAGAATAATATTTCTATAAAAAGATACTGGATGAAGCCCAAATATCAAGGATATTCTACTAATTTCATGGAGTATAGAAGCCAGAACTTTAACAAAACGAGTGTAGAATTCGAAATCTGAAACGAAATAATATTACTTACATACTACAGAGCATGGAAGAAAATATTATTTCATATAAATACTGAACAAAAATAATATCTGTTACCTTGAAAAGAAGAGTATTTCAACTGGTATAGCGGGGATATTCTTGAAAAAAACTTTTACTATTTTCTACGCTCAAAGCATTCTAAAACTCGAAAGAAATACACTCAATATTATAGAAAAAGAATTCTCTGATTCTGGTGTAATTTTCAATTCTAACTGAGCATCCTATTTATAGGAGAATGGAAGGATACTATTTGAAAATTAAAATCACGGACGCACAGTACAAAATGTTCACGGGCGTACCTTCGGTCGAATTCTGAAAAAAAAAATTGATTTACTATGCATCACTATGCAATAAAATATTCTAATAAAACGAAAACTTGTAAATAATATATATATATATATATATATATATATATATATATATATATATATATAATATGCATTCCCTCTTCTATACGCCAACTTCCCCCCCCCCTTTTTCCTGACATTTCATTTCTCCCACCCATTTCATTTTTCCACACGTGCTCTGTGACGCCCCCAAAATTAGGTATACATCACTCATCTTGGGTCGTCAGATACATAGTACAGAATACAAATACAACTGATTAATACAACTGTCGTGTACAATACGACAAAACATAAACTGTGAGTTTGAATACAAATATTATCTTCTAGAGAGTATTCATACTCAAAAGGAGTCCTCATTACATTTATTAACACACCATTACATAGAATAGTGAGGACTACTAACTAATACTATCATTCGGACCATCACTCCGTTCCCCGACTTGCCCCAGCTACGTTCTCATTTCCTGAAGAGAACAGTGAAAGAAAGGGTGAGCTCAACTAGCCCAGTAAGAAATATTATGACTAAGATAATGCAGAATAAATTATCATTAGCCTTCAACAATGTTAAACTGATAAAATATAATAGACATCAAGTTTAACTGCAGCGGAACAAGCAATCCATTAAAAGAGTCAAGTAGAAAATAAACTCTACTATCTTTTATGATTTAAAAGTTTTTCAACACTGCGATCGCTGAGACTCAGCTTAATAAAATAATCCACATCATCGAATCACCCCTGCACTACGGCCAAGGATATTCGTGTATTCATTAATGGTCATGATCATGCCAACAACTGTCCATCAATGCACTACGGGCCAATGAGGACTTTTACCACATCATTTGTAACATTACGGTCATGATTATACCGAATAATCCCTGGTCATAATCATACCAAGTCCATCTATGCACTACAGGCCACAGATGACTTTCAACATTTTATAAACATGAGGATGATGACAATGATATAAGAATTCAATAAAACAAGTTCAAGAATTAATTTATCCAGGAATTAACAACGTCCAAATTGTCAACATGATACTGCATTGTGGAGTAAAATTCAAGAATGCTTAGAAGAATATTTTCTTGAAAAGATACTGGATGAAACGCAACTATCAAGGATATTCCACAAATTTCATGGAGTATAGAAGTCAAAACTTAACCAACTGAGTATAATAAAGAATGGAATAACAAAAGAAATCACCATGCATGCGATAGACCGCACAGACAGGTTATTCCAACAGAATAATAAATAATGGAACCAGGTCCGGCGTAAACGCACAGACAGGATATTCCGACAGAATAATAAATAATGGAACCAGGTCCGGTGTAAAACACACAGACAGGATGTTCCAACAGAATAATAACAAGACGGAACCAGGTCCGGTGTAAAACACACAGACAGGATGTTCCAACAGAATAATAACAAGACGGAACCAGGTCCGGTGTAAAACACACAGACAGGATGTTCCAACAGAATAATAGAAGAATGTCACCAAGTATAGGGTAGACCGCGTATACTGGTTATTCCAACAGAATAATAACGAATGGAATAACAGAAGTTCTCTTCATGAATATAAAAGAAATAATATTCCCTACCTTAAAAGAACTGGATATTGGAAAAGTGATGTAGCAGAATACTTTTATTCTCTCTCTCTCTATTCTCTCTATACTTTCTCTCTCTATAGCTTGAATGAATTCGTGAAAAATAATGAAGCCCTAGGCCTCTATTTATAGAAAAACTGAGGGTGGCTCTTGGTCTTAACGAAGGGTCAAATGACTCTTGGTCTTAACGAAGGGTCAAATGACTCTTGGTAATTTTGAAGGGACAACTACTATTGACGAAAGTAATTACTATTGACCAAGGTAAATACTATTGACGAAGGTAATTACTATTGACCAAGGTAAATACTATTGACCAAGGTAAATACTATTGACGAAGGTAATTACTATTGACCAAGGTAAATACTATTGACGAAGGTAATTACTATTGATCAAGGTAAATACTATTGACGACGGTAATTATTATTGACGACGGTAATTACTATTGACGAAGAGACTCTTAGATGATGACATATGGCCCCCCATAAAATAACCAAACTTACCACAACGTCTCAATAATATAACATATTATACAGATGATACTATGACAATAATTTAAGAGATATGATGCAGCAATTACTGTAGCAATAATTGAGTATAGCTGAGTGACTTCTCACGTAAGCATCAATAATCAATACCGTGTGCTACTATGCAACCACGCGTATTACTGTACTTTTACTACCGAGTAGTTCAACAGTTTTAACGATTTTAACGGTAACACCTCGGCTGTTATTTTTATAGAAAGATAATTCTGTCGTTTTCTCAATCCGACAATAATTCCGTTGTGGGGTCCACCAATGATTGTGCCGTCGTACGAATATTCCCCGACAAAAAGAATATTCCCGACCAAACGAATATTTTATAACAACTTGCTTACTTTGCAAAATTTATAAATATTACCCACAACTATAACATTATATCAAATTAACTCCATAATATTCAAAAATGATATTTATAGAAAATTCATCTTTATTTATAAAAGTTGGGGTCTTACAACCTCCCCTTCTTATGAAATTTCGCCCTCGAAATTAGGGTACGTACCTGGTATGTCGAAGAGGTAAGGATACCTTGATTTCATTTCTGATTCTAACTCCCAAGTCATTTCCTCAACATCGTGGTTTCTCCACAAAACTTTAACTTGAGGTATAACCTTGGAGCGTAGAATATGTTCCTTCTTATCCAAGATTTGAACAGGAACTTCTTCATACGTCAAATCCTCCGCTATTTCGTCCGGTTCTAACTCAATAATGTGGTTCGGGTCTTCCACATATTTGCGTAACATGGATATGTGGAAAACGTTATGAACACGAGACATACTTGGCGGTAAAGCGAGTCTATAAGCCACAGTTCCTACTCGACCGATGAATCGAGGATTTAGCTTTCCTCTCTTTCCAAATCTCGTAACTCCTTTCCATGGAGCAACACGTAAGAACACATGATCTCCTACATCAAATTCCACGTCCTTTCGATGAAGATCAGCATAACTCTTTTGTCGATCTTGTGAGGTTTTTATACGTTGTCGGATCGTTTGAATCTTTTCTGTAGTCATACGTACCAACTCCGGTCCCAACAACGTTGCTTCGCCCACCTCATCCCAGCATACTGGAGAACGACATTTTCTTCCATACAATGCTTCGAATGGAGCCATGCCAATACTTGCTTGATAACTGTTGTTGTAGGAAAACTCCACCAATGGTAAGAACTTGTCCCAACTTCCTTTGAAGTCAAAGACACAGAGTCTTAATAGATCTTCAAGAGTTTGAATAGTCCTCTCTGATTGTCCGTCCGTCTGAGGATGATATGCTGAACTAAATCGTAACTCCGTGCCCATAGCTTTTTGTAAACTAACCCAAAATCGTGAAGTGAATCTTGGGTCTCGGTCAGAAACTATGGATACTGGCATACCATGCAGTCTTACAATCTCGTTTATGTACATACGAGCAAGACGTTCAAGTGTATAAGTTTCTCGTATCGGTAAGAAATGAGCAGACTTGGTCAATCTATCAACAATGACCCAAATCGCATCAATACCTTGAGAAACCCTAGGAAGACCGGTAACGAAATCCATGGTAATGTGCTCCCACTTCCATTCTGGAATTTCAAGTGGTTGCAATGGACCTTTTGGTACTTGATGCTCCGCTTTGACTCGTTGACAAGTTAGACACCTTGAGATAAACAACGCTATCTCTCTCTTCATATTGCTCCACCAAAATGTATGACGAAGATCATGATACATTTTGGTACTTCCAGGATGGATTGCAAACGGTGTGTTGTGCGCCTCCATCATGATTTCATACTTTAAATCAGGGTTGTTAGGAACACAAAGTCTGGAGTTGACTCGAAGTATTCCTTCTTCATCGATTCTTGCTTCCGATATAGCACCTTCTTGCACTTTCTTCTTCATACGCATCAGCTCCAGGTCTGTAGCTTGAGCAGCTTTAACTTTATCGATTAAAGTCGGTTCTACTCGTATATTCGCCATCATCACATGGGTCCCTGGAGTCTTTAACTCTATCTCCATCCTTTGCAAATCACACAAAATGGGTCTTTGTGTTGACAATATCGCACTCGTACTTGCATATGATCTTCTACTCAATGCGTCAGCTACCACGTTCGCTTTTCCAGGATGGTATTGAATGGTATGATCATAATCTTTCAACAGTTCAAGCCAACGTCGTTGTCGCATGTTGAGTTCCTTTTGAGTGAAGAAATATTTGAGGCTTTTATGATCCGTAAAGATCTCCACCTTCTCCCCATACAAGTAATGCCTCCAAATTTTAAGTGCAAAGACAACAGCTGCCAACTCTAGATCATGAGTAGGATAATTCCTCTCATATTCCTTGAGTTGTCTTGATGCATAGGCTATGACTTTTCCATGTTGCATGAGAACACATCCCAACCCTTTGCTCGAAGCATCACTGTAGATGACAAATCCCTCCGAGCCAGATGGTATTGTTAGAACAGGTGCTGAAATGAGTCTCCTCTTGAGTTCTTGAAAACTCTGCTCACATTCTTCGCTCCAACCGAACTTTGTATCTTTTCGAGTCAGCTGAGTTAATGGAGTAGCGATTCGAGAAAATCCTTCCACGAATCTCCGATAATAACCAGCTAAACCAAGAAAGCTACGTACTTCGGTCACTGATTTAGGTTGCTCCCAGCTTTGAATAGCTTCAATCTTTGCCGGGTCAACCGATATTCCACGACTTGATACTACGTGCCCAAGGAATGCTACCTCTTCCAGCCAGAACTCGCATTTCTTCAACTTGGCATAAAGTTTGTATTCACGAAGCTTTTGGAGTACCAGCCTCAAGTGTTGCTCATGATCTTCACGGCTTTTGGAATAAACAAGGATGTCATCGATAAAGACGACCACAAAGTGATCCAAATATTCCTTAAATACCCTGTTCATCATATCCATGAAGGCAGCAGGAGCATTAGTCAATCCAAAAGACATAACTAAGAATTCATAATGCCCATACCGAGTTCTGAAGGCAGTCTTTGGAATATCCTCAGTTCTAACCTTCAGCTGATGATATCCAGAACGAAGATCGATCTTTGAAAAGAATTGTGCTCCTTGCAACTGGTCAAACAGGTCATCAATACGTGGCAATGGGTACCTATTTTTGATGGTGACATGATTCAACTCCCGATAATCAATACAAAGTCGCATACTCCCATCTTTCTTCTTCACGAACAGAACAGGAGCACCCCAAGGAGAAGTACTAGGACGAATAAAACCAATGTCTAACAATTCCTGCAGTTGGGTCTTTAACTCCTGAAGTTCAATAGGAGCCATTCGATATGGGGCTTTGGAAATGGGTTTTGTACCGGGTTCAAGGTCGATACAAAATTCAATTTCACGCTCTGGGGGTAGGCCAGGAAGTTCTTCGGGAAATACGTCAGGAAATTTATTAACAACAGAAATATCATTCAAAGCTGACGTATTTTTGTTTAGATCTGTGACATGAGCTAAGAAAGCTTGACATCCGTTTTTCAATAAACGAATAGCTTTATGGCTTGAGATGACAGCGATTGATTTTAATGGTTTGGTTGCTTGAATTCGCATAATAGGTCGATTAGGAATATGAAAGCTAACAACCTTACGAAAACAATCAATTTTTGCATAATGAGTAGTTAACCAATCAATCCCTAGAATCACGTCAAATGCAAGTATTTTTAATGAAATCAGATCGATAGGTAATGTGTGGGTACCAACTTGAACCAAACAAGACTTATAAACAGTGGAGGTAATGAAGGTTTCTCCCAACGGAGTTTCCACAGATAAGTCAAAGTCTAATTTCTCCGGAATCAAATTTAATCGATGAGCGCAAGTAGGAGAAATAAAAGAATGGGTTGAACCGGTATCAAATAAAGTATAAACTTCTTTAGAGTTTATGATAAGCTTACCCGTGATGACCTCATTCGGGTTCCTTGCTCTCTGGGAGTTCACAACAAACGCTCTCCCTTGCACAACCGGTTTTGACTTTTCTGGGACGGCTTTTGGTGCCTCCATCCTAGCTGAATTTGTTTTTGGTAAACGACAAAATCGGGCTAAATGACCTTCTCTTCCACAATTATAACATGCTTTGGACGGCATCGCGCAGTTTGGACTGATGTGCCCCTCCCCTCCGCATTTGAAACATATGATAGGTGGTCGTTCTCCTTCCTTAACGACAGGTGCTGGTGCTGACGTCTTTCCATCATTGTTGAATCTCCTCTTCTTGAAATGTCCATTCTTATTGTTTTGGCCCTGATTACCACCGAAGTGGTTACCATTTCTGGCCTGTTGATTCCCTCCACGCTTGTTGTCACCGCTTCGATGACTGCTCTCACTGGTATTATCATTTTGCCGGCTGCTCTCTTTTGGTTGCGTTGTCTCGTTATCGCGCTCCACCAACTGAGCCCTATTTACAACATCTGAATACAAACACAGTTTATGAGAAACAAGATGTTGACGTATCTCCGGCTTCAAACCTCTTAAAAACATCCGCGTCATTCTTTCTTCATTATCCACCAGGTGGGACGCAAACCGGGATAACTCCGCAAATTTTGCCTCGTACTGCGACACGGTCATATTATTCTGCTCCAATTTGATGAACTCCACCTCCTTCATGTGACGAATACTCTCGGGAAAGTATTTGTCGTTAAACAGATCTTGGAACTTCTCCCAAGACATCTTCAGTGCGGCAGGTTGAGTACGCTTTATCGATTCCCACCAGTAATCTGCCTCTCCTCGCAACATAAAGGCGGCAAAGGGAACCTTTTGCTCCTCGGAGCAACCCAAGACATCAAATATCTTGGTGATCTGCTTTATCCATGTTTCAGCTACAAGTGGTTTGGGTTCTCCCTTAAACTCCGGTGGTCCCAGCTCCTTAAACTGTTTAGCGGTGACCGCCTGAGAGTTTCCAGTATTTCCACCTACGTTGTGGACAGGAGCCGCTTTCACCTGTTGTTGCATGAATTGCATAAAGCCTCTGAACATTTGATCATTCATCATTTGGTCAGTGTTGTTGTTTGCATGAGGATTGACACCTTCCTGATGCACATTATCCTGATTATTGATATGTGGTGAATCAACAGTCGTCTGTGCTCCATTGCTATTCTCAACATTCTCAGATGCCATTTTCAGATACTGCCACAAAATAAAAATTAATTGATATGTCATATATTATCCTTATATTATGACCGACCAATTAAATACCATGCAAATAAACTTAGGTATGCCATACTAGCGAAGGAATTCCCCGTCTCTCCCCTCCTAGTTCTATTCTCACATCTTAGCCAGGGATCATATCCCTAAGCTCTGATACCAACTGTGACGCCCCCAAAATTAGGTATACATCACCCATCTTGGGTCGTCAGATACATAGTACAGAATACAAATACAACTGATTAATACAACTGTCGTGTACAATACGACAAAACATAAACTGTGAGTTTGAATACAAATATTATCTTCTAGAGAGTATTCATACTCAAAAGGAGTCCTCATTACATTTATTAACACACCATTACATAGAATAGTGAGGACTACTAACTAATACTATCATTCGGACCATCACTCCGTTCCCCGACTTGCCCCAGCTACGTTCTCATTTCCTGAAGAGAACAGTGAAAGAAAGGGTGAGCTCAACTAGCCCAGTAAGAAATATTATGACTAAGATAATGCAGAATAAATTATCATTAGCCTTCAACAATGTTAAACTGATAAAATATAATAGACATCAAGTTTAACTGCAGCGGAACAAGCAATCCATTAAAAGAGTCAAGTAGAAAATAAACTCTACTATCTTTTATGATTTAAAAGGTTTTTCAACACTGCGATCGCTGAGACTCAGCTTAATAAAATAATCCACATCATCGAATCACCCCTGCACTACGGCCAAGGATATTCGTGTATTCATTAATGGTCATGATCATGCCAACAACTGTCCATCAATGCACTACGGGCCAATGAGGACTTTTACCACATCATTTGTAACATTACGGTCATGATTATACCGAATAATCCCTGGTCATAATCATACCAAGTCCATCTATGCACTACAGGCCACAGATGACTTTCAACATTTTATAAACATGAGGATGATGACAATGATATAAGAATTCAATAAAACAAGTTCAAGAATTAATTTATCCAGGAATTAACAACGTCCAAATTGTCAACATGATACTGCATTGTGGAGTAAAATTCAAGAATGCTTAGAAGAATATTTTCTTGAAAAGATACTGGATGAAACGCAACTATCAAGGATATTCCACAAATTTCATGGAGTATAGAAGTCAAAACTTAACCAACTGAGTATAATAAAGAATGGAATAACAAAAGAAATCACCATGCATGCGATAGACCGCACAGACAGGTTATTCCAACAGAATAATAAATAATGGAACCAGGTCCGGCGTAAACGCACAGACAGGATATTCCGACAGAATAATAAATAATGGAACCAGGTCCGGTGTAAAACACACAGACAGGATGTTCCAACAGAATAATAACAAGACGGAACCAGGTCCGGTGTAAAACACACAGACAGGATGTTCCAACAGAATAATAACAAGACGGAACCAGGTCGGTGTAAAACACACAGACAGGATGTTCCAACAGAATAATAACAAGACGGAACCAGGTCCGGTGTAAAACACACAGACAGGATGTTCCAACAGAATAATAGAAGAATGTCACCAAGTATAGGGTAGACCGCGTATACTGGTTATTCCAACAGAATAATAACGAATGGAATAACAGAAGTTCTCTTCATGAATATAAAAGAAATAATATTCCCTACCTTAAAAGAACTGGATATTGGAAAAGTGATGTAGCAGAATACTTTTATTCTCTCTCTCTCTTATTCTCTCTATACTTTCTCTCTCTATAGCTTGAATGAATTCGTGAAAAATAATGAAGCCCTAGGCCTCTATTTATAGAAAAACTGAGGGTGGCTCTTGGTCTTAACGAAGGGTCAAATGACTCTTGGTCTTAACGAAGGGTCAAATGACTCTTGGTAATTTTGAAGGGACAACTACTATTGACGAAAGTAATTACTATTGACCAAGGTAAATACTATTGACGAAGGTAATTACTATTGACCAAGGTAAATACTATTGACCAAGGTAAATACTATTGACGAAGGTAATTACTATTGACCAAGGTAAATACTATTGACGAAGGTAATTACTATTGATCAAGGTAAATACTATTGACGACGGTAATTACTATTGACGACGGTAATTACTATTGACGAAGAGACTCTTAGATGATGACATATGGCCCCCCATAAAATAACCAAACTTACCACAACGTCTCAATAATATAACATATTATACAGATGATACTATGACAATAATTTAAGAGATATGATGCAGCAATTACTGTAGCAATAATTGAGTATAGCTGAGTGACTTCTCACGTAAGCATCAATAATCAATACCGTGTGCTACTATGCAACCACGCGTATTACTGTACTTTTACTACCAAGTAGTTCAACAGTTTTAACGATTTTAACGGTAACACCTCGGCTGTTATTTTTATAGAAAGATAATTCTGTCGTTTTCTCAATCCGACAATAATTCCGTTGTGGGGTCCACCAATGATTGTGCCGTCGTACGAATATTCCCCGACAAAAAGAATATTCCCCGACCAAACGAATATTTTATAACAACTTGCTTACTTTGCAAAATTTATAAATATTACCCACAACTATAACATTATATCAAATTAACTTCATAATATTCAAAAATGATATTTAGTTGGGGTCTTACATGCTCCCCACCTGTGGCCCCAACATGTGGCCCCCACCTTTATTATATTAAATAATTTTCTATCGATTATTTTGAAAAATGGGTAAATGGGGATCCATAAAATAAGCCAATTTACAACAAATATTTCATAAAAATCCCTTCAATATTTTTAACAACCTTTATTCATATTATTATAACTCACAATATTAACAATCAGATCGTTCCCAAGAAAGAGGGGGCTTTCCAATAAGGATTTCTCCCTATTGACGCGCAATTAGGTGACCAAACCTCTCATCGATAGAGCTTTCTAGACATTATTAATTATGCAAATATTAATATGAATAACTTGTCATCTCAATTATTGATTTAATAATATATAAAATATTGACAATAATTGAATCAAATAACGTGAGATACTATGAAACAATTACTGTAGCAATAATTGAGTAAAACTGAGTGACTTCTCACGTAAGCATCAATAATCAATATCATGTGCTACTATGCAACCACACATATTATTGTACTTTTAACACCGGGTATTTCAACAGTTAACGGTAAAACTTTAGCCGTTATTTTTATAAAAAGATATTTTTGTCGTTTTCTTATTCCGACAATAATTTCGTTGTGGGGTCCACCAATGATTTTGTCGTCGTACGAATATTTCCTGCTAAAACGAATATTTCCCGACCAATCAAATATAATATAACAACTTGCGTACTTGACAAAATTTATAAATATTATCCACAACTATAACATTATATCAAATTCACTCCTTAATATTCAAAAACGATATTTATAGAAAATTCATCTTTATTCATAAAAGTTGGGGTCTTACAACCTCCCCTTCTTATGAAATTTTGCCCTCGAAATTAGGGTACATACATGGTGTATCGAAGAGGTGAGGATACCTTGATTTCATTTTAGATTCTAACTCCCAGGTCATTTCCTCAACATCGAGGTTTCTCCACAAAACTTTGACTTGAGGTATAACCTTGGAGCGTAGAATATGTTCCTTCTTATCCAAGATTTTAACAGAAACCTCTTCATACGTTAAATCTTCCGCTATTTTATCCGGTTCTAACTCAATAAAGTGGTTCGGGTCTTCCACATATTTACGTAACATGAATATGTGAAAAACGTTATGAACATGAGACATACTGGGCAGTAAAGCGAGTCTATAAGCCACAGTTCCTACTTGGTCAAGTATTTCAAATGGCCCAATGAATCGATGATTGAGCTTTCTCTCTTTCCAAATCTCGTAACTCCTTTCCATGGTGCCACACGTAACAACACATGCTCTCCAACATTGAATTCCATATCTTTTTGATGAAAATCAGCATAACTCTTTTGTCGATCTTGTGAGGTCTTTATACGTTGCCGGATCATTTGAATCTTTTTCGTAGTCATACGTACTAATTCCTATCCCAACAACGTTGCTTCACCCACCTTGTCCCAGCATACTGGAGAACGACACTTGCGCCCATACAATACCTCGAATGGAGCCATGCTAATACTTGCTTGATAACTGTTGTTGTAGGAAAATTCCACAAATGGAAAGAACTTGTCCCAACTTCCTTTAAAGTCAAGGACACAGAGTCTTAATAAATCTTTAAGAGTTTGAATAGTCCTCTCCGACTGCCCGTCCATTTGAGGATGATATGCCGAACTGAATCGCAAATCCATGTCCATAGCTTTTTACAAACTAACCCAAAACCGTGAAGTAAATTTTGGGTCTCGATTAGAAACTATGGATACTGGCATACCATGCAGTCTTACAATCTCATTTATGTACATACGAGCAAGACGTTCAAGTGTATAAGTTTCTCGTATAGGTGAGAAATGAGCAGACTTGGTCAATCTATCAACAATGACTCAAATTGCATCTATGCCTTGAGAAACCTTGGGAAAATCAGTAACGAAATCCATGGTAATGTGCTCCCACTCCCATTCTGGAACTTCAAGTGGTTACAATGGACCTTTTGACACTTGATGATCCACCTTGACACGTTGACAAGTTAAACACCTTGAGATAAACTCTGTAATTTCTCTCTTCATATTGCTCCACCAAAATGTATGTCGAAGATCACGATACATTTTGGTACTCCAAGGATGGATTGCAAACGGTGTGTTGTGCGCCTCCATCATGATTTTATACTTCAAGTTAAAAATCGTTAGGAACACAAAGTCTGGAGTTGACTCGAAGTATTCCTTCTTCATCGATTCTTGCTTCCGGAATAACACATTCTTGCACTTTCTTCTTTATACGTATTAGCTCTAGGTCTGTAGCTTGAGCAGCTTTAACTTTATCGATTAAAGTCAGTTCTACTCATATATTTGCCATCATTACGTGGGTCCCTGGAGTCTTTAACTCTATCTCCATCCTTTCCAAGTCATACAAAATGGGCATGTGTGTTGACAGTAACGCACGCATACCTGCATATGATCTTCTACTCAATGCGTCAGCTACTATGTTCATTTTTCCAAGATGGTATTGAATAGTATGATCATAATCTTTCAACAATTCGAGCCAACGTCGTTGCCACATGTTAAGTTCCTTTTGAATGAAGAAATATTTGATGCTTTTATGATCCGTATAGATCTCCACCTTCTCCCCATACAGGTAATGCCTCCAAATTTTAAGTGCGAAGACAACAGCTGCCAACTCTAGATCATGAGTAAGATAATTCCTCTCATATTCTTTGAATTGTCGAGAGGCATAGGCTATGACTTTCTCATGTTGCATGAGAACACATTCTAACCCCTTGCCCGAAGCATCACTGTAGATGACAAATCCATCCGAGCAAGATGGTATTGTCAGAACAGGTGCTGAAATGAGTCTTCTCTTAAGTTTTTGAAAACTCTTCTACATTCCTCGCTCCAACCAAATTTTTTATCTTTTCGAGTCAGCTGAGTTAATGGAGTAGCGATTCAAGAAAACCCTTCTACGAACCTCCGATAATAACCAGCTAAGCCGAGAAAGCTACATACTTCGGTCACTGATTTAGGTTGCTCCCATCTTTGAATTGCTTCAATCTTAGCCGGGTCAACAGATATTCCATGACTCGATACTACGTGCCCAAGGAATGCTACTTCCTCAAGCCAGAACTCGCATTTCTTCAACTTAGCATAAAGCTTGTTTTCACAAAGCTTTTGGAGTATCAGCCTCAAGTGTTCTCATGATTTTCACGACTTTTGGAATATATGAGAATGTCATCAATAAAGACAGCCACAAAATGTTCCAAATATCCTTGAATACTCGATTCATCATGTCCATGAAGGCCGTAAGAGCATTAGTCAATCCAAAAGACATGATTAGGAATTCGTAATGCCCGTACCGAGTTCTAAAAGTTGTCTTTGGAATATCATCAGTTTTAATCTTCAATTGGTGATATCCGAAACGAATATCAATCTTTGAAAAGAATTTGACGCCTTGCAACTGGTCAAACAGGTCATCAATGCGAGGCAACGGGTACCTATTTTTTATGGTGACACGATTTAACTCCCGGTAATCAATACAAAGTCGCATACTCCCATCTTTCTTCTTTATGAATAGAACAAGAGCACCCAAGGAGACGTACTAGAACGAATAAAGCTAATGTCTAACAATTCCTGCAGTTAGGTCTTTAACTTTTGAAGTTCAATAGGAGCCACTTGATATGGGGCTTTAAAAATGGATTTTGTACCGGGTTCAAGGTCGATATAAAATTCAATTTCACGCTCTGGGGGCATGCCAGGAAGTTTTTCAGGGAATACGTCAGGAAAATTTTTAATAATAGAAATATCATTCAGAACTGACGTATTTTTGTTTAAATCCGTGACATGAGCTAAGAAAGCTTGAGATCCGAATAGCTTTATGGCTTGAGATGACAGTTATTGATTTTAATGGTTTGGTCGCTTGAATTCGTATAATAGGTTGGTTAGGAATATAAAAGCTAACAACGTTACGAAAATAATCAATTTTAGCATGATGAATAGTTAACCAATCAATCCCTAGAATCACGTCAAATGCAAGTATTTTTAAGGAAATAAGATCGACAGGTAATGTGAGGGTACCGATTTGAACCAAACAAGACTTATAAACAGTGGATGTAATGAAGGTTTCTCCCAATGTAGTTTCAACAGATAAGTCAAAGTCTAATTTCTCCGTAGTCAAATTTAAACGTTGAGCGCAAGTAGGAGAAATAAAATAATGGGTAGAACTGGTATCAAATAAGGTATATACTTCGCTAGAGTTTATGATAAGCTTACCCGTGATGACCTCGTTCGGGTTTCTTACTTTTTGGGAGGTCACAACAAACGCCCTCCCTTGAACTACTGGTTTTAACTTGTCTGGGACGGCATTCGGTGTCACCGTTCCAACTTGAGTTGGCTTCCCTATATGACAAAATCGAGCTAGGTGACCTTCTCTTCCACAATTGTAACACGTTTTGAATTCCTGCGCACAGTTTGGACTGATGTGTCCCTCCCCTCCACATTTAAAATATATGATAGGTGATCATTCTCCTTCCTTAACAACGGGTGATGGTGCTAATGTCTTTCCATCATTATTGAATCTCCTCTTCTTGAAATGTCCACTTTTATTGTCTTGGCCATGATTACCACTGAAGTGGTTACCATTTCTGGCATGTTGATTTCCTCCACGTTTGTTGTCACCACTTCGATGACTGCTACCACTGGTATTATCATTTTGCCGACTGTTTTCTCATGGTTGGGTTGACTCGTTATCGCGCTCCAATAACTGAGCCCTATTTACAACATCTGAATACAAACACATTTTGTGAGAAATTAGATATTGACGTATCTCGAGTTTCAAACCTCTTAGAAACATCCGCGTCATTCTCTCCTCATTATCAACCAAGTGGGATGCAAACGGGATAACTCGGCAAACTTAGCTTCGTACTACGACACGGTCATATTGTTTTGCTCTAGCTTGATGAACTCTACCTCCTTCATATGACGAATACTTTCGGGAAAGTACTTGTCGTTGAATAGTTTTTGGAAATTCTCCCAATACATCTTCAGTACGGCAAGTTGAGTACGCTTTACCGATTCCCACCAACAATCTACTTCTCCTAACAACATAAAGCTGGCAAAGGAAACCTTTTGCTCTTCGGAGCATTCCAAGACATCAAATATCTTGGTGATCTGCTTTATCCACGTCTCTGCCTTAAGTGGTTTTGGCTCTCCAATAAACTCTGGTGGTCCCAGGTCCTTGAACTGCTTAGCGGTCATAGTCAGAGAGTTGCCAGTGTTTCTACCTGCATTTTGGACAGGAGTCGCTCTCGCTTGATGTTGCATGAATTGCATAAAGCCTCGGAACATCCCACCGTTCATCATTTGATCGGTGTTATTATTTACCTGAGGATTATTGTCTTCCTGATGCACGTTTTCTTGGTTATTTATCGTTGGTGATTTAACGGTCTCATGTGCTCCATTGTTATTCTCAACATTCTCGGATGTCATTTTCAAATACTGCCAGAAAACAAGGGTTAATTGACACATCACATATTATCCCTATATTCTGATCGACAAATTAAATAACTAATAAACTTAGCTAGGCCATACTAGCAAAGAAATTTCCCGTCTCTCCCCTCTTAGTTCTTGTCTCACGTCTCAGCCAGGGATCATATCCCTAAGCTTTGATACCAACTGTGACGCCCCCAAAATAAGTATATATCACCCATTTTGAGTCGCCAAATACATGGTACTGAATACAAATACAAACTTAATTATACAACATGAGATGTGAGTTTTAATACAAATATTGTCTTCTAGACAGTATTCAAACTCAAAATAAGTCCTCATTACCTTTATTGTCACACTATTTCACAGGATAGTGAGGTATACTAATGCAAACATCTGGACCGTCACTCCGTTCCCCGACTAGTCCCAGCTATATTCTCATTTCCTGAAGAGAATAATGAAAAAAAGGGTGAGCTCAACTAGTCCAGTAAGAAATATTATGACTAAGATAATGCAGAATAAATTATCGTTAGCCTTCAACAGTGTTAAACTGATAAAATACAATAGTCGTCAAGTTTAACTGCAGCGGAACAAGCAATCCATTAGAAGAGTCAAGTAGAACATGAAATCTACTATCTTCTATGATTTAAAAAGTTTATCAACAGTTTTATCGCTGAGAATCAGCTTAATAAATAATTCACATCATCCATACACTACGACCAAGGATCTTCATTAGTATCACGACCACAAATTATCCATGCACTATGGGCCAAGGATATTCGTGTTTTCATCAATGGTTATGATCATGCTAACAACTGTCCATCAATGCACTATGGGTCAATGAAGACTTTTACCACATCATTTGTAACATTACGGTCATGATTATACAGAATAATCCCTGGTCATAATCATACCAAGTCCATCTATGCACTACGAGCCAAAGATGACTTTCATAATAATATAAGTATGAGGATGATGACAATGATATAAGAATTCAATTAAAAGAAAGCAAAGGATAAATTTTTAAAGATTTATAATTTAATTTATCCAGAATTCAATAATATCCAAATTATCAACATGATACTGCTTTGTGGAGTAAAATTCAAGAATAATATTGTATCAAAAATGATTTGGACCGAAAAGAAATCAATTTTTGTCATGAATAGTATCCCGGGTGAATATTAACTGAGTTAATAGTACCACGTGAGTAGTACTTCGAGAATAGTATCCCGTGAATAATACTCTGACATAAAAAGATTAAAACTTATCAAGAATGTTCAGAATAATATTTCCATAAAAAGATACTGGATGAAGCGCAAATGTCAAGGATATTCTACTAATTTCTAATAAAATGAAAACTTTTAAATAATATATATATATATATATATATATATATATATATATATATGCATTCCCTCTTCTATACGCCAACTTCACCCCCCCCCCCCCTCATTTCCTAACATTTCATTTCTCCCACCCATTGCATTTTTCCACACGTGGTCCCACCTATGGCCCCCACATATGGCCCCCACCTTTATTATATTAAATAATTTTCTATCCATTATTTTAAAAAATTGATAAATGGGGGTCCATAAATTAAGCCAATTTACAATAAATATTTCATAAAAATCCCTTCAATATTTTTAACAACCTTTATTCATATTATTATAACTCACAATATTAACAACCAAATCGTTTCCAGGAAAGAGGGGGCTTTTCAATAAGAAATTTTCCCTATTGGCGCGCAATTAGGTGACCAGACCTCTCCTCGACAGAACTTTCTAGACATTTTTAATTATGCAAATAATAATATGAATAACTTGTCATCTCAATTATTGATTTAATAATATATAATATATTAACAATAATTGAATCAAATAACGTGAGATACTATGCAACAATTATTGTAGCAATAAATGAGTAAAACTGAGTGACTTCTCACGTAAGCATCAATAATCAATAGCGTGTGCTACTATGGAACCACGCGTATTACTGTACTTTTAACACCTGGTATTTCAATAGTTAACGGTAAAACTTTCGCCGTTATTTTTATAAAAAATATTTTTATCGTTTTTTTATTTCGACAATAATTTCGTTGTGGGTTCCACCAATAATTGTGCCGTCATATGAATATTCCCTGCTAAAATAAATATTTACTGACCAATCGAATATAATATAACAACTTGCGTACTTTACAAAATTTAATATTGCCTACAACTATAACATTATATCAAATTCACTCCTTAATATTCAAAAATGATATTTATAGAAAATTCATCTTTATTCATAAAAGTTGAGGTCTTACATTGGTCATTAGACATAGATTTGCTACTTGAGGATCTTCATCATCTCTAGACTCAGGAGTTATGTCATTGTATGAGTCACTCCATGATCCTCCGGCCACAAGACCTTTATCTTTCTTCTGGAGCCTGTTGTTGCCTTTAAATTCTTTCGTTGGATTTGATTTCCTATTTAGTTCTTCTCTAAGAGGTTTGTTGCACTTTGTAATGAAGTGGTCAGGCTTCTTGCAGTTGTAGCATAAGTCATTTATATGCTCCTAGCTGTTGTTGTTGTTAAATCTCTTAGGTTTGTTGTTTCTCCCTTTACGCATGAACCTCTTGAGTCTTCTTACCAGCATTGGAATATCCTCACCATCATCTTCCTCAAAGTCAAAGTCATTTTTAGTGTTATATTTGGATATGGTATTTGCTGCTTTGAGAGCAACTCCTTTTTCCTTCTTTCTTTCTTGAGATAGAATCTCTGCTCTTTGAGTCAGCTCTAGTTCATAGGTGAGAAGGTTGCAAAAGAGTTGTTGAACAATCATTTCATGGAGATTCTTTGATTCTCTGATGGTAATGGTTTTGGCATCCCACTTGCTAGGTAAAGCTCCCATGAACTTTATGATCAGATCTTTATTTGGAAAGATCTTACCAAAAGCTCGAAGTGAGTTGAGCAGAACATTGAACCTTTCATAAGTGGAAGTGACATTTTCACCTGGAACATAGGCAAAAAATTCGTATTGTTGAGTTAGAAAAGATTATTTATTTTCTTTGACTTCTTCAGTTCCTTCGTGCATAATGAGCAATGCTTCTCATACTTCCTTTGTAGTTTTATTGTTGACCACATTTTCAAACAGGTCATCTACTAAAGACTGGAACAGAATGTTCTTGGCCTTTTTGTCGAGTTGAACAACTTTCTTTTCGTTGTCAGTCCATTCAACTTTGATCTTGATTTGCACTCTATTTGGATCTTCTGGAGTCGGTGCGAGCTTTTTTGGAATGTAGGGCCTATTTGTGATGATTTTAAATCGCTCTTCATCTATTGAGTCCATGTATGCTTGCATACTAACTTTCTAGTTGGCAAATTTATCTTTGTTGCATATTGGTGGCTTGCTGCCTCCTACAGTCTTTGATTCGCTTATCAGATGTGCTATTGGATCTACTCAAGCTTTGTAGGCTGATTGAGAGAACCTGCTTTGATACCAATTGTTAGTTCCTAAAGGCACAATAGTTTTCTAGAAGGGGGGTTGAATAGATATTTTAAAAATTCCTTTTCAAAATTCTTTGTCATATATTGTTAATCAGTTTCAGCAGAATATGTGATTTGTTTGGTCCCCTTTAAGATAAATAGAGTTAATAGTTAACAGGAAGTTATAGCAAGTATAGAAGTTACAAAAAGAATATAAACAACACAAAGAATTTAAGTAGTTCAGAGCACTCAAGGCTCCTAGTCCACTCTTCTACTCCTTGAATAGAAAATACACTAAGGATGTTTTTACAATCTTCAAATTACTTATATTCTTCCAAGACCAGCAGTCTTGGAACTTCTTAGTTCACTTAGAACTCTTCAAGTCCAGCAGACTTGGAACTTCTTAGTTCACTTAGAACTCTTCAAGTCTAACAGACTTGCAACTTCTTACTTCACTTAATAATAGTTGAGTTCTTGAATGGTGCTACTCAGTTGCCGTTAAGCTTGTGTTTGAAAGAACTGAGTAGCTGAGCAAGCTTTCTTTATAGATCGTAGAGTTGAGCGTTGAGTGTTCTTCAGCTTTTTGTTGTGTGCTTGAATGAATTCTTGCATCTGTATCTGAATTGAATATATGGTGCCCTTAAAAAATGTTCGTTTGAAAGCATCCGTTGAAATATTAATTGTATTTGACATTTCTGAGCACTGATGGAGACTTCCTGGAAATCTCATGTCCATCTATCTGGCCCACTGACATAGCAGACTGTTATCTCACCTAACACCTGAAAAGGTATTTTTAGCTAACATATAGTACTTTTCTTAGCTTCTTCAATACTTTTATTTGTTATATACTAAGGATGAGTGTTAGGTCATTGGGATTCCCGAGACTCTTAACGTCTATAATCCTTTCCATATTTGTTCTAATTTATGCTTCAATAAATGGAGAAAGCTTGACGCTTCTGATGCAGACAGATGATGCACTACGATTATGATTTTGGTGTCTTGCCATATTAGCTTGATCCAGACTGATAGAGGAGAACACTACAATTTTTGAGTTTGCTCATCAGATGTTTGGACCACTCTACAATACTGGTAGAGGCCCTCCAAAGTAGACAGACTACGATTCTCGATACTCTACGATTTTGCCTTGGCTTCTGTAATCTTTTGGCTAGCTCGACTGACTATGATTCTATTGAAGCCTATCTATTACATCTCAAGAGATAGATCATCCTAACAGCTTTTGATCTTTTCTTCTATACATTCATTTACATACTGATAAATATTAAAGCACAGATCAACCTAACAATTTTGATCTATCACTAAGTCCTTGTACATGTATTCCTTGAAAGACTTTACGTATAAGCATGATTATTTACTTTCAACATCAAATTTATAATATGCAATTTCCCAATAATAATAATACATAATTTTTAGCTTGTGAATAAAAGTGGAGTGAAGGTTATCATTTTTATTTTGAATTATTCTTCACGTGCATTCATTTGGAGGAGTGTTTCTCCTGCAATGTAGTCCTTTTCTAAAACAATTACGTGCAAAATTCTCTCTTGCAAATTTTTCCAAAATGGAAGCTTACTTGATTATTACTCCTGCAGAATTATGCTTCCAAATTGTGGGCACCAAGTAGGAATTGAAAGTTAGGCAAAATTAGGTATTGAAATAAAGAAAAAAAAAGGTTAGGCGGAGAATTTTTTTGCAAAGTTAGGCAAATTTATTTGTTTTCTTCCTCTGTGTTGCACTATAAATAGGGGGTAACCATCCTTCCTAAACACACCTTTAATATCAGAAATTCTTATTCTATAGTATTTTGAGTATTTCTTTTGAGTATAAGGATACTTTGAGTGTAGCTTTTTGTGCAAGATTTTCTCAGAATAATATCTGATATTCCAGTCAAATCCAGTTTCTACTAAGGTAAATGATATTATTTTATTGCAATACTCGTAAGAAATATTATTTTCTTTCATACTCCATATTATGTAAGGGATATTATTTCATTTCATATTCCTAAATTTAAACTTACTATGTTAAGTATTGCTTCTATAATTCCTGAAATAATTAGAAATTCCTTAAGTTTTGCACTTAATCTAATATTATTTCATTGGAATATTGGTCTGAACTTTCTTATTAAAGTTTAAATTTTTCATATCTGGGTACTATTCATACGGTACTATTCATGGGCGCTATTTATACGGTACTATTTATACAAATGGTACTATTCATACGGTACTATTCACGAGTACTATTCACAACAGAATTTAATTTTATTTTCTGTCCAAAGTATTCTTGATACATGAATATCATTCTTGAATTTTACTTCACAAATAGTTATCATGCTGACAATTTGGACATTTTTGAACTCTGGATAAATTGAATTATAAATATCAAATATTTATCATTTATCTCTCTTGATTGAATCTTTATATCATTATCATCATCCTCATGCTTATATTGTGTTGAAAGTCATATTTGGCCCGTAGTGCAAAGATGGACTATTGATTAGTATGATTATGACTAGGAATTGTGTGTTGGTGTAATCATAACCTTTAATGTTATAGATAAGGTTTGTGGTGAAAGTCCTCTTTGGCCCGTAGTGCATAGATGGACAGGTGTTTGGCATGATCATGACCACTGGTGATACTAACGAATATCTTTGGCCCGTAGTGCATGGATAATTCGTTGATTTGAAATATTTATTGAATGAAGTTACAAGGATAAAATATTGATGATAAACTTTTAAATCATAGAAGATAGTAGATATCATGCTCTACTTGACTCTTCTAATGGATTGTTGTTTCCACGGCAGTTGTATTTTAAAACTTATTGTCTATTGTATTCTATCAGATTTCTCCCTGTTAAGGACTAAGAATAATTTTTTCTATATTATCTTAGTCATAATATTCTTTACTGGGCTAGTTGAGCTCACCTTTTTCCTTTTGATTCCATTGTTCTTATCAGGAGGCGAGAATATACCTGGGACTAGTCGGGGAGTGGAGTAATGGTCCAAGATGGTTATTATAGTAATCCTCACTATTTTGTAAAATAGTGTATCAATAATTGTAATGAGCACTTTATTTGAGTTTGGATATTGCCTACAAGATAATATTTGGATTAAAACTCACAGCGTATATGTTGTCGTATTTTGCAAGACAGTTGTATTAATGAAGTTTGTATTTGAATTATGTACCATGTATTTGGCGACTCAGATTGAGTTGTGTGGACCTATTTTGGGGGAATCACAGTTGGTATCATAGCTTAGGGATATGATCTCTGGTGTAGATTTCGGATTAGAACTAGGAGGGGAGAGATGAGTAAAACCTTTGCTTGTGTGTCTTACCTAAGCTTATTTGTTATTGGTCAGTCAGAATATAAGGATAATATGTGGCATGTGAATTTCTTTAATTAACCCTTATTTTGTGGCAGTGTTTGAGAATGGCATCTGAAAATTTTGAGATGAGAAATGGAGCACAAGAGACCGTTGAGACACAGCTAATCAATAACGAGGATAATGTGCATCAAGAAGGCAATAATCCTTATGTAAAAAATAAAACCGACCAAATGATGAATGATTGGATGTTTAGGAGCTTTCTACAATATATGCAACACCAAAGGAGAGAAACTCCTATTCAAAATACAGGTGGAAATAATGGCAACTCACGACTAGTCACTGCTAAGTAATTCAAGGAATTGGGACCGCCGGAGTTTTTGGGAAAGCCAGAGCCACTTAAGGCAGAGGCATGGATTAAGTAGATTACCAAGATATTTGATGTCTTGGGATGCACTAAAAAGTAAAAGGCTCCCTTCGCCACCTTTATGTTGCGCGGATAGGCATATTACTGGTGGGAATCCGTAAAACGTACTCATCTGTCCACACTTAAGATGTCTTGGGAGAGGTTCTAAGAATTGTTGAACGACAAGTACTTTCTAGAAAGTATTCTTCACATGAAAGAGGTGGAATTCATCAAACTGCAGCAGAACAATATGAATGTATTGCAATACGAGGTAGAGTTTATGGAGTTATCCCAGTTTGCATCTCATTTGGTAGATAATGAGGAGTGAATGACGCGAATGTTTCTGAGAAGGCTAAAACCCGAAATTCACCAATATCTCATCTCTCATAAACTCTGTTTGTATTTAGATGTGGTGAATAGAGCTAAATTATTAGAGCGGGATTATGAGTCAGCTCAACCAAAAGATAGCAACCGACAGTACGATAATAGTCATACGAGTGGCAACAGTCATCGAAGCGGTGATAACCAGCGTGCTAAAAATGGTAACCACTTCGGTGGTAATCATGGCCAAGATAATAGGAGAGGTGAGTCAAGTGAAAATTTGAAAAAGAGAAGATTCAACAATGATGAGAAGACGTCGGTAGCAGCACCAGCACCAGTAATAATTTCTAGGGAGGAGAATGACTGCCGGTTAGATGCTACAGATGCGGAGAAGAGGGACATATAAGTCCAAACTGTACACAGCCTTCCAAGGTATGTTTCAGTTGTGGAAAGGACGGTCACATAGCTTGATTTTTTTCTGTAGCGAAGTCAAGTCCAGCTAGGACGATGGTACCAAAGGTGGCTATGGACAAAACAAAGTCGGTGGTTCAAGTGAGAGCGTTTGTCATGATGTCCTAAAAGGCAAGGAACCCGAACGAAGTTATCACGGGTAAGCTAATCATAAACTCTTGTGAAGTCTATACCTTATTAGATACCGGTTCTATCCATTCTTTTATTTCATCTGCTTGTGCTCAACGTTTGAACTTGACCCCTGAGAAATTAGACTTTGACTTATCTATTGAAACTCCATTAGGAGAAACCCTCATTACATTCACTGTTTATAAATCTTGCTTGATTCAAATTGGCACCATCACATTACCTGATGATCACATCTCTGAAAGTAGTATGCACACAAGCCAATCATGTTTGATGATAAAGCATATACTTTTTATCAATCTTATTCATTTATTAATAAAAAGTATTAATTTATTAAAGGCTATTAATTATCTACATGATGCTGTTTTATAATATGTTATAAACCTATAGTTTTAAGCAATGCTTTTAGAATAATGATGATGATCATTATAATGAGATCTAAATTCTTAGAAAGCTTAAAACTAAAATAGTTCCCAATCGTTGGATTAATAAATTGGGGATTAGTGAATCCGGATAGATTGGTACATACGTTGCTTGCTCATTGGATGAGGATGGTTGATCTCATGATTGCTTCCCAAGTTCACGGAACGTGGCTCGGTAAGGAATACCTAATGGAGTTTTACTTGCATGTCAATAGAAATTCCTGTAGTGATAGTAGTACAAGAAATCATAATATCTTGTGTATGATGAATTATACTTTGACTTATTCCTTAAGACCCTTAGGGTATATCAAAGGGTATGCTTGGAATAATAAGTTGTACATGGAGATAATGTATTATCAATAAAGAATCTACCGGTTCTAATAAAAAAAGAGACATGTCCTATGTGATTCGATAAATGACAATCCAGTAGTCCTTGGCCAAGGTAGAATGAAATTAAAAAGGAGTTTCTAATTTGCATTATTAAAAGTTGTGCATTTAAGAGTTGAAATACATATAATTAAATAAAATAAGACTTAACAATAATTCCATGTCTTATATTTAATTAGGACATTGTATGGTAGAAGGATTGAATTGTACAGTAACTATTTAGTCAAAGGTTCTTTTATGATTAATGTTAAAATTTATATTATCTGAAATGTTGTTAATCGCTAGGGAGACTTATCCTATTGTAGAATAAATATTATTTTTTTAAATAAATTAATAGTTTAATTTATTTAAATAAGATTTGAATTGTTCTAGTTAATTTATTCACAACCGGTTTAATATGGAGAACCTAAAGGGTCACACCATAAAAGGAAGAATAATTTTTTAAGAAACAAATGACATAATCGTAATAATGATTTAAGTATATTTAATTTAATATATGGTAATAGAATAAATTAAATAGCTTAATATTTATTATTTAATATTTTGAAAATATTAAATATAAATTAATAAGGGGAGTCTTATTATTATTACTATTATTATTATTTAATTCCTAAGGAGTTTGGGAATTAATTAATAAAAGCACTCTCATATATTCCTAATCAGATTATGAGGTAAATTAATTAAAAAAAATTAATTAATTATTCCTAATAAGATTGTGAGCATAATTAATTAAAGGAATTTAATTAATTAAAATAAAATTCAATTCCTTAATTGTTAAGGAGAGTTGCCCATATCTATAAATAAAAGTAGTTTTATTATGAGTGAGGAGGGTTGTTGACTTTTTCACAACAGGCGTAATTCCAATAGTTGGGAAAGTACACCATTTTCTATGAGAGATAGAAAAATTAGAATTTTGCCAAATATCCACCTTCTTGAATCTTTCTTCTTCCTTGGTGGATCACCTCTAGAGGCCAAACACTTGGGTGGCTAACGTTGATCAAAGGAAGGAACCAAACCCGGTGGATTCAAGATGAACACGAAAAGATTTGGAGGTGAACTTATACTTGAAGAAGCTCGAATCTTCAAGGGTATTATTCTTGTTCTTTATTTTTTCGTTTAATTAATAATTGCGCATAAAGGATGATCCGGGTATATGGTTTGTGAAATTTTAAAACTATGATTTTACATGCTTCCGCTTACTTTGTGCAATTTGATTGCGTTCATGAATATTACAAACCTAACAGTGGTATCAGAGTCAAACCTTTATATGAATTATTAATTATTTTTATTTGATATGTATATTGATATGTGTGTAGAACAAATTTTTTGGGCATACTTTGATGTAAGAAATTTATTTATAAAAAAAAAAAAGGAAAGCCGAAATAAATTTTCGGAAGTCTGTTGTAATTCACGAAGCCTGTTTTGAATTTCGTGGTTCACTGATTTGTTTTTTACGAAAAGTTAACAAGATTAACTTTTATAATTAATTATTTTAAAATAAAATAGCCTTAATTATTTTATAACTAAAATAAAAAGTTTATTTTAATCTTAAAATAAAATATTTATTTTAATATTAAAATAAAAAGTTTATTTTAATTTTAAAATTGGATTTCATGCTAACTAATTAGAGTTGGAATTGGATTCCTTGTTAACTAATTGGAATTAAAATTGAATTTTATGTTTCCTAAAATAAATGAGTTTATTTGTGAATAGAAAACTGAATCCATGTTTCTTTGAATAAAGGAGTTTATTTAGATATGGAATAAGATTTTATATTATTCAAAATAAAGGAGTTTATTTGTGAATAGGAAAGAGAATCTGTATTTCCTTAAATAAAGGAGTTTATTTATATATGAAATAAGATTTCATATTATGCAAAATAAAAAAGTTTATTTGTGAATAGGAAATAAAATCCGTATTTCCTTTAATAAAAGTTTTTTTGTACTTGGAATTGGATTCCATAATTAATTAAAATAAATGAGTTATTTTGATTAAAGATTTTGATTAAAATAAATAGTTTATTTTATTGAAAATTGGATAAATTAAAATAAAAGAGTTTTATTTTGATTTAAATTTGAATTAAAATAAAGGAGTTTATTTTGATTCAAAATTAAATTTTATGCTAACTAAATTTGCTCATTAAATGATATATATATATATATATATATATATATATATATATATATATATATATATATATTGAATGTTTATTATTCATGAGATGAATGTTATTTATTGATGCATATGGTGATGTGTATGATAATAAATGGGATTAATTATGGACTATTGACTAATGTGATTGAATTTTATTTTAGTTGGATGCATGAATGTATGTATTTTATTAAATGTGGTATGCGTACCTCGTCTTCTCTAATTTTTCTTACTGTAAATTCTATCTCCTTCCTATGTACTTCCCCTTGACAGCTGATCAAGGTTTCTATTTATTTTAAATAGTTTTGTAATAGGAATAGTTAAAATTATTTTGAAGAATTAGAGATCAAGGAACAAGGAGTGCTTGAAGACCCGTTTGTAATGGAGCCTGGGATTTAATTGTAATAGTTATATTTAAATATTAATTCTTGCACCCCTAGTGTTTGACCTTTTGGTTCACTTGGTGGCTCCAGTGAACCAAACTAGAATAAAGTCTATAATCAATCCGGGTAGAATATAAGATTCTATATGTGCATGCTTATACTATATATATATATATATATATATATATATATATATATATATATATGTGTGTGTGTGTGTGTGTGTGTGTGTGTGTGTGTGTGTGTGTGTGTGTGTGTGTGTGTGTGTGTGTACTAAACAAGATGAGACAAATTAATAACAAACCCCTCAAAATATTTTATATTAAGTTGTAACGTTCAAAGATATTTGGAATATCGAATGTCGCCTTCTAGCATGGTAAAATAATAGAGTATTAAATATTTAATATGAGTTTGTTGTGCACACACAAGGCAAGTATTAAATATTTAAGATGTTATTTTAGCACATTTAATGCTTATAAATAGACTGAACAATGTTGTTTTGTTGTGCACACACAAGGACAATATTTTTCTTTTGAATATATGGAGTGTTAGGTATGACTTAACTTAGATCATTTTAGTTCAGATGTGCACACACTTGACCATTATGATCTAAGAGGCAAAATACAAGGAGTTGTATAGTTGATGTAATTGACAAGAGTTGTCTACCTATTTATTTATATATAGTTTGTTGTGCACACACAAGGCTATATACATTTGAAATGAGATCCTTATTCTCACTAGCATATCTTTAATTAGATATCGCCGAACTATATAAATTGAGGGTGTTATAGTTTGAAGAAAATAGTGGGAGATACCAACTTAAAACAAGACCTAAATTATTTTGGTAATTAATAAAAAAATGTATGCTAAAATGTTGTTAAAAACAAATTCATTTATAGAATTTTACAATGTCTAAATTACTATGACTGCGTAGCATATTAGATGCTAAATTAATCGGACCGAATTAAACGGATTGATTAAGGAATTTGATAATCGTTCTCATGGCTAAAAAATTATCTTATGTCCTTAATACGCATATCCCTGCAATGGTTGCAGACAATGCCTCTGAGGAAGAGATTGCTACTTTTAGAAAGTGACAAAATGATGCACAGTTGGCTCAATGCATCATTCTCGCATCCATGAGTAACGTGCTTCAGCGTCAGCATAAAACTATGGATGCTCCTACTATATTTCTTCACATCAAGTAATTGATGGTGAGAAAAGTAGGACTGATAGATATAAGATATCTAAGGAGTTCTTCCGGTCTAGAATGATCAACGACACTACAGTACAGACACATGTTCTAAACATGGTCAATTTGATTGAACAATTAGGACAACAAATTTTGTCATAGATGGAGAGTTGAGCCAAGATTTGATCTTGCAGTTACTCCCAGAATCCTTCTCACAATTGTTGTGAATTTTTCATATGAACAAGCTAGATATCAGCCTCGCTGATTTGCTTAACATGTTGAAAAATGTTGAGAGTCACTTTCGAACCAAGAAAGACCAAGTCTTACTGGTAGGGGGCAAATATTTTTTTGAAAAGAACAATGATTCAAAGAAGGTAAATAGAAAGGCAAAAACAAAGGATAATAAGAACAAAACTGATACGGATAGCAAAGGAGTTTTCTTCCACTGCAATAAGCCTGGACACTGGAAAAGAAACTGCGAGAAGTATCTTGTAGAGGCTAACCAGAAGAAGCTTAATGAAGCTTCGATTACAAATATATTTTTTGTTCATAATTAAAATAATTTTTTTTGTCAAGTTTCTACTTGGGTATTGGATACCGACTTTGGTTATCATTAATATAGATTTATGAAGGGACCAAAAAGAAGTAGAAAGCTAAATAAAGTTAAGTAATCCTATGTGTGGGAAATGAAGCAAATGTTGCTGCATTAGCCATAGAAACTTATAGTTTAGCATTGCATACGGGTAAATCTATTAAGTCAGTAGTTGTTATTGTATTTTTAGTTCTCGTTAGAAACATTATTTCTATTTTGTTGTTGGACAATGAAATCTTTGGTATTATATTTAAGAACAATTGTTGTTCTATTTATAATAATAATATTTTGTATAGAACTAGAATGTTACTTAATGGATTTTGTATACTTGACTTACGTGAAAAATAATTTTGCATATTGAACAAATTAGTATAAGAAAAGGAGATGAACATTCAAAGAGTTGAATGTTTGTATTTGATGAAATACAAGTTTGAATCATTTAAAAGGTTCAAAGAATTCAAAAGTAAAACAAATTGGCAAAGTATTAGGATTCTTTGATCGGATTAAGGAAGGAATACTTGTGCAATGAGTTTCTATATCATCTCAAAAAGTTTTCTCACAATGGACGCCTCCTGATACGCAATAATTGATTGATGCATCTGAAAGGAAAAATCGTACCTTATTGGACATGGTGCGGTCCATAATGTTTTTATCGACATTCTAGTATCCTTCTGGGATAATGTCCTAAAAATGGCGGCATATCTACGAAGAAGGTAACCTCAAAATCCGGCCACAAGACTCCATAAAAGTTATGGACAGGAAGGATTCCTAATTTTAAGTAAGTTAATATAAGGGGTTGTCCAGCTTATGTGAAAAGGTTTCAAAGGATAAGCTTAGGACAAGATTTGACAAGTACATATATGTAGGGCGTATATTCTAAAATAAGTTTAGGGTATATGTTCTATAATCCTACATAGCAAAATGCCTTCTAAGATAAAGATGTTTATCATTGAAGGGACTAGTAGGAGGATAATACATCTTGAAGAGTTCAAAAACCACAAAACATTATAAGTCAAATAAGAGGAACCTGTAGATAGACCTATTGTACCACAACCGAATTGTAAATCTGGAATAGTACCGAAAATACCTAGGAGGTATGGATTCATCATAAATGATGATGATGTAGTACACATCATAGAAGATGATGATCTAGTTATATACGATGAGGTAAGAGTTGTAGACACTCAAATAAATGGATTGAAGCAAGCTTCTCAAAAATGGAACATTCGTTTTGATGAAACAATCAAAAGAGTTTGATTTTATAAAAAACAAGAATGAACCTAGTGTGTATAAAAGGGTCAGTTGGATCGTCGTGACATTCCTAGTATTATATCTTAATATACTACGGATAAGGAATGGCATACAAATGCTACAATCAGTAAAGATAAAGTTGTCTAAACATTTCTCCATGAATGATTTGGGAAGAGTATCTTAATTGGGGATACAAATCTATATAGATAGATTTAAGAGGATGTTCGACTTAACTCAAGGAACGTATATTCATTTGATGTTAAAGTTGTTCAGCATGACAAACTCCAAGAGAAGTGTCATGTTGATGAGCCCTAGAGTGTATCTCTCTTAATAATCCCCATAGACTCCTAAAAGAGGGATCCCATAAGTGACAATCATGTATACAATGAAATATAAGAGACCTGATGTTGATAGGTCATATTCTAGAGAAGATCACTGTAAAATAATGAAAAATATCTTAAAGTACTTAACCGGCACTAAGGATATGATTAAAATTTATGGTGGGTCTAAATTAAAACTAGAGGGCTTAACAGAATAAAGTTTTTTAAACTAACCAAGATAATAGAAAATCCACTTTAAGGTAAAGCGTTACCTTGAACTATGGTGCAGTGAATTGGAAAGATTTTAAACAGTACAGAGTTATTAGTTTAGTGATAAAGACAAAGTATATAGCTATAAATTGAGCTGCAAGTTGATTGTTTGAATGAAAAGTTTATTACAGAACTAGGAATAGTTCCTAAGTCTCATCTTGGATCTAAACATGTGTTGTGGCACTTTCATTTGATTATAGGAATAACTGAAAGATGGGAAAACACTATAGAGATAGTGGACTCTCAAGAACAACATTACATATCCATTACTAAAGCTTATCCAACAGCAGAATAATCGCCACTTAAAGAAGAAGGGTATGAGATACCATGACGATTGACTTTAGTGCAAGTGGGAGACTGAAGGTAGTATGCACACAAGCCAATCATGCTTGATGATAAAATATATACTTTGTAACAATCTTATTCATTTATTAATAAAAAAGTATTAATTTATTAAAGGTTTTTAATTATCTACATGATGTTTTATAATATATGATAAACCCATAGTTTTAAGCAATGCTTTTAGAATAATGATGATGATAATTCTAATGAGATCTAAATTCTTAGAAAGCTTAAAACTAAAATAGTTCCCAATCGTTGGATTACTAAATTGGGGATTAGTGAATCCGGATAGATTGATACATAAGTTGCTTTCTCATTGGATGAGGATGATTGATCTCATGATCATTTGTGTGGAGACACTAAAGCAAGTATGTAGGTGCTTATTAGAGAATAAGTTCACTGAACGTGGCTCGCTATGGAATACCTAATGGAGTTTTACTTGCATGTCAATAGTAATTCCTGTAGTGATAGTAGTACAAGTGATCCTTGGACTTGAGATTATCATAGTATCTTGTGTATGATGAATTATACTTTGACTTATTCCTTAAGACCCTTAGGGTATATCAAAGGGTATGCTTGGGTATAATAAGTTGTACATAGACATAGTGTATGATCAATAAAGAATCTACCGCTTCTAGTAAAAGAAGAGAAATGTCCTATGTGATTCGATAAATGACAACTCAGTAGTCCTTGCCCAAGGCATAAATAAAATTAGAAAGGAGTTTCTAATTTGTATTATTTGGAGTTGTACATTTAAGAGTCGAAATATATACAATTAAATAAAATAATACTTGACAGTAATTCTATGTCTTATATTTAATTTGGACATTGTATGGTGGAAGGATTGAATTGTACGGTAACTATTTACTCAAAGGTTCTTTTATGATTTATGTTGAAATCTATATTATTTGAAAAGTTGTTAATCGCTAGGGAGGCTTATCCCTATTGTAGAATAAATATTATTTATTTAAATAAATTAATAGTTTAATTTATTTAAATAAGATTAGAATTGTTTTTATTAATTTATTCACAACCGGTTTAATATGGAGAACCTAAAGAGTCACACCATAAAAGGAAGAATAATTTTTTAAGAACAAAATGACATAATCGTAATAATGAGTTAAGTATATTTATTTTAATCTATGGTGATAGAATAAATTAAATAACTTAATATTTATTATTTAATATTTTGGAAATATTAAATATAAATTAATAAGAGGAGTCTTATTATTATTATTACTATTATTATTATTTAATTCCTAAAGGAGTTTGGGAATTAATTAATAAAAGTACTCTCATATATTCATATTAATTAAAAGATTTTAATTAATTATTCCTAATAAGATTGGGAGCATAATTAATTAAAGGAATTTAATTAATTAAAATAAAATTTAATTCCTTAATTGTTAAAGAGAGTTGCCCACATCTATAAATAAGAGTAGTCTTATTATGGGTGAGGGGGGTTGTCGACTTTTTCACAACATACGTAATTCTAATAGTTGGGAGAGTACACCATTTTCTATGAGAGATAGAAAAATTAGGGTTTTGCCAAATACCCACCTTCTTGAATCTTTATTCTTCCTTGGTGGATCACCTCTAGAGGCCAAACACTTGGGTGGCTAACGTTGATCAAAGGAAGGAACCAAATCCGGTGGATTCAAGATGATCGCGAAAAGATTTGGAGGTGAACTTGTACATGAGGAAGCTCGAATCTTCAAGGGTATAATTCCTGTTCCTTATTTTTTTCGTTTAATTAATAATTGCGCATAAAGGATGATCCGAGTATATGGTTTGTAAAATTTTAAAACTATAATTTTCCATGCTTCCGCTTACTTTGTGCAATTTGATTGCGTTCATGAATATTACAAACCTAACAATCTCTTTGAAAATACTTGCATTCGATGTGATTTTAGGGATGATTAATTACTTATCATGCTAAAATTGATTATTTTCGTAAGGACGTTAGTTTTCATATTTCTAACCAACCTGTTATGCGAATTCAAGTAACCAAACCACTAAAGTCAATCACTGTCATATTAAGCCATAAAGCCATTCATTTATTAAAAAACGGATGCCAAGCTTTTTTTAGCCCATGTCATGGATTTAAATAAAAATATGTCAGATTTGAATGATATTTCTGTTGTTAATGAATTTCCTAGAGAACTTCCTAGCCTACCCCTAGAACGTGAAATAGAATTTTGTATTGACCTTGAACCCGGTACAAAACCCATTTCCAAAATCCCATATCGAATGACTCATATTGAACTTCAGGAGTTAAAAACCCAACTACCAGAGTTGTTAGACATTGGTTTCATTCGTCCTAGTACATCTCCTTGGGGTACTCATGTTTTATTCGTAAAGAAGAAAGATAGGAGTATGCGACTTTGCATTGACTATCGGGAGTTGAACCATGTCACCATCAAAAATAGGTACCTATTACCTTGCATTGATGACCTGTTTGACCAGTTTTAAAGTGGTAAATTCTTCTCAAAGATTGATCTTCGTTCTGGATATCAACAGTTAAAGATTAAAACTGATGAAATTCCAAAGACTTCTTTTAGAACTCGGTACGAGCATTAGAAATTCCTAGTCATGTCTTTTGGATTGACTAATGCTCATACTTCTTTCATGGGTATAATGAACCGAGTATTCAAGGAATAATTGGATCATTTTGTGGTTGTTTTTATTGATGTCATCCTCATCTATTCCAAAAGCCGTGAAGATCATGAGCAACACTTGAAGCTGATACTCTAAAAGCTTCGTGGAAATAAGCTATACGCCAAATTGAAGAAATACGAGTTCTGGCTTGAAGAAGTAGCATTCCTTGGGCACGTGATATCGAAGTATGTAATATCAGTTGACCCAACAAAGATTGAAGCAGAAATAGGTTAGACAATCGTGGTGTGTAAATTGGTGGATGTTTTATTCGAATAAGATGTTGGGATTAATGATTTCTTTGATCTACTAAAAAGAGTGAAGTATTTTTCAAGGATAAATGTGAGGACTGAGTATTATCAGTTAAGATGGCGAAGAGAATTTTTCAAAGATGTTATTCAGGACTCGTTATGGTTATTACGAGTTATGGTGATGTCTTTTGGGTTGAAGAATGTGTTAGTCGTATTTATGAATAAAGATGAATAAAGTGTTCAAGTTATATTTGAGCAGATTGATAATGGTATGTATAGATGATATCTTGGTCTAATCTAAGACACGAGAATATCAAGAGGAACACTTAAGAGTAGCGTTGAAAGTATTAAGGAAAGAGAATTAGTATACAAAGTTCACAAAATATGAATTAGATATGGAATTAGAAAGTTCAAAGGTTTTGAACTTATGATCGAGATGGCATGAAATTAGAAGTATTATATCCGAAAGAGTCGAATGAAAAGTTTTATAGAGAAAGGATTTTCTAACTAAATTAGACAGAATAAAGAAGAAATAATCTCAAAGATGAGGAGTGTAAGAAGATAAGGCAAAGAATTGCCAATGGTAAAGAGAAATAAGGTTATATTTGATAATAAAGAAGTGTTAGGATTTGAAAGAGAAATTTTAGTTCCAATAATATTGGAGCTAAAATAAGAAGGCTCATAGAAAGTGTACGTAATTGCTCAACTTGATAGAAAGTTAAGGTCGAGTGAAGAGGATTAGATGATTTGTAAAAATCTTAGTATTTTCAATAAATTATCTAATAAAATGAGATTTTTATGGATAATTTGAATTTTAAGTGACTTGTGGTAGTAATATGACCACAATACTTGTTATATGAGAGTTTTTAGTGTTTGAAGGGTAAATGTGCAAAAATAAAATTTTTCCGAGAAACAATGTAAAAATATTATTCACGCTAAAAACACAACATCATTTTTTTGACTTTTCGAATTAGGACATAGCGTTTCTTTGGAAAAGGGGGATCGGTGGTGAAATATGATTTTTGAAAATCAAACGTCAACTTTTTAGCTACCCGAGTGGATTATGAGAATGTAACCAAAAAAGTTAGAAAACCAATCTGGATAAGAAAATGTCTAACTAGAATTAGTTAGACTAACTAAGCCTAAGAATTTTAAGTCATGGCTAGGGTTGAGCTTAGGGTTTGGAGATATTGGTTAAGGGTTGAGCCAAGGGTAAAGCCTATATTTTGACATGGCTTGGCTAGGGTCCAAAATGTCCAACCATAAGGAGGTTTTGGGGCCAATATCGTGAGTCATCTAGCATGACTCTCCTTATCCCAACCAAGCATTAAGTGTTTGGTCCCCCCATTAATTTATCTTAACCATTAAGTTGTAATTAAGTGCCTTGAGTTAGTTTAATTGTGGTTTAATAAGGCTAACTCAAGGGGATGGTTAGTAAGCTTTGAATGGTAAGAGGGAAGACCTTGTAAGACTTAGTTGGGTGACCAACTTGTAAGAAGAGAAAACTACGTTTTATATATAAAAAAACGTTATCAGCTCCTCACTATTCACAAAATTTATTAAGTGTTAGAGAGAAATAGCAAGAGAGAAAGAAAAAGCTTGAGAGCACAAGAAAGGGAGAGGGGGACAAATTAGAGAGAAGGAAGAAGGATTTCAGGGATCAAATATATCCATTGAAGCTTAAGAAGAAGAGTATGAACACAAGAGGTAAGCTTATAAGCCCTAACTTCTTCATCTCTTTGATTTTTCTTCTTTGAGTTGTTTAGTTGTTGGTGGTTGTTGAGTAATGCAAGATCATGAAGGATCTTGAAGATATAAGATGATTATTTAAGGAGTAAAATCTTGTTAAAATGCCCTAAATATGTACGTTAAGTGAACCAAAGAATAAAACTTAAGCCTATGCGTGAGGATGAAAAGATTAAATTAGTGGACTGTAAATGGACTACTATAAATATTTGTCTGTGTATTGGTCTTGGATCCCAAAAAATATGGAATCATAGATAAGTAAGTTGGTGAGATGTTCCAAGTGTAACAAAGGAATAATACTCCATAACGAAGTTCTGGCGAATTTTTTTGTAAAAGATGTAAAGTATGAAAAACCCTAGCTTGGTACTCTTTTCGGGCCAAGTGTATAGGTAGGTAAAGCTTCCAAAAAATTCTTTTTTTTCTGGGGGTTGTATTGTAGGGTGAAAACGTGAGTCGTAGGCTCAAGAACGAGCTCAATCTGACTTCAGATGAGTTAGTTATGACGTTTAGAAAATTTGTCATTAAAACGTCTTTTGGTGAAAAAATGGCTTCTAGAACACTTTCGGGCCAATTTTCTGACCAATTAAAGAAGCTTAAAAATTATTTCATCAGGGAGTGTGTGTGTAGGATGTTACAAGGAAGAATATGGCTCAAGAACGGACTAATTCTGGTATCAGATGACGAAGTTATGGAGCAACAAAGTAGATGCGACAAAAGTTACAAAAATTGAGTTTGAGCATCAAGGACCATGCATATATACACTGTTAATACACTGGGATTCTTTTCTTGGGCATATATATGCTTCCCAAAGGCTAATTTTGGGCGTATATACGTTGGTCAAGTGTTAGGCCAAATATCAGCTCTAACGTGCTTTAGTAAATTGAGCATAACTCCTTCGCATGAACTTTGATTGATGTGATTCAAGATGATCTGGAAAGCGAAGAAATGGAGCTACAAATTTAATTCAATAAGAATTGTGAGTTAAGGTCAGGATTAAGTTTGAAATTGATTCTCTTTAGGGCAGATGTGTAATCGAGGGAAAGGCGAGGTAAGTCTTCTAAACTTTGGAATTTGGAAATATGGTCTAGAGGAATGTAAAACAAGGAATGGTAGTTGAATTTGATGTATCAATCATACATAATGGCGTGTCGGTTGGTCATTCGGCTTAGACAAGTTAGGCGTGTGACATACGAACGTCGAAATGCTGAGTTAAGTATTGACAAACTTAAAACGTATTCTGATTCTAATAAAAGGATGTTATAAAACATGAATTAGGGTTAATATAAACCTTGAGTTACATTTATACGTGGCTAATTAGTATGTTTATGTGTACTAAATGTGTAAGACTTTCAAAAGACGATTAACTTCAAAAGTGAAGAACCGCTAAGGCAAGTGTCCTAACTTCATTCAATTTTATATATTGAATATCAGCTTTTAAATTTTGTACAATTATTTTTATGTGCAAGTTTTCATTCGTATGATTTATATTCTTATGAACATTCATATGTATGATTCAAGTTACACAATACTTAAATATTGTGTGAACTTTTAGCTTATATGAATCTTTCAATATTTGCATAAGTTGTTCCAGCTTTGCTATAATGCATATTGATAAGGATTTTATATGAGTTCTAGACTCATGCAAATCTTCTATATTTGTATGAGTGTTCAAGTTTTGCTATAATGCATGTTAATGATGTCTTTAAGTTCTAAAATTCATGAACTGTTTAAGAGTTATGTCCATACCAATTGTATCGGCTAGACACATGTTAAATGTTTTATTGATTTAAATATAATCCTCTAAAATGTTATTGAGGTTAAGTAGACTTGTCCACTTAAATTATTTTGGGGTTTGGACTCCAGTCTGAGAAGAACAAGTTTTGTCGAATTAACTCCGATCTACCCTGTCGGTTACTGTCGACATACTTTGTCGGGTGACGGTAGAACGCAAAATAAGTTGGTCGCCATGAAGTGTTGATCAACATATGGTACAAATGGTTGATCACCCAATGTGCCCGTAAGCCATGACGGTTTACAACGAAATAACTATTTAAACCCTTTTCAAATGTATGAAAAAGTTCAAGGTCTTATGATCACTCAGCTTACCAGTATGTCATTTCAAAAATTGTTAAACGAGAAGGCTTGTGACGTTAAATGATTTGAAAGGTCTTTGCAACTATCATTCAGTTGTTGAATTTAGATATAGATGAGTAATTGATTCCTAATTTATTATCCTTAATCAACTGTATGTACTTGATGAGCAATTGAAGCTCGCCCTTGTTTGAAATTATATATTTTCAGCAGAGGCATATCGAGTTGAAGATTTGAGTAACGATAAAAGAAAGTAAGAAGATGAATGAGTAAAAGAATGATTACGAATTGTAATAGTTAGAAGTAATATATTGTATCATTTATTCTGTACAATATCATGTAATAAGATTTAAATGTCTCAGAACCTGGGTGTTGTAAGAATATGTTTGTAATAGTTAATAATTGCATTTATATTGGTGAGGATTTATAGGTGAATGTATGTAAATGTATGTGAATGTTTAATATCACGGAGCATCATATTTAGAGTTTAAAGGTACTCGGATTTGGGGGTGTCACACAGATCCTCCAGTTCCCGGTCTGTTTTTCGGACCAACACCACGTTAGCCAACAGCTGCAGGTAATCGATCTCAAAAAAAAAATTCCGCTATCAACTTGGCCACTTCGTCATCAATGATTTTTTGTCATTTTGGGGGGAATATCCTTCTCTTCTGCCGAATAGGTTTTATGGTAGGATCCACACACAATTTATGCACAGCCACCGATTCATCTATCCCAGGCAACTAGATCAATCTAGTCTGAAGAGGTTCATCCAACAGAAACTGCCCCTGGATTAATTAAATATCCTCTATATGTTGATATGAAACTTCTTGAAAAAAATCTAAGAACTTGGAGAATTACTTGTCTAACTTGGATTTCTAAAATCTTTGAGGATACGAAACGGGTGGCAATACACTGTTTTGCTTGTTCTCGTTTGACTTATCCATCAAATATGTATCCTTTACCTTCGTGTCATCCTCTGCCTCATTTGTTTTGGTGATTTTCTTTTCTTCCAAAATTACCGTATTTTACTTTGGATTCACTCTAACTATATCAGGCAACTCTTTCCCGCTTCTTAGAGTCACAACTTACCAATTGTAAGGCCTTTTCCAAGTGATCAAATAAAAATATCCAATTCAATTAAATCCGCGATATTCCTAAGCAAATAACAACATTAAATTCATTAAGAATTAATTCCCAATTGTTACATGCAGTGAAAAGAGATATTTATATTCAATTCACAACCCTAATTATTTATCTCATGTAAATAACTAAGAATGCATGCTATCACATTCAGTTCTAACCCTAGATTTCATCTCCTGAGTTCATCTAGTGTAACATGGTAATTATTAGCCAAATAATTAAACAATAAGCATGGAATATGATAGACAACTCAACTTGAATAAATTATTAGATTAATATGGATATTTAATTCATAAGCATAAAAGGTTCAATTGTAGCCTTAATTAAAAGGTTAGTTTATACTGGAATTAAAAACTAGAAAACCTAAATTAAATAGCATTTTAGAATTACAAAACTAAGAGAAAAAGGAATAAAGAAGAATTCAGTAGAATTTTCTTCAATCTTCAACGCGATGTCTTGATCTCTTTATGCGCTACTTTGAATCTCTAATCTTCTCTACAAGTTATCAAAATCAATGTCCTCATGTCTTCCTTATGTTTAAGCCTCCATATAATAAGATATTTATAGTCCATCACAACAATCCCAAAGTCTTATGGAATCCCCCTCCAAATCTAATGCAAAATCTAACTTGAAACAACCTATTGACTGAGCTAGCCCCGACCTAGCGTCGTGGTCCAGGTCCCTTCTTTAAAGCGACGTTGTAGTGTCATGCATCTTACCTCTCTAGCCAAACTTTGGTCCAACCGTGCTGCCGTGCCAGGATGCCAGAACTTCTTCTTTGCTCTGTTTTGACCTCGTCTTGTTCCCTTTATCATATCTTTTGCTCCCAGTTCCCGCCCCTGCCAAATTTCCTGCAAAAATGCAAAAACACAACTAAAAGCAACCACAATACTTGATAATAACAATCAATCAAAGCTTAAATGTACTTAATTCGTATGTATGAAACCTAATTCTTAAATACCCCCAAACTTAACTAATTGCTTGTTCCTCAAGCAAAATAACACAATGCAATGACAAATATCATGCTACTAAAATGTAACCTAACAACTAACATCCTACGAATCCAACCACTAGTCAGTACGCAATCGAACCATATTCCTCAAAGAAATCAACAATAGCTTTGAACAATAAATTCATCAAAGAATAAATCAATAACCCATTACAATCTATAAATCAAAGCATGTCAACATCGATGTAGTGTGTGTGTGTGTGTGTGTGTGTGTGTGTGTGCTCAGTAACCATTAAAACCAACTACAGCTCAAATATATCACATAATACGTTTCTTAGAGAGAAAAACACAATTTTAACTCAAGAATTTCTGTAAATAGGTTAAGCTCTGGCTAAAACTACACAATCACCAAGTTCATAGTCAATTCATGATTTATTATATTTTTTTTCTTTTATTCGCTCACGAGGGCATTTTTGATCTATCCCGTGTTTACACTTGACTTCGCAATGTCAAGTTCTCTTAGGCTTTTCAATGATACCCATGTAGCGATTTTTTAACCAACGACTCCCAAACTAGACGGTTTTAGGGCGCTGGGTGTAGAGATATCCCCTAGGGCTTACTCGAATAACAAAGACCACATAATTAAACTAGTCAACACATGTTTATTCATATATTTTTCTTTTTCTAAATTTTTTAAGCATATCCTAAAATTTCACCCAAATTTAAGCTTTTGTGTTATCCTAGCCTTTACTACCAGTTTACTAAATTTTCTTCATTAAAACCTAGATTTCCCACGAGAAGACAATTATATGCTTATTTAAATTGAGTAAATCATAATTGTCACCCTAACGTGCTATCCGGTTACATCAATTTCAAACATGATAAGATTTACATCCTGCTATGAAATTACATATATGCCTTAGTTGTCATTACTGTTCAACTATATATATAATCCTAATCTCATCATAGGCCAAGTCAAAACCACACAAACTGATGCTCGAATTCATGCAATATGATCTAACTAACTAAATGCAACAGATATAATAAATTAACTGCAATACACAAAGAAAATATTTTTGTTTTTTTTAACTAAACAAACATTGACTATTAAAGATACCAAGCAAAATGTAAACTAAATGAAATGAAGCCTAATAAATATGGTAAACGAAAATGACCCCCAAACTTAAACAAGAAAATATCCTCATTGGCAAAAATAAGAAAAAAAATTCTATAATTAAGGACTTCCCTCTGAAGAAGCGTTGAGATCCTCATCAGGAGAATCTTAAGACGGATAAGGGGGAACATCTCCATATATCGAAAAAGGAACTTAAGATCTAGAACTTTGCTATGAAAATCCCTGACAAAGTTGAAGCAAACTGAGCATTAAATGTCATCGTGGCATCCATCCGTTGTGCTAATTCGTCAAACTTCTTATTCATTTTTCTATCCTGTCAATCGAGCCAACGATGCAAAGCCTGAATGGAGTCATTAATATCCAATGAATCCAAAGCCTAAGGTTCTTCTGGTGATGCTTCCTGATCCTTATGAGCTTGCTCATCTTGTTCATGCACAATAAACCATTTCCCACGAAAATGGGATGCACCACCATCCCATAAATTATATCGAATGATTGTGGCATGATCAATCACCGACATTGGGGGTTAGAGCAATTCTGATGGTTCCCAAATAACCCCTGCTCGCCTATATACACCCGTAATCATGGACGCGTGAGCGGAAGCCCCAATAGTGCTACCTCTCAGTATCTTGAGTATCGAACCCCTTATTGTAATACCAATATCCACCAGCTCGCCAGTCATAATAGCATAGAGGAGTAGGGAATGATCTTTAGTTTCATCATGTTGATGCCTTGTTAGCATCAGACTGGCACAAATAAAGCTACACCAGGCCTTAACATACTTATTCAATGTCGTGTGGGGAAAACTCACTTTTTTGTAGTTCTTTGGTTCAATGTCCATTACGTTCCCAATTTCCCCAACTCTTCAATCACGGTGTCCAAACTGAATCTGTTGGTCCCATGACTTAGATAATGTATGTCATCCCTCAAAGTCAGAAATTAGTATTACTCATTAATGGCCTTCCTACTGAATGACATCGGCCTTCCCCGAAGTTGAACCACATCATTTACTTCAATATGAGCATTTGAATAGAATTCCCAAACAATTGTAGTCACGACAATACCCAGTTGTACTGTCAAATCTGCCCAACTCCATTTTTCAATCACGGTAACCAATTTTTTGTCCTCCTATTCTAGGGTCATACCTCTTTCTAGCAAGAAAAATTTGCCCAATAATGACTGGTAGAGATCTGAAACCTCAAGACTAATAAACTTTGTGTGGTTATATGGACGAGGTTCCCTTGAACTTTTAATTTGTAACCGTTTGGGTGCCATTCAATCGACAATTCTAAAAGACTCCACAGAATGACCCAGTACAAACCCACAAATCCCAATAATATAATTGTACACCAAAAGGACCAACCCAAAACAGGGGATATTGTCGAGGAAATTTAACAAATAAATGGTGTCTCACAAATAACAACTATATAACCTCCCTAGACTCGATGTGTAATAAACCTAACTATCTAACACTTGATCAAACCCACACAAAAAATTAACTTATGTAATGAATGCATCTCATTGGTCAAATTATTATGAAATCAAATACCCAAAATCCTCTGACTATAATAAGAATAAATCCACACATACTTTACTTGATTGGAAACGTTGAGATAAGATTAGCACTTGGCGAAGCGGCTCACACTGATTTAGAAAACCTGACCGAATGTGATCTGTAACACCACCAAATCCGGGTACTTCATTTCTACAGGATTTGGTGTTCACTGTCCAATTAAATCACATCTAACTACCTATAAATGAACAAGTAGCACCCGAATCAAATAATTTATAAGCAATAATACTATTAATAGGAATGATACCTGACACCCATCCTTTGACTGCACAGTATCCCGCACAATCATGTTAAAAGTTCTGGCGGTGGGTCGATTTGACGACGTCGATCTAGTGATAGTCAAGGTGCTACCATAGTTTTTCCCCTACTTCCACCTACTCTTGCTTCACCTGCTACCTTATTGGGATAATCACGAGCCAGATGATCCCTTGACCTACAAGTGAAACAAGCACGCTTCTTAGGATTAGGGCAATTTGGCACTATGTGACCCTCTTGACCACAATTGTAACAAACCCTCTTCCCCTTTGTACATACCCCCATGTTATTCTTTCCGCAGGTAGCACAAGCCTCCACCCTCTTCTTCTAACTCCCCTGTTGATTCCCAATAGAAACATTGTCATTCCACCTCATTTTCTGATTGTTACCACCAACAATGCTACCACTAGCCTTGTTGTTCTCGTTTTCATTCTTCTTCTTCTATTATTGATTATATTTTGTCAAAGCATCACTTCCATCTTCTACGATGATTGCCTTCTCCAGAACTACTGCAAACATATTTAGCTGAAACATTGAAACCTTACTGTACAACTAAGGCTTTAATCCCTGTTCAAACCTTCTCGCCTTCCTCTCATCAGTATTCACTTGATATGTTGCAAACCTTGCCAACTCGTTAAATTTCACGCCATATTCTGGCACAGTCATGTTACCTTACTTCAGCTCTAAGAATTGGACCTCCGTCTGATTACGCGAGCCAGTTGAGAAATACATCTCGAAAAACATCTCTTTGAATCTATCCCACATAACTGTCCCCCTCAAACCTTATTTGCCTTCCACTACTAGCTGACCTCTGATTTCAGCATGAATGTTGCAACGGCGGTCTTCTGATCATTGTTGACCCTCGTAACGTCAAAAACCTTCTCCATCTCCATAATCCAGGTCTGAGCTTCGACCGAATTCATGGATCCTCTAAACTTTGGCGGTTCTACCACTTTGAAATCCTTAAATGAAGTAGCTTGAGCTTGTGGCTAATTTATAAGTGCTCCGGTTAATAAATTTACCAGTAGCTGAACTGGATTGGTGTCGGCCTCATTATTGTTATTTGTAGATCCCTCTTAAGCTTTTTGACATGTTTGGAATTTTCTTGGCGGCATTTTCTGTTTAAGACATATGTTTATTAGCTCATTACTCAATTTCTTCAGTATTTAAGAATTAATTTAAACATTTTAAGATTAACAATTAGCACATTACATTTTCCACTAACTCTAGTATTTTATTCATTCATAGTTTCTAAATATAGAAAAGATAGCATCACTGCTATTTACATCAACTTTCCTGAACTGATTAGGTTTCAGAATTACATTCTCATCTTATCCCATTATTTATATCAACATTCAGGATTTACATCTACTAACTCTAATTATGATTCATATAACATATTACACTACTTATCACGATCTATTAAGATTAAGATGTCGCGCAGCTTCTCTGCGCTCTTCCTCCATAACACGAAACATCGTCCTACGGTCCATCATGTACCATGGCAAAACTTCAAACTGCTTTGGATAATAAAAGACTCTGTCTTGAGCCCTAATAATCGCTAAATGGAAAGCATGGTCCATCTCATTAATCCTAGCCTTCATTATCTTAACTTTGTCTACAACACAATCTGCGCATTGAGAAGTCTTCATCTAAGTGTCTTCAGCTCTCGCCTGCTTGGCAGTCTCCTCTCTTCGATCACTGTTCATCTTCTCAATCTTAGCCAGTAGTTGATCTCTCTGACTCTCTGCCTGAACTAACTTCCACTTCACGTTTCTAAGGCATTCATCAAGATCTTGGATCGTGTCATCCTTCTGCCCTATGGTGGTCTAACGTATAACTGCCAGCTCCTCCAACTCCATGACCCTATCTTGTAACTTTATATTGCAGTCACATGGCTCATCATACATCCCAACTATAATAGAGTTCGGTGGAAACTCTTTGGGATCTTCTTCGTCATTCTCTACCTTTATCTCCTCAGGGTCCTCCTCCGGATCAGACTCAGGCTCATGCTCCTAACCCATGACTATAATTAACGGGGATGCTTCCCTCGACACTAGATGCTCCCAAACGGTATGGATGTCTCGGGGCTCCTCCTCCCTAACCTGACTGGGTCCTCCCACATCAGTCAGCTTGACAATAAAGTTTGAAGTTTTAATTATTACTAGACGGTATTACTGCTTACTGGATGGATATTCGGTGTATAACCAAATAGTCATCACTCTTTAGGATCAATAAAGGACTACCTTCACGTGCCCATATGGCACCTTTGCATTCAGGAGGATGTCGTTTAGGTTGTGTAATGCACTGATAACTTTTCAGTGGTGTATGATGGACATATTTTCAGACATGGTGGAATGGAATGTTGAAGTCTTCATGGATGACTTTTCAGTTTATGGGAACACTTTTGATATCTGTCTTAAAAATCTGGTCATGGTTTTGAAACGCTGTGTGGAAACCAACCTTGTGCTGAATTGGGAAAAGTGCCACTTTTATGGTCGAAAAGGGAATTATTCTTGGGCACAAAGTTTCTACGAAGGGGTTGGAAGTTGACCGGGCAAAGCTGGACACAATTGAAAATCTTCCACCGCCAACTTCAGTTAAGGGAATTCAAAGTTTATTGGACATGCCGCGTTCTACCGCAGATTTATCAAGGATTTTTTTAAGATTGCAAAACCACTATGCAGTCTATTAGAGAAAGATGCAGTTTTCATTTTTGATGAGAAATGTATGACAGCTTTTGAGTAGTTGAAGAAGAAATTGATGACATCTCCCGTGATCGTAGCACCGGATTGGACAATGTCGATTGAGTTAATGTGTGATGCTAGTGATTATGCAGTAGGGGCTATTTTGGGTCAACGCCGAGAAAAGATATTCCATGCCATATATTATGCAAGTAAAACCCTCACGGATGCTCAGTTGAACTATACAACCACCGAGAAGGAGTTGCTTATATTCGTGTACGCCTTTAATAAATTCAGAGTATATTTAATAGGAATAAAGGTGGTGGTATACACAGATCACTCAGCGATTCGTTATCTGATTTCAAAGAAGGATGCTAAGCCTAGGCACATTAGATGGATTCTACTCTTTTAAGAGTTTGATCTGGAAATTAAGGATGGGAAGGGCACAGAAAATTAAGTGGTTGATCATCTCTCGAGGTTGGAAAATCCGGATAAGGATAGGGCAGATAAGTGTTTGATCAATGAGTCGTTTCTGGATGAGCAGTTATTTGGAGAAAATTATAAATTTCCATGGTATCCGGATTTTGCTAAGTAGTTGGTGAGCAAGATCCTTCCCTCTGATTTTACACGTCAGTAGAAAAAGAAGTTCTTACATGGTGTCAAGTGGTACATATGGGATGAGCCTTATCTCTTCACACAGTGTGCGAAAAAGATGATTTGGAGATGTGTGCCCTACATTGAAGTGAACAGTATCCTGCACGCATGCCATGCATCTGCATACGGAGGACACTATGGAAGTGAGCGAAAAGAGACTAAGGTTCTTCAGGTAGGATTTTACTGGTCTACTATATTCAAGGATGCCCGCCAATTTGTAAAAAGTTGTAATAGATGTCAATGGGTGGGCAATATTTCAAAAAAGAACGAGATGCCGCTTAACACGATCTTGGAAGTTGAGATTCTTGATGTATGGGGGATGGACTTTATGGGACCTTTGTTGTCGTCATACAATAATTTGTACATCCTGTTAGTTGTGGATTACGTATCGAAATGGGTTGAAGCAGTCGCACTTCCTACTAATAATGCCAAAGTGGTTCTGAAATTTCTACAAAAAAACATATTCATAAGATTTTGCACGCCGAGAGCAATTATAAGTGACGAGGGAGGTCACTTCTGCAATAGATTTTTTACAGCTCTCTTGGTAAAATATGGGGTGAATCACAGGGTTGCAACAACTTATCATCCCCAAACGAGTGGCCAAGCTGAGGTTTCAAACAGAGATGTGACGCCCCCAAAACAGGTATACATCACCTATCTTGAGTCGCCAAATACATGGTACAAAATTCAAATACAACTTAATAATACAACTATCGTGTAAAATACGATAAAACATAAACTGAGAGTTTTAATACGAATATTGTCTCTTAGACAGTATTCAACTTAAATGGAGTCCTCAATACATTTATTTACACACTATTTCATAGAATAGTGAGGACTACTAATGCTATCATCTGGACCGTCACTCCGTTCCCCGACTAGTCCCGGCTACTTTCTCATTTCCTGAAGAGAACAATGAAAGCAAAAGGGTGAGCTCAACTTGCCCAGTAAGAAATATTATGACTAAGATAATGCAGAATAATTTATCGATAGCCTTCAATAGTGTTAAACTGATAAAATATAACAAACATCAAGTTTAACTGCAGCGGAATAAGCAACCCATTAGAAGAGTCAAGTAGAGCATAAAATTTACTATCTTCTATGATTTAAAAGGTTTTTCATCACTTTTATCGCTGAGACTCAGCTTAATAAATAATCCACATCATCGAATCACCCCTGCACTACGGCCAAGGATATTCTTTAGTATCACGACCACAAATTATCCAAGCACTACGGGCCAAGGATATTCGTTTATTCATCAATGGTCATGATCATGCCAACAACTGTCCATCAATGCACTATGGGCTAATGAGGACTTTTACCACAACACTTGTAACATTACGGTCATAATTATACCGAATAATCTCTTGTCATAATCATACCAAGTCCATCTATGCACTACATGCCACAGATGACTTTCAACAGAATATAAACATGAGGACGATGACAATAATATAAGAATTCAATAAAACAAGTTCAATGATAAATTTTTAAAGATTTATAATTTAATTTATCCAGAAATCAATAACGTCCAAATTGTCAACATGATACTACTTTGGAGAGTAAAATTCTAGAATAATATTGTACAAAAAAATAATTTGGACCGAAAACAAATCAATTTTTATCATGAATAGCACTCTGGGTGAATAGTACTCGAGTGAATAGTAACCCGTGAATAGTACTCCGGCATGAAAAAAGTTAAAACTTATCAAGAATGCTCAGAATAATATTTTCGTGAAAAGATACTGAATGAAGCGCAAATATCAAGGATATTCAATTAATTTCATTGAGTTGAGAAACCCAAACTCTAACCAAACGAGTATAGAATTCGAAATCTGAAACGAAATAATATTACTTACATACTACAGAATATGAAAGAAAATATTATTTCAAGCGAATATTGAACAAAAATAACATCCCTTACCTTGAAAAGAAGAGTATTCTAACTGGTATAGCGAAGATATTCTTGAAGAAAACTTTCACTATTTTCTACGCTCAAAGCTTTCTAAAACTCGAAAGAAATACGCTCAAGATTATAGAAGAAGAATTATCTGATTCTGGTGTAATTTTCAATTCTAATTTAAGCGCCTATTTATAGAAAAATGCTAGAACGCCATAGGAGACTAAAATAATAAAATAATATTATTATTTTTTTTTCAATCTTTACATCCACCCACCAAATAAGAAGCCAACTTGGAACAAAAATTTTAGCCCACAAGTTTGAAAAACAAAAGTGGGTCCCACCCAATTTTAATAAAAAATATTTTATTTTTCGAATCTTCAGTAATTCATAATAAATAGCCCTTTTATCAGAAAATTACGAATTTTATGTCCATTCCACAAGAAATCGAATTCTCTACAAATTTGTAGCTTTATGTTTTTCCAAATTCCAGACAGAAAATATCTGAAATCCACAAACGGATGATTTTTAACACCTTTTAAAATTCATAACAAATCATGTGTTAATTTTTAACGGTTCAAAATTTGTGGACATATACTCAACTTATATATGCATAACATATCCAAAAATCACAACGATCCAACGGTCGGATTATAATTATAACTCACTCAATAGAGCTTTAAGAACACCAATTTAATTTTTTAATACCTCTAATCCGACAATATACTGATAAAACATCTCAACATTAATTCCTTCATTTATAATCACATAAAATAAATATTTTTCTATCCATCATTTATGTCCACATAAAATAAATATTTCCTTATCATATAAATAAATAATTAATTATTCACAAATAATATTACAGAATTATAATAATGACAACCAGGTCGTTCCCAGGAAAGAGGGGGCTTTCCGATAAGGATTTCTCCTTACTGACGCGCAATTATGTGACCAAACCTCTCCTTGACAGAACTTTCTAGACATTGCCAATAATGCTATCTAATAATATTATTCAAATAATATGAATTATTGATTTGATAATGGGAAATATTGTGCAGTGATAACTATTGAACAACAATAATATAAAATATCAACGTAGCAATTATTGAATCAATAAAATAAAATATTGAATAGTAATTACTGTAACAATTATTGAGTAGTGCCTTCTTACGTAAGAATTAATAATTCAAAAATACTGTGAAATACCGTGTGCTACTGTGCAACCCCGCGTATTACTATATTTTAACCACATGGTATTCCAACAGTTAACAGTAAAACTTTCGCCGTTATTTTATAAAAGATATTTTTATCGTTTTTTCAATCCGACAATAATTCTGTTGTGGGGTCCACCAATGATTGTGTCGTCGTACGAATATTCCCTGTTAAAACGAATATTTTCCGACCAATCGAATATTATATAACAACTTGCGTACTTCGCAAAATTTATAAATATTATCCACAACTATAATATTATATCAAATTCACTCCATAATATTCAAAAATGACATTTATAGAAAATTCATGTTTATTCATAAAAGTTGGGGTCTTACAACCTCCCCTTCTTATGAAATTTCGCCCTCGAAATTAGGGTACGTACCTGGTATGTTGAAGAAGTAAAGATAACTTGATTTCATTTCAGATTCTAACTCCCAGGTCATTTCCTCAACATCGTGGTTTCTCCACAAAACTTTGACTTGAGGTATAACCTTGGAGCGTAAAAAATGCTCCTTCTTATCCAAGATTTTAACAGGAACTTCTTCATACGTTAAATCTTCCGCTATTTCGTCCAGTTCTAACTCAATAATGTGGTTCGGGTCTTTCACATATTTACGTAACATAGATATATGAAAAACGTTATAAACATGAGACATACTTGGCGGTAAGGCGAGTCTATAGGCCACAGTTCCTACTCGTTCGAGGATTAAAAATGGGCCAATGAATCTAGGATTGAGCTTTTCTCTTTTTCCAAATCTCGTAACTCCTTTCCATGGAGCAACACATGTTCTCTAATATTGAATTCCATGTCCTTCCGATGAAGATCAGCATAACTCTTTTGTCGATCTTGCGAGGTTTTTATACTTTGTCGGATCGTTTGAATCTTTTCCATAGTTATACGTACCAACTCCGGTCCCAACAACGTTACTTCACCCACCTCATCCCAGCATACTGGAGAACGACACTTTCTTCCATACAACGCCTCGAATGGAGTCATGCCAATACTTGCTTAATAACTGTTATTGTAGGAAAACTCCACCAATGGTAAGAACTTGTCCCAACTTCCTTGAAGTCAAGGACACAGAGTCTTAATAGATCTTTAAGAGTTTGAATAGTCCTCTCTAACTGCCCGTCTGTTTGAGGATGATAAGCCGAACTAAATCGTAAATCCGTGCCCATAGCTTTTTGTAACTAACCCAAAATCTTGAAGTGAATCTTGGGTCTCGATCAGAAACTATGGATACTGGCATACAATGCAATCTTACAATCTGGTTTATGTATATACGAGCAAGACGTTCAAGTGTATAAGTTTCTCGTATAGGTAAGAAATGAGCCAACTTGGTCAATCTATCAACAATGACCCAAATCGCATATATGCCTTGAGAAACCTTCGGAAGACCGGTAACGAAATCCATGGTAATGTGCTCCCACTTTCATTCTGGAATTCCAAGTGGTTGCAATGGTCCTTTTGGTACTTGATGCTCCGCCTTGACTCGTTGACAAGTTAGACACCTTGAGATAAACTCCGCGATCTCTCTCTTCATATTACTCCACCAAAATGTATGTCGAAGATCACGATACATTTTGGTACTTCCACTATGGATTGCAAACAGTGTGTTGTGTGCCTCCATCATGATTTTATACTTTAAATTAGGGTCGTTAGGAACACAAAGTCTAGAGTTGACTCGAATTATTCCTTCTTCATCGATTCTTGCTTCCGGCATAGCACCTTCTTGCACTTTCTTCCTCATACGCATCAGCTCTAGGTCTGTAGCTTGAGCAGGTTTAATTTTATCTATTAAAGTCAGTTTTACTCGTGTATTCGCTATAATTACATGGGTCCCTGGAGTCTTTAACTCTATCTCCATCCTTTGCAAGTCATATAAAATGGGCATTTGCATTGACAATATCGCACTCGTACCCGCATATGATCTTCTACTCAATGCATCAGCCACTACATTCACTTTACCAGGATGATATTGAATGGTATGATCATAATCTTTCAACAGTTCAAGCCAACGTCGTTGCCACATGTTGAGTTCCTTTTGGGTGAAGAAATATTTGAGGCTTTTATTATCTGTAAAGATCTCCATTTTCTCCCTATACAAGTAATGCCTCCAAATTTTAAGTGCAAAGAAAACAGCTGCCAACTATAGATCATGAGTAGGATAATTTCTCTCATATTCTTTGGGTTGCCGAGAGGCATAGGCTATGACTTTCTCATGTTATATGAGAACACATCCTAACCCTTTTCCCGAAGCATCATTGTAGATGACAAATCCCTCCGAGCCAGATGGTATTGTCAGAATAGGTGCTGAAATAAGTCTCCTCTTGAGTTCTTGAAAACTCTTTTCACATTCCTCGCTCCAATCTAATTTTGTATCTTTCTGAGTCAACTGAGTTAATGGAGTAGCGATTCGAGAAAATCCTTCTACGAATCTCCTATAATAACCAGCTAAGCCGAGAAAGCTACGTACTTCGGTCAATGATTTAGGTTGCTCCCAGCTTTGAATAGCTTCAATATTTGTCGGGTCAACAGATATTGCATGACTTGATACTACATGCCCAAGGAATACTACTTCCTCAAGCCAGAATTCGCATTTCTTCAACTTGGCATAAAGCCTGTTTTCACGAAGCTTTTGGAGTATCAGTCTCAAGTGTTGCTCATGATTTTCATGGCTTTCAGAATATATGAGGATGTCATCAATAAAGACGACCACAAAGTGATCCAAATATTCCTTGAATACTCGGTTCATCATATCCATGAAGGCAGCAGGAACATTAGTCAATCCAAAAGACATGACTAGGAATTCATAATACTCGTACCGAGTTCTGAAAGCCGGCTTTGGAATGTCATCGGTTCTAATCTTTAACTGATGATATCTGGAATGATGATCGATCTTTGGAAAGAATTTGGCGCCTTGCAACTAGTCAAACAGGTCATCAATACATGGCAACGAATATCTATTTTTGATAGTGACATGATTCAACTCCCGATAATCAATACAAAGTCGCATACTCCCATCTTTCTTCTTCACGAATAGAACAGGAGCACCCCAAGGAGACGTACTAAGAAGAATGAAATCGATGTCTAACAATTCCTGCAATTGGGTCTTTAACTCCTGAAGTTCAATAGGAGTCATTCGATATGGGGCTTTGGAAATGGGTGTTGTACCAGGTTCATGGTCGACACAAAATTCAATTTCATGCTCTGGGGGTAGGCCAGGAAGTTCTTCAGGGAATACGTCAGGAAATTTATTAACAATAAAAATATCATTCAAATTTGATGTATTTTTGTTTAAATCTGTGACATGAGCTAAAAAAGCTTGACATCCGTTTTTCAATAAACGAATAGCTTTATGGCTTGAGATGACAGTGATTGATTTTAATGGTTTAGTTGCTTGAATTCGCATAATAGGTTGGTCAGTAATACGAAAGCTAACAACCTTACGAAAATAATCAATTTTTATATGATAAGTAGTTAACCAACCAATCCCTAGAATCACGTCAAATGCAAGTATTTTCAATGAAATAAGATCGACAGGTAATGTGAGGGTACCAATTTGAACCAAAAAGACATATAAACAGTAGATGTAATGAAGGTTTCTCCCAACAAAGTTTCCACAGATAAGTCAAAGTCTAATTTCTCCGGAGTCAAATTTAAACGTTGAGCGCAATTAGGAGAAATAAAAGAATGGGTAGAACCGGTATCAAATAAGGTATAGACTTCACTAGAGTTTATGATAAGCTTACCCGTGATGACCTCATTTGGGTTCCTTGCCTTCTGGGAGGTCACAACAAACGCTCTCCCTTGAACTACTGGTTTTGACTTTTCTGGGACGACCTTTGGTGCCTCCATCCTAGCTGGACTTGCCTTCCCTGAATGACAAAATCCAGCTAGGTGACCTTCTCTTCCACAATTTTAACACGTTTTGGACTGCCGCGCACAGTTTGGACTGATATGTCCCTCTCCTCTACATTTAAAGTATATGATAGGTGGTCGTTCTCCTTCCTTAACAACGGGTGTTGATGCTGTCGTCTTTCCATCATTTTTGAATCTCCTCTTCTTGAAATGTCCATTCTCATTGTCTTGGTCATGATTACAACCGAAGTGGTTACTATTTCTGGCATGTTAATTCCCTCCACATTTGTTGTCATCGCCTCGATGACTGCTACCACTAGAATTATAATTTTGTCGGTTGCTTTCTCTTGGTTGGGTTGACTCGTTATCGCGCTCCAATAATTGAGCCCTATTTACAACATCTGAATACAAACACAGTTTATGAGAAATTAGATATTGATGTATCTTGGGTTTCAAACCTCTTACAAATATCCGCATCATTCTCTCCTCATTATCAACCAAGTGAGACGAAAACCGGGACAACTCGACAAACTTAGCTTCGTACTGCGACACGGTCATATTGTTCTACTCCAACTTGATGAACTCTACCTCTTTCATGTAACAAATACTTTTAGGAAAGTACTTGTCATTGAATAGTTCTTGGAACTTCTCCCAAGACATCTTCAGTACGGCAGGTTGAGTACGTTTTATCGATTCCCGCCAGTAATATGCCTCTCCTCGCAACATAAAGGTGGCAAATGGAACCTTTTGCTCCTCGGAGCATCCCAAGACATCAAATATCTTGGTGATCTGCTTTATCCACGTTTCCGCCTTAAGTGGTTTTGGCTCTCCAATAAACTCCGGTGGTCCCAACTCCTTGAACTGTTTAGCGGTGACCGTCCGAGAGTTTCCAGTGTTTCCACCTATATTTTGGACAGGAGCCGCTCCCACCTGTTGTTGCATGAATTGCATAAAGCCTCTGAATATTCCATCGTTCATCATTTGATCGTTGTTGTTTACCTGAGGATTATTATCTTTCTGTTGCACATTATCTTAGGTATTGATCTGTGATGACTCAATGGTCTCCTATGCTCCATTCTTATTCTCAATATTCTCGGATGTCATTTTTAAATACTGTCACAAAACAAGGGTTAATTGACATGCAACATATTATCCTTATACTCTGACTGACCGATTAAATACCAAATAAACTTAGGTAGGTCATACTAACGAAGGAATTTCCCGTCTCTCCCCTCCTAGTTCTTGTCTCACATCTCAGCCAGGGATCATATCCCTAAGCTTTGATACTAATTGTGACGTCCCCAAAATAGGTATACATCACCCATCTTGAGTCGCCAAATACATGGTACAAAATTCAAATACAACTTAATAATACAACTGTCATGTAAAATACGACAAAACATAAACTGAGAGTTTTAATACGAATATTGTCTTCTAGACAATATTCAACTCAAAAGGAGTCCTCAATACATTTATTATCATACTATTTCATAGAATAGTGAGTACTACTAATGCTAACATCTGGACCATCACTCCGTTTCTCGACTAGTCCCGGCTACTTTCTCATTTCCTGAATAGAACAATGAAAGTAAAAGGGTGAGCTCAACTAGCCCAGTAAGAAATATTATGACTAAGATAATGCAGAATAATTTATCGTTAGCCTTCAACAGTGTTAAACTGATAAAATATAACAAACATCAAGTTTAACTGCAGCAGAATAAGCAACCCTTTAGAAGAGTCAAGTAGAGCATAAAATCTACTATCTTCTATGATTTAAAAGGTTTTTCATCACTTTTATCGCTGAGACTCGGCTTACTAAATAATCCACATCATTGAATCACCCCAACACTACAGCCAAGAATATTCTTTAGTATCACGACCACAAATTATCCATGCACTACGGGCCAAGGATATTCGTGTATTCATCAATGGTCATGATCTTGCCAACAACTGTCCATCAATGCACTACAGGCCAACGAGGACTTTTACCACATCACTTGTAACATTACAGTCATGATTATACCAAATAATCACTGATCATAATCATACCAAGTCCATCTATCCACTACAGGCCATAGATGATTTTCAACAGAATATAAGCATGAGGTTGATGACAATGATATAAGAATTCAATAAAACAAGTTCAAGGATAAATTTTTAAAGATTTATAATTTAACTTATTCAGAAATCAATAACGTCCAAATTGTCAACATGATACTGCTTTGTGGAGTAAAATTCCAGAATAATATTGTACAAAAAATAATTTGGACCGAAAATGAATCAATTTTTATCGTGAATAGTACTCTGGGTGAAAAGTACTCAAGTGAATAGTACCCCGTAAATTGTACTCCGGCATGAAAAAGTTAAAACTTATCAAGAATGCTTAGAATAATAGTTTCATGAAAAGATACTGGATGAAGCGCAAATATCAAGGATATTCAACAAATTTCATGGAGTTTAGAAGCCAAAACTTTAACAAAATGAGTATAGAATTCGAAATCTGAAACGAAATAATATTGCTTTTAAACTACAAAATATGGAAGAAAATATTATTTCAAGCGAATATTGAACAAAAATAACATCCCTTACCTTGAAAAGAAGAGTATTCCAACTGGTATAGCGGGGATATTCTTGAAAAAAACTTTCACTATTTTCTACGCTCAAAGCTTTCTAAAACTCAAAAGAAATACACTCAAGATTATAGAAGAAGAATTATCTGATTCTGGTGTGATTTTCAATTCTAACTTAAGCGCCTATTTATAGGAAAATGCTAGAACGCTATAGGAGACTAAAATAATAAAATAATATTATTATTTTATTTTTTTCAATCTTTACGTCCACCCACCAAATGAGCAGCCAACTTGGAACAAAAATTTCAGCCCACAAGTTTGAAAAACAAAAGTAGGTCCCACCCAATTTTATAATAAAATATTTTATTTTCTGAAACTTCAGTAATTCATAATAAATAGCCATTTTATCAGAAAAATACGAATTTTATGTCCATTTCACACGAAATCGAAGTTTCTACAACTTTGTAACTTTAAGTTTTTTCAAATTCCAGACAAAAAATATTCGAAATCCACAGACGGATGGTTTTCAACACCTTTTAAAATTCATAACAAATCATGCGTTAATTTTTAACGGTTCAAAATTTGTGGACATATACTCAACTTATATATGCATAACATATCTAAAAATCACAGCGATTCAACGGTCGGATTACAATTATAACTCACGCAATAGAGCTCTAAGAACAACGATTTGATTTTTTAATACCTCCAATCCGAGAAAATACTGATAAAATACCTCAACATTAATTCCTTCATTTATAACCACATAAAATAAATATTTTCCTATCCATCATTTATGTCCACATAAAATAAATATTTTCTTATCATATAAATCAATAACTAATTATTCACAAATAATATTATAGAATCACAATAATGATAACCAGGCCGTTCCCAAGAAAGAGGGGGCTTTCTGATAAGGATTTCTCCTTACTAGAGCGCAATTAGGTGACCAAACCTCTCATTGACAGAACTTTCTAGACATTGCCAATAATGCTATCTAATAATATTATTCAAATAATATGAATTATTGATTTGATAATAGAAAATACTGTGCAGTGACAATTATTGAACAATAATAATACAAAATATCAACGTAGCAATTAATGAATCAATAAAATAAAATATTAAATAGTAATTACTGTAACAATTATTGAGTAGTGCCTTCTTACGTAAGAATCAATAATTCAAAAATAATGTGCAATACCGTGTGCTACTATGCAATCCCGCGTATTACTATATTTTAACCATCGGGTATTCTAACAGTTAACGGTAAAACTTTCGCCGCTATTTTATAAAAAGATATTTTTGTTATTTTCTCAATTCGACAATAATTCTGTTGTGGGGTCCACCAATGATTGTGTCGTCGTACGAATATTCCCTGTTAAAACAAATATTCTCCGACCAATCGAATATTATATAACAACTTGCGTACTTTGCAAAATTTATAAATATTACCCACAACTATAACATTATATTAAATTCACTCCATAATATTCAAAAATGATATTTATAGAAAATTCATCTTTATTCATAAAAGTTGAGGTCTTATAGAGAGGTAAAATGAATTTTAGAGAAAGTTGTGAATCTGAACAGAAAGGACTGGTCTCTAAAGTTAGACGACACGTTATGGGTTTATCGAACAACATACAAGACAACAATTGGGATGTCTCTGTATCAATTGGTTTATGGGAAAGCATGTCACCTACTAGTGGAACTTCAACACAAAGCGTATTGGGCCATTCAAAAGCTTAATTTTGATTAAACAGTTGCAGGTGAGAAGAGATTTCTATAATTGAATGAACTAGATGAGTTTTTACTACAAGCTTACGAAAACTCAAAACTGTATAAGGAAAAGGTCAAGAAGTGGCACGACCAGAAAATTATGTAGAGGAAGTTTGAAACGGGCCAATTTGTGCTATTATACAACTCACGACCGAGGTTATTTCCCGGAAAACTCAAATCGCGATGGTTAGGACCATTTACTATTAAGATAGTTTAACCACATGGCGTAGTTGAACTTTATAGCAGAAATCCTCTCGAAACATTCAAAGTCAACGGGCAGCGTCTAAAGCATTATTAGGGTGGTGACATCGACAACCAAGCCACCACAATCACTTTTGTCGATGCACCATAAAATAGGAAGTACTCTGGCTAAAAGACTCAAAAACAAGTGCTCATTGGGGGGCAGTCCAATTTTCTTTTCATTTATAGTATTTTTAGTTCATGTTATTCAATTCGTAGTTTAATCGATAAATTTAATATTACTTAGCTCATTTTTATGCATTTCGTAATAGTTAGTTAGTGATTTTTAGTAATTTTCATCATGGTCGCTCAAACTCCATGAAATTATCTCATATTTGTGGTTTAAAATGATTTCAGGTACTTAGGATGAAGTTGGAAAAGCACGCGAGTCAAAGATACTAAAAAATTGAAGTTCTGCACAAAAGGGACCCTCACCCCAGCGGGCATATTCCTCGCCTGACACACCCGCCCTGACGGGGGAGTCCTCTGTCCATGCCCGCCCCGGCGGGCCTTTGTAGTTCATTTACCCCCCGCCCCGACGGGGGTACGTGAATCAGAAAAAAATAATTTAAACTTCAGTAGAACGTGGACATCTCACTTCTCCTCTATCAAAACCGACCCCAAGCCACGAAATCACTTCATACTCCATTAATCTCCATCAAATCCGTACACTCCTCTACCCCCATACAAACCTAACTCCTAAATTCATCAATTCCACACCAAAGCTCTATCAAATTCACTAATTTTAATCACCCAAATCTTAGGGTTTCACCAAGGTTCGGTTTTACAGCAAGGAAGAAGAGGAAACTTGAGAAATTGGGCAATCCAACACTACATAATCATCATCAATTAGGGAAATCAGTTTGGGTAAGCCATTATTATTAAGTTTTTCATAGAGTTAGATTTCAATTTGCAAATTTTGAGCATTGTGAGCGTTGTGCACATCAACTGTTTGCTATATTGCACAATACAAAGTTTGGGGGGAATTTTTATTGATATTAGTTTGAAATGGCACCTAAAACTCCAGTGAAGCGACAAAGGGGCGAAGGTTCGTCTCCACCGGCCTGAAGCTATGATAAAAGGAAGTTTGTTAGTGTTAACGCGGCGGATAAATATGACTACCTCGTGCCCAAAGCACTGACACCAGAGAGAGGCTTGAGGCCGGGTACGTTCGATGGTCATATGATGCAACAGATACACGCACAAGGTTGGGAGGTGTTCACAGATGATCCCGATCTTGTGACTGTGAATATGGTCAAGAAATTCTATGCCAATGCAGAGGATCGGTCACCATTTATGGCATTCGTGAGGGGTAAGAAAGTTCCATTCAGTCCTAAAGCAATCAATGAATATTACAGTGTGCAAGCCCCTGCGATGTGTTAATATGCCCAACTCCATGATAGTAATCCTAATTATAACTAGATTCTGACATAAATATCCAAACCTGGCACTGAGTGGGTGAAAGGGAGAAAGGGTGGCACCATTTTCATAACTAAGGACTTGAGCCTATATGGAAAAATCTAGTATGCGTTCCTATGCGCGAAGCAATTTCCTTCAACACATACCAGTGGGGTGATAAAGGAAAAGGTGCTACTCCTATATGCGATTGTGAAAGATTTTGACATCGACATCGGCTCAATCATTAGCTTCTCTATCTGGCATTTTCTGCGCGGGCCATTCTTAGGAGGACTACCACACCCGTATCTCATATGTGGGTTATGCAGGCAGTCAGACATTAGATGGTTAAGTGATGAGCCCGTGTAGCAGCCACTCCAGCAACTAGACCCCGGGATGATTGTTCGATACTCTGTTTGGGCTGGAGGGGAGTCACATCCACAAGGTGTTGGTTTCATATTTCCTAACGCCCCTGATGAAGAGGAGGTTGAGGACACCTCGGAGGATGATGAGTTTAGGGTTGATGAGGTGACTGGGGAGGAGGAAGCTGCGAGAGGTAGTCGATCTGCAAAGTATATATTTAGTTCCCAATTTCGCAGTCTTCAGAGGCATCTTGATGAGCGAGATAAAGTAGCAGATAGAAAGATGAAGAGACTGGCAGCAAGGTAAGATCATATGTTCAACACAATGAATACTTCATTTGCCTCATTGAATGTGGCATTGCAAAGACTGAATCTTGTCGCTACCGATCAGTTCCAGATACCAGTTGCTGAGCCAATGCTACAGTACCCTCCATCGAATTCTAATGTGGAGGAGTTTTTAGTTTTTATTCCACATCCACCGTCACCGCCACCACCACCACAGGCTTAGCACTTTACAGGGCAGTCCTCTTTTCCTTTAATGCCATATTTTTACAATGTGGACATTGTAAGTGTTAAGTTTGGGGGATTTAGTTTTAGTTTTTGTTTAATGTTTTAGTTTCTATTTTTGATAAGTATGTTTAGTTTGCATATGTTAGTTTTGCATTTAGATAGTCATGTCAGTAAGTTTGCATTCATGTAGCTGCATAGTAGTTTAATTTATGTAGTTAGTAATATAAATAGTTTTGTTTCTTGTTTCTGTTCTAATGAGTTCTTATGAGTTAAAAAAATGGAAAAATTGAAAATTTTCAAAAATATTAGTTAGTTTACTGTTTTCATATTGCATTTAGTTCATATTTCCATAACTCCAGCTGTTAGATAGTTAAAGTCTGGTTTGGCTAATGATGAGATTAGAATTGAGTAGATAAGTATAGTATTGACTATTAAGACTTTGATGTGATTTCTTGTCATGAATTAGATCTTTATCTATTTGAAACTGATATAATCAGGATAGCACGTTAGAAACGATCAGGTTGACTGGTTGAGTTTAAATTGATACATAATGGAATTCTTAAGGATAATGCTAGTTTTAATAAAAGGAACTCATGATTAGGTAGTGATGGCTAAAATTAGACAGGAACCTAAGTTTTGGAGAAAATTTGGGATATATAAGCTATAAAAAAATATAGAAAAAGAAAAAAAAGAAAAAAAAATTATGAATAAACACCGTGGCTAGTTTAGTTATGTGGCCTTTGTTACTTGAGTAAGTACGCCCGAGAGGATGTCTCTACACCTAGCACCGTAAAGCCTTATGGTTTGGGAGTCATTGGTTGAAAAGCTCGCTAAGGGGTAACACTAAAAAGCCTAAGAGGACTAGACATTACACATCCATGAGAAAAATAAAAAGTGAAAAACGAGAAAAAGAGCAAAAAGCCCCCGTATGTGAAAAATAAAGCATAAGTATCCCATTTTAACCTTTAAATTTAGTAAATGTGTGATTTTAGTTGAATCTTGCTTATTGTTGGTTTTCTTAACTTTTAGCTATATGATTCCTTCAAATAAGTCTATTATATGTTTTATTTGACTTTATATTAGTTAGCCTGGTTGTTGAGCACACATGCACTATATCAGTTATAACAATCATAGATTTGATGATTGATTGAGAAATTATTGATTTGCCTTGATATGATATAATGTCATGTCTACTTGATTTCTCTTAGGCCGTGTGAATAGACTTTGTTCTGTCTTACTGCTGGAATCGTAGGCATGTAGTTAGCTACATTGCATTGCATATTATGTTGTGCACGAGGACTAGCACAGTTTAAGTTTAGGGGAGTTTGATGAGTGGGTTTCATACCTACAAATAGGGTTCCTATTTGGACTTAAACGATGTTTATCCTTTCTATTTTTGTACAGTTTGATGTGTTTTGTGTTTCTTTTGTGTGCATGATGTGTTACATGTTAGCTTAGGAATAATGCTTGCAATGTGGCGAGAAAACATCATTGAAAGCAAGAAAAACAGCAACTGTAGAAGTTTGACCCCCTCCAGGGAGGGCCCATTAATAAAGAAAAAACCCCATCGGGGCAGGCATCATCAAGGTATAAACCCCTGCCGGGGTGGGGGTAAGTAGATAGAAAGAGAGATTTGATGCAATTTGAACACTGCAGATGTGTGGACTGAGGGACTTTGGCTCCGATTAGGACTGGAATTGGCACATTTCTATGAGCTATTACATGACTTATGCCTAGGAATACATACAGACATCATAGAATTATCAACAACTAATCAATTACAATCTTTGAGCCCTAATTTCACTAAAGATCATTGGAGGAGTGGAGCAGAAGATCAAAATTACGAAAATTACAGATTTAAGTGAGGATAAGGGTGGTGTATTACTATTCTTAGTCTTTCAATTCAATTTTTGTAATTGGGATGATAAATTTCTTTATTTATTCAGCTTTTAATTCATCTGTTATGAACTAAATTACTTATTAAGCTTGCAATGGATCTTTAATGTAGAATGATGATTATCATGCTTTAAATTCAGTTTAATAAATCTATCTAATCAGTTCATCTATTATGATTTGTGCTATATTTATGAATTGCTTGATCACTAATTCTATGTAGATTTGTATGGACTCAAGAGATGATGTATGAATCTATACTTAATCATAATAGCATGTGTTCATGATTTCTGCGTTTTGATGGAATTCTTGATGTATGTTTAGGATAGTGATATACCTAACATCGCATCTAATCGTGTAAGAACTTAGATTTTAAACCTTATTTGATTTTAATTCACATAGAGATATAGTGAATTAGTTAATTAGGGTGTTTGGCTTAATTCTATTAAATTGTGGATTTAAGTTAATACGGTGTTAGTGTATTGAGAGATGACTAATTCTACTTTAGTGTTCTTGATTAATGAACTGAGATAGTTAATTAAATTGAAAAGAAGTGTGATAATCATAGTGAAACTTAAAGTGAAGTTGTAAGCTTAATTCTCCATTATCTGACTGAAATTTACGGTTATTAGTTGTGTTGATTTGTTTTGATTTTTAGTTTATTAGTTTTTAATGAATTACAATCATTCATTCAAATAGTTTAATAAAATTAAAACAATACGAAACTAGTAATTGTTGGATTAGAATTAACACTTGTCTCTGTGGGAACGATACTCTACTTACTATTTTATTACTTATTGATCACGTATACGTGCGTGTTGTGTTTAATTAGAATTCAACCAAGAATAACGTCTATTTACATCAACTTTCCTGAACTGATAAGGTTTCAGGATTAAATTCCCATCTTATCCCATTATTTATATCAACATTCAGGATTTACATCTACTAACTCTAATAATGATTCATATAACATATTACACTACTTATCACGATCTTATAAGATTAAGACGTCGCGCAGCTTCTCTGTGTTCTTCCTCCATAACATGAAACATCGTCCTACGGTCCAGCATGTACCATGGCAAATCTTCAAACGGCTTTGGATAATAAAAGACTCGGTCCTGGGCTCTAACTATCGCTGAGTGGAAAGCATAGTCCATCTCATTAATCTTAGCTGTGAGACCCCGAATTTTATGAAATAAAAATATTCAAATTTTCTATTTTGATAAATAGTTAAATTAATAAAAGTTTAAAGTTAAGGGTCATATTTGAAATTTTTAAAAGTAGACAAGTTGTCATATAATACTCGATTACTATTCACCCTAGTATTATTCACTCGGGTATTTGAAACACTTTTCGTGTCGGAGTACTATTCACGAGTTGCTATTCACGGGTTACTATTCACCCAAATTACTATTCACTATAGTATTGTTCACTCGAGTATTTGGGACACTTCTCGTGCCGAAATACTATTCACACGTTACTATTCACGAGTTATAATATTAATGATGAATGTTGTTCAGAGTTGAATTTGGAGAAGCGGACGTGATATTTGAGTCCGAAACGTCGAAATTAGTAAAAATAGTCTATAAACACAAAATTTTCCGAAATTCACTATTTGGTCAAAAAGTCAACAATTGACTTTTTCAGGAAAAGTCAAACTTCAAAATTTCAAAATTTATATTTTTGATAAAAATGGTTTCATTGTGTTGGAATTGTTTGTGTTAGTGAAAATCGATATTTATTTCGATAATAATTGCTGTCTGGAGGTTATATTGACCAATCGGGTATTTAACCGGATAAATGAGCAATTGATTGTTATTATTTCACATGATTATAACTATTTGTTCATATGTTATACTATTGATTCACATTCTTGTTACTATTAGGGGAGTTGGTGCAAGATTGATAATACTTGCATGACTAAGTTAAAAATAGAGGTATAGAGGGAGGTACTATATTATAATTAATTTTTTTCACATGTTTAGAACTATTGAGTCACATGATTTTACTATTGATTCACATGATTTACTATTAGGGGAGTTGGTGCAAGTTTGATAATACTTGAATGATTGAATTAAAAATGAAAGAAAAGTTGGAGGTATTGTACTGTAATATTTCGAGCCCCAAAACGTGCAATTATCGAAACTATGTTTTCCTATAAATAGAAGCTCATTCTTCCTTCATTTCTCACCAATTCACTAAAGCTTTAAAGTCATTATTATAAAGAGAAGCTATAGAGAGAAAATCTATAGAAGAAGAGAAGTCTGCTCCCTCACTACTCCTATATCCATTTTCTTTCAAAGGTAAGGGGTGTTATTCTTTCTTATTCATGAAGAGAACTTCTGTTATTCCATTCTTTATTATTCTATTGGAATAACCTGTAAAAGTGGAATACCCTATACATGACCTGTATACGCGGCATACCCTATACTTGGTGAAATCCTTATGTTATTCCATTCTTTATTATTCTGTTGGAATAACCTATAAAAGTGGCATACCCTATACATAACCTGTATACGCGGCATACCCTATACTTGGTGAAATTCTTATGTTATTCCATTCTTTATTATTCTGTTGGAATAACCTGTATGCGTGGTTTACACTATACTTGGTGGAATGACCTGTATATGTGGTTTACCCAATACTTGGTGATCTTCTTTTATTATTCCGCATTTACTATTCTGTCGGAATATCCTGTCGGTGTGAATTTCACCTGACCTGGTTCCATCATTTATTATTCCGTATTTACGATTATGTCGGAATATCCTGTCGGTGTGAATTTCACCTGACCTGATTCCATCATTTATTATTCTATATTTACGATTCTGTCGGAATATCCTGTCTGTGCATTTTACGCCGGACCTGGTTCCATCATTTATTATTCTGTATTTATTATTCTGTTGGCAATAACCTGTCTGTGCGGTCTCTATCGCATGCATGGTGAATGATCCTTTGTATTCATTCCTTATTAAATTGTGGAAATGATCTGTATACGTGGATTACTGCATGGCGGTGAAAATCCATTTGCAGTTTCATATATTCTTTATTATACTCAGTTGGTTAGAGTTTTGACTTCTATACTCCATGAAATTAGTGGAATATCCTTGATATTTGCTCTTCATCTAGTATCTTTTCATGGAAATATTCTTCTGAGCATTCTTGAATTTTACTTTACAAAGAAGTATCATGTTGACAATTTGGACATTATTAGTTCCTGGATAAATAAATTCTTGAACTTGTTTTATTGAATTATTATGTCATTGTCATCATCCTTATGTTTATATTGTGTTGAAAGTCATCTTTGGCTTACGTGCATAGATGGACTTTGTATGATTATGACCAGGGATCATTCGGTATAATCATGAACTGTAATGTTATAAGTGATGTGGTAAAAGTCCTCAGTGGCCTGTAATGCATTGATGGACAGTTTTTGGTATGATTATGACCAGGAATTATTCGGTATAGTCATGACCGTTGATGATTTAATGAATATCCTTGGCTCGTAGTACAGGGATGATTAGAAGATGTGGTTTATTTATTAAGCTGAGTCTCAACGATAAAAGTTGATTAAAATATTTTAAATCATAAAAGATGGTAGATTTTATTCTCTACTTGACTCTTTTAATGGATTGCTTGTTCCGCTGCAGTTAAACTTGATGTCTATTATATTTTATCAGTTTAACATTGTTGAAGACTATTGATAATTTATTCTGCATTATCTTAGTCATAATATTTCTTACTGGGCTAGTTGAGCTCACCCTTTCTTTCAATGTTCTCTTCAGGAAATGAGAATATAGCTGAGACGAGTCGGGGAAAGGAGTGATGGTCCAGAAGATAGCATTAGTAGTCCTCACTATTCTGTTAAATAGTGTAACAATAAATGTAATGAGGACTCCTTGAGTATGGATATTGTCTAGATGACAATATTCCTTTTAGAACTCTCGGTTTATGTATTGTCATATGTTACACGACATTTGTATAATTAAGTTTGTATTTGTATTTTGTACTATGTATTTGGCGACCCAAGATGGGTGATGTATACCTAATTTTGGGGGCGTCACAGTTGGTATCAAAGCTTAGGGATATGATCCCTAGCTGAGATGTGATATAAGAACTAGGAGGGGAGAAACGGGGAATTCCTTCGCTAGTATGACCTACCTATGTTTATTTGCTATTTAATTGGTTGGTAAGAGTATAGGGATAAAATGTGATATGTTAATTAACCCTTGTTTTGTGATAATGTTTGAGAATGACATCTGAAAATGCTGAGATAAGCAATGAAGCACATGACAGTGTTGATTCAGCTCAAGCAAAAGGTAACGACCAACAACACGATAATAATCATACTGGTGGCAACGGCTATCGGAACAATGATAACCATCGTGGGGGAAATTATCATGCCAAGAATGGTAATCACTTCGGTGGTAATCTTGGCAAAGATAATAGAAGTGGAAATTACAAGAAGAGAATGTCATTTAACTCGATTTTGTCGTGCACCAAAGTTAAGTCCAGCTGGGACGGTGGCACCAAAGGCGGATACGGACAAAACAAAGTCGTTGGTTTTAGGAAGAGCGTTTTTCATGACTTCTCAAAAAAGCGAGTAAACCGAACGAAGTTAGCACGGGTTAGTTAATTATAAATTCTTGCGAAGTCTATACCCTATTAGATATCGGTTCTACCCATTCTTTTATCTCTCTTGCTTGCGTTCAACGTTTAAATTTGACTCTAGAGAAGTTAGACTTTGACCTATCAGTTGAAACTCCGTTAGGAGAAACCTTCATTTCATGTGCTATCCAAGTCTTGGATGAGAGTCACAGTTTTGAATGATATTCTTATTGTTAATAAATTTCCTGACGTATTCTTGAAGACTTCTTAAACTACCCCTAGAGCATGAAATCGAATTTTATATTGACCCCAGTACAAAATCCATTTCTAAAATGCTCAAATATTTCATCAACTAAAATGATTTGGTTACGTTGATTATGATGAGAGTTATAATAAAAACTTTGGACTGATGAAAATCATGGGTATATGAGGTATTAGTAAGTGTTATGATGAGTTATGTTGGTTATTATGTGAAAACATGAAAGTTTATTAGAAATCATAAAGGGTTGAAAAATTAGATTTTGGTGAAAACGGAACATGAAATTCAATTGACCATATCTCCTAGTATATTTTGAATTTTTGAGTATGGTCAAGTTCTAGAGTTAGATCTATGAGTTTTGTAGCATCTCCAAGTGGAATCGCTGTAAAAGGTGTTGTAAATTTTCGTGTGGACTGATTTTAGCAAAGGAGTTAAAAGCTGCAAATACCGAAAATGCTACTGCATAGATTTTTAAAAGGGCAGTTTCGGGCACTTAAGTTGTGAGAAAAATTTTGGCTTTTTGGGACATGAAAGTATATGGTATAAAGTACCTCCTGTCCAAAAATGAGCTCATTCTGACTTAAAATGAGCAAGTTATGACCATTTTAATATTTAGGTTTTTTCGACGAAAAATACTATAACCGGAGTTCTATAACTCCGATAACCATGAAATTTAAACTGGAAGCTCACGTTAACATGTTTAAGATTCTGCCAAGATTTGGGAATTTTTGGAGTTAAACTTGAGGTAACTAATTTCTTAACGAATTAATTAGAAATTAATTTTTGAAAAATAGTAAATAAATTTTAAAAATGTCGAGAAAAATATATGTTCAATATTAGACTATATTCTGCTAAATCTCAGAAAAGAAATATTTTTGGGACTGATTTGGTATTTTTCATGAAAATAGTTTAGTTACGAACATATAAGTTAAGTATAAAGAATTGGTAAATAAGATTTTAAGGCTTGAAAATTTTATATAAGGTATGTGCAGATTTTTGATGAGTGATTTGATTATTGGTGATGAAATCTTATGAGTATGCCATTTTGAATGATTAAATGTACTATTTGGAAAAGTGTAAACAATTAATTAAAATTATTTATAAGTTTAAGGAGTGATTAAAATATTGTTATAATATTAACAATATTAGATTATGATTTTATTAAGTGATTGATAATGTTTGGATAAATTTAAAGTATTTAATATTTATCCTTGATTTAGTTTGACTAATGCTTATAATATTGTTATTATCCTCATGCTTATATTATGTTGAAAGTCATCTGTGGCATGTAGTGGATAGATGGACTTGGTGTGATTATGACCAGGGATTATTCGGTATAATCATAATCGTAATGTTACAAATGATGTGGAAAAAGTCCTCATTGGCCCGTAGTGCATTGATGGACAGTTTTTGGTATGATTATGGCTATGGATTCTCTTTGGCCGTAGTGCAAAGATGAATTATTTTATGGCATGATCAGGACCGTTGATGAAAACATGATTATCTTTAGCTATAGTGCATGGATAATTCGTGGTCGTGATACTAAAGAATATCCTTGGCCTGTAGTGCAGGGATGATTCGATGATGTGGATTAATTATTGAGCTGAGTCTCAGCAATGTAATATTAATTCATGGATGTGGTAAAAGTCATCTGTGGCTTACGTGCATAGATGGACTTGGTATGATTATGACCAGGGATTGTTCGGTATAATCATGATCGTAATTGAAAACACGATTATCTTTGGCACGTAGTGTATGGATAATTCGTGGTCGTGATACTATTAAGCTGAGTCTCAGCATTATTGGTTTTACAGTTGTATATCTTTGGCCTGTAGTGCAAAGATTAACTATTGATTATTGGTTATACAGTTGTAAATCTTTAGCCGTAGTGCAAAGATGAATTAATTAGTATGATTATGAGTATGAATTGTGATTTGGTATAACCATGATTTTTGATGTTTCAGGTGAAGATAGGTGATGTAAATTATCTTATTCCTGGGTGCGAAAAGGAATTCAGAATCACAATTATGATTATGAGTTATTCATATGATTATGGACAGGAATTGTTGATTGATGTTACAGGGATATGGTCACTGGCGGAGATATTAGTCCAGAAGACGAGTAATATACTTCGCTAGAGTGTAACTTACCTAAGCCGAAATTTTTCTTGATAAGTTGACAATATGTGATATGTCAATTAACCTTTGTTTTGAAAGTATATTTTAGAATGATATCTGAAATACAGGAGATGAGTAATGGAAAAATTATGATACAAAGGATATAACCGGGAAGGTACAATCCGAAAAGAAAGCAAGGTATTCTCATCTCTTCGAACTATTAGGTACGCACGTAAATTTCGAGGGCGAAATTTCATAAGGAGGGGAGATTGTGAGACCCCGAATTTTATGAAATAAAAATATTCAATTTTTCTATTTTGATAAATAGTTAAATTAATAAAAGTTTAAAGTTAAGGGTCATATTTGAAATTTTTAAAAGTAGACAAGTTGTCATATAATACTCGATTACTATTCACCCTAGTATTATTCACTCGGGTATTTGGAACACTTTTCGTGTCAGAGTACTATTCACGAGTTACTATTCACAGGTTACTATTCACCCAAATTACTATTCACTATAGTATTGTTCACTCGAGTATTTGGGACACTTTTCGTGTCGAAATACTATTCACAAGTTACTATTCACGAGTTATAATATTAATAATGAATGTTGTTCAGAGTTGAATTTGGAGAAGCGGACGTGATATTTGAGTCCGGAACGTCGAAATTAGTAAAAATAGTCTATAAACACAAAATTTTCCGAAATTCACTATTTGGTCAAAAAGTCAACAATTGACTTTTTCGGGAAAAGTCAAACTTCAAAATTTCAAAATTTATATTTTTGATAAAAATGGTTTCATTATGTTGGAATTGTTTGTGTTAGTGAAAATCGATATTTATTTCGATAATAATTGATGTCTGGAGGTTATATTGACCAATCGGGTATTTAACCGGATAAATGAGCAATTGATTGCTATTATTTCACATGATTTTAACTATTTATTCACATGTTATACTATTGATTCACATTCTTGTTACTATTAGGGGAGTTGGTGCAAGATTGATAATACTTGCATGACTAAGTTAAAAATAGAGGTATAGAGGGAGGTACTATATTATAATTAATTTTTTTCACATGTTTAGAACTATTGAGTCACATGATTTTACTATTGATTCACATGATTTACTATTAGGGGAGTTGGTGCAAGTTTGATAATACTTGAATGATTGAATTAAAAATGAAAGAAAAGTTGGAGGTATTGTACTGTAATATTTCGAGCCCCAAAACGTGCAATTATCGAAACTATGTTTTCCTATAAATAGAAGCTCATTCTTCCTTCATTTCTCACCAATTCACTAAAGCTTTAGAGCCATTATTATAAAGAGAAGCTATAGAGAGAAAATCTATAGAAGAAGAGAAATCTGCTCCCTCACTACTCCTATATCCATTTTCTTTCAAAGGTAAGGGGTGTTATTCTTTCTTATTCATGAAGAGAACTTCTGTTATTCCATTCTTGATTATTCTGTTGGAATAACCTGTAAAAGTGGAATACCCTATACATGACCTGTATACGCGGCATACCCTATACTTGGTGAAATCCTTATGTTATTCCATTCTTTATTATTCTGTTGGAATAACCTATAAAAGTGGCATACCCTATACATAACCTGTATACGCGGCATACCCTATACTTGGTGAAATTCTTATGTTATTCCATTCTTTATTATTCTGTTGAAATAACCTGTATGCGTGGTTTACCCTATACTTGGTGGAATGACCTGTATATGTGGTTTACCCAATACTTGGTGATCTTCTTTTATTATTCCGCATTTACTATTCTGTCGGAATATCCTGTCGGTGTGAATTTCACCTGACCTGGTTCCATCATTTATTATTCCGTATTTACGATTATGTCGGAATATCCTGTCGGTGTGAATTTCACCTGACCTGATTCCATCATTTATTATTCTATATTTACGATTCTGTCGGAATATCCTGTCTGTGCATTTTACGCCGGACCTGGTTCCATCATTTATTATTCCGTATTTATTATTCTGTTGGCAATAACCTGTCTGTGCGGTCTCTATCGCATGCATGGTGAATGATCCTTTGTATTCATTCCTTATTAAATTGTGGAAATGATCTGTATACGTGGATTACTGCATGGCGGTGAAAATCCATTTGCAGTTTCATATATTCTTTATTATACTCAGTTGGTTAGAGTTTTGACTTCTATACTCCATGAAATTAGTGGAATATCCTTGATATTTGCTCTTCATCTAGTATCTTTTCATGGAAATATTCTTCAGAGCATTCTTGAATTTTACTTTACAAAGAAGTATCATGTTGACAATTTGGACATTATTAGTTCCTGGATAAATAAATTCTTGAACTTGTTTTATTGAATTATTATGTCATTGTCATCATCCTTATGTTTATATTGTGTTGAAAGTCATCTTTGGCTTACGTGCATAGATGGACTTTGTATGATTATGACCAGGGATCATTCGGTATAATCATGAACTGTAATGTTATAAGTGATGTGGTAAAAGTCCTCAGTGGCCTGTAATGCATTGATGGACAGTTTTTGGTATGATTATGACCAGGAATTATTCGGTATAGTCATGACCGTTGATGATTTAATGAATATCCTTGGCTCGTAGTACAGGGATGATTAGAAGATGTGGTTTATTTATTAAGCTGAGTCTCAACGATAAAAGTTGATTAAAATATTTTAAATCATAAAAGATGGTAGATTTTATTCTCTACTTGACTCTTTTAATGGATTGCTTGTTCCGCTGCAGTTAAACTTGATGTCTATTATATTTTATCAGTTTAACATTGTTGAAGACTATTGATAATTTATTCTGCATTATCTTAGTCATAATATTTCTTACTGGGCTAGTTGAGCTCACCCTTTCTTTCAATGTTCTCTTCAGGAAATGAGAATATAGCTGAGACGAGTCGGGGAAAGGAGTGATGGTCCAGAAGATAGCATTAGTAGTCCTCACTATTCTGTTAAATAGTGTAACAATAAATGTAATGAGGACTCCTTGAGTATGGATATTGTCTAGATGACAATATTCCTTTTAGAACTCTCGGTTTATGTATTGTCATATGTTACACGACATTTGTATAATTAAGTTTGTATTTGTATTTTGTACTATGTATTTGGCGACCCAAGATGGGTGATGTATACCTAATTTTGGGGGCGTCACAGTTGGTATCAAAGCTTAGGGATATGATCCCTAGCTGAGATGTGATATAAGAACTAGGAGGGGAGAAACGGGGAATTCCTTCGCTAGTATGACCTACCTATGTTTATTTGCTATTTAATTGGTTGGTAAGAGTATAGGGATAAAATGTGATATGTTAATTAACCCTTGTTTTGTGATAATGTTTGAGAATGACATCTGAAAATGCTGAGATAAGCAATGAAGCACATGACAGTGTTGATTCAGCTCAAGCAAAAGGTAACGACCAACAACACGATAATAATCATACTGGTGGCAACGGCTATCGGAACAATGATAACCATCGTGAGGGAAATTATCATGCCAAGAATGGTAATCACTTCGGTGGTAATCTTGGCAAAGATAATAGAAGTGGAAATTACAAGAAGAGAATGTCATTTAACTCGATTTTGTCGTGCACCAAAGTTAAGTCCAGCTGGGACGGTGGCACCAAAGGCGGATACGGACAAAACAAAGTCGTTGGTTTTAGGAAGAGCGTTTTTCATGACTTCTCAAAAAAGCGAGTAAACCGAACGAAGTTAGCACGGGTTAGTTAATTATAAATTCTTGCGAAGTCTATACCCTATTAGATATCGGTTCTACCCATTCTTTTATCTCTCTTGCTTGCGTTCAACGTTTAAATTTGACTCTAGAGAAGTTAGACTTTGACCTATCAGTTGAAACTCCGTTAGGAGAAACCTTCATTTCATGTGCTATCCAAGTCTTGGATGAGAGTCACAGTTTTGAATGATATTCTTATTGTTAATAAATTTCCTGACGTATTCTTGAAGACTTCTTAAACTACCCCTAGAGCATGAAATCGAATTTTATATTGACCCCAGTACAAAATCCATTTCTAAAATGCTCAAATATTTCATCAACTAAAATGATTTGGTTACGTTGATTATGATGAGAGTTATAATAAAAACTTTGGACTGATGAAAATCATGGGTATATGAGGTATTAGTAAGTGTTATGATGAGTTATGTTGGTTATTATGTGAAAACATGAAAGTTTATTAGAAATCATAAAGGGTTGAAAAATTAGATTTTGGTGAAAACGGAACATGAAATTCAATTGACCATATCTCCTAGTATATTTTGAATTTTTGAGTATGGTCAAGTTCTAGAGTTAGATCTATGAGTTTTGTAGCATCTCCAAGTGGAATCGCTGTAAAAGGTGTTGTAAATTTTCGTGTGGACTGATTTTAGCAAAGGAGTTAAAAGCTGCAAATACCGAAAATGCTACTGCATAGATTTTTAAAAGGGCAGTTTCGGGCACTTATGTTGTGAGAAAAATTTTGGCTTTTTGGGACATGAAAGTATATGGTATAAAGTACCTCCTGTCCAAAAATGAGCTCATTCTGACTTAAAATGAGCAAGTTATGACCATTTTAATATTTAGGTTTTTTCGACGAAAAATACTATAACCGGAGTTCTATAACTCCGATAACCATGAAATTTAAACTGGAAGCTCACGTTAACATGTTTAAGATTCTGCCAAGATTTGGGAATTTTTGGAGTTAAACTTGAGGTAACTAATTTCTTAAGGAATTAATTAGAAATTAATTTTTGAAAAATAGTAAATAAATTTTAAAAATGTCGAGAAAAATATATGTTCAATATTAGACTATATTCTGCTAAATCTCAGAAAAGAAATATTTTTGGGACTGATTTGGTATTTTTCATGAAAATAGTTTAGTTACGAACATATAAGTTAAGTATAAAGAATTGGTAAATAAGATTTTAAGGCTTGAAAATTTTATATAAGGTATGTGCAGATTTTTGATGAGTGATTTGATTATTGGTGATGAAATCTTATGAGTATGCCATTTTGAATGATTAAATGTACTATTTGGAAAAGTGTAAACAATTAATTAAAATTATTTATAAGTTTAAGGAGTGATTAAAATATTGTTATAATATTAACAATATTAGATTATGATTTTATTAAGTGATTGATAATGTTTGGATAAATTTAAAGTATTTAATATTTATCCTTGATTTAGTTTGACTAATGCTTATAATATTGTTATTATCCGCATGCTTATATTATGTTGAAAGTCATCTGTGGCATGTAGTGGATAGATGGACTTGGTGTGATTATGACCAGGGATTATTCGGTATAATCATAACCGTAATGTTACAAATGATGTGGAAAAAGTCCTCATTGGCCCGTAATGCATTGATGGACAGTTTTTGGTATGATTATGGCTATGGATTCTCTTTGGCCGTAGTGCAAAGATGAATTATTTTATGGCATGATCAGGACCGTTGATGAAAATATGATTATCTTTAGCTATAGTGCATGGATAATTCGTGGTCGTGATACTAAAGAATATCCTTGGCCTGTAGTGCAGGGATGATTCGATGATGTGGATTAATTATTGAGCTGAGTCTCAGCAATGAAATATTAATTCATGGATGTGGTAAAAGTCATCTGTGGCTTACGTGCATAGATGGACTTGGTATGATTATGACCAGGGATTGTTCGGTATAATCATGACCGTAATTGAAAACACGATTATCTTTGGCACGTAGTGTATGGATAATTCGTGGTCGTGATACTATTAAGCTGAGTCTCAGCATTATTGGTTTTGCAGTTGTATATCTTTGGCCTGTAGTGCAAAGATTAACTATTGATTATTGGTTATACAGTTGTAAATCTTTAGCCGTAGTGCAAAGATGAATTTATTAGTATGATTATGAGTATGAATTGTGATTTGGTATAACCATGATTTTTGATGTTTCAGGTGAAGATAGGTGATGTAAATTATCTTATTCCTGGGTGCGAAAAGGAATTCAGAATCACAATTATGATTATGAGTTATTCATATGATTATGGACAGGAATTGTTGATTGATGTTACAGGGATATGGTCACTGGCGGAGATATTAGTCCAGAAGACGAGTAATATACTTCGCTAGAGTGTAACTTACCTAAGCCGAAATTTTTCTTGATAAGTTGACAATATGTGATATGTCAATTAACCTTTGTTTTGAAAGTATATTTTAGAATGATATCTGAAATACAGGAGATGAGTAATGGAAAAATTATGATACAAAGGATATAACCGGGAAGGTACAATCCGAAAAGAAAGCAAGGTATTCTCATCTCTTCGAACTATTAGGTACGCACGTAAATTTCGAGGGCGAAATTTCATAAGGAGGGGAGATTGTGAGACCCCGAATTTTATGAAATAAAAATATTCAATTTTTCTATTTTGATAAATAGTTAAATTAATAAAAGTTTAAAGTTAAGGGTTATATTTGAAATTTTTAAAAGTAGACAAGTTGTCATATAATACTCGATTACTATTCACCCTAGTATTATTCACTCGGGTATTTGGAACACTTTTCGTGTCAGAGTACTATTCACGAGTTACTATTCACGGGTTACTATTCACCCAAATTACTATTCACTATAGTATTGTTCACTCGAGTATTTGGGACACTTTTCGTGTCGAAATACTATTCACAAGTTACTATTCACGAGTTATAATATTAATAATGAATGTTGTTCAGAGTTGAATTTGGAGAAGCGGACGTGATATTTGAGTCCGGAACGTCGAAATTAGTAAAAATAGTCTATAAACACAAAATTTTCCGAAATTCACTATTTGGTCAAAAAGTCAACAATTGACTTTTTCGGGAAAAGTCAAACTTCAAAATTTCAAAATTTATATTTTTGATAAAAATGGTTTCATTATGTTGGAATTGTTTGTGTTAGTGAAAATCGATATTTATTTCGATAATAATTGATGTCTGGAGGTTATATTGACCAATCGGGTATTTAACCGGATAAATGAGCAATTGATTGCTATTATTTCACATGATTTTAACTATTTATTCACATGTTATACTATTGATTCACATTCTTGTTACTATTAGGGGAGTTGGTGCAAGATTGATAATACTTGCATGACTAAGTTAAAAATAGAGGTATAGAGGGAGGTACTATATTATAATTAATTTTTTTCACATGTTTAGAACTATTGAGTCACATGATTTTACTATTGATTCACATGATTTACTATTAGGGGAGTTGGTGCAAGTTTGATAATACTTGAATGATTGAATTAAAAATGAAAGAAAAGTTGGAGGTATTGCACTATAATATTTCGAGCCCCAAAACGTGCAATTATCGAAACTATGTTTTCCTATAAATAGAAGCTCATTCTTCCTTCATTTCTCACCAATTCACTAAAGCTTTAGAGCCATTATTATAAAGAGAAGCTATAGAGAGAAAATCTATAGAAGAAGAGAAATCTGCTCCCTCACTACTCCTATATCCATTTTCTTTCAAAGTTAAGGGGTGTTATTCTTTCTTATTCATGAAGAGAACTTCTGTTATTCCATTCTTGATTATTCTGTTGGAATAACCTGTAAAAGTGGAATACCCTATACATGACCTGTATACGCGGCATACCCTATACTTGGTGAAATCCTTATGTTATTCCATTCTTTATTATTCTGTTGGAATAACCTATAAAAGTGGCATACCCTATACATAACCTGTATACGCGGCATACCCTATACTTGGTGAAATTCTTATGTTATTCCATTCTTTATTATTCTGTTGGAATAACCTGTATGCGTGGTTTACCCTATACTTGGTGGAATGACCTGTATATGTGGTTTACCCAATACTTGGTGATCTTCTTTTATTATTCCGCATTTACTATTCTGTCGGAATATCCTGTCGGTGTGAATTTCACCTAACCTGGTTCCATCATTTATTATTCCGTATTTATGATTATGTCGGAATATCCTGTCGGTGTTAATTTCACCTAACCTGATTCCATCATTTATTATTCTATATTTACGATTCTGTCGGAATATCCTGTCTGTGCATTTTACGCCGGACCTGGTTCCATCATTTATTATTCCGTATTTATTATTCTGTTGGCAATAACCTGTCTGTGCGGTCTCTATCGCATGCATGGTGAATGATCCTTTGTATTCATTCCTTATTAAATTGTGGAAATGATCTGTATACGTGGATTACTGCATGGCGGTGAAAATCCATTTGCAGTTTCATATATTCTTTATTATACTCAGTTGGTTAGAGTTTTGACTTCTATACTCCATGAAATTAGTGGAATATCCTTGATATTTGCTCTTCATCTAGTATCTTTTCATGGAAATATTCTTCTGAGCATTCTTGAATTTTACTTTACAAAGAAGTATCATGTTGACAATTTGGACATTATTAGTGTGACGACTCAGAATATAACTACAACTTTATTACAACAATTGTCGTGCAAAATACAACAACACATATGCTGTGAGTTTGGATACAAATATATACCAAATGTGACTCATGTTCCAACCGTGAACATCACCTCATAATAACACCTTACATAAAGGTATAGTCAAAAACTGTTTTAAAAATTAGAATCTTTGGGAAGTGCTCAAGGAAACCTTCGTACATGGGAGGCCACGCGTCTAGGTTATGATAGATATCATATGGCCACAGAATTATCCTTGGTTGACCCAATAGACCCCAAAGAAAAACGAGAAGATTACTATCATATTCTTCCCAATGGTGAGTCTTCTCTTGACTTATCATTATCTCCACTGTCTCTAATTGAGAATTATACTTCAAACAAACACCAAGATTATATAAGTAGTGCTCATAGATATACTCAGCAAGTGGATGAGCACAACCCTGTTCTATGATGACACGAGGTTGTATGTCATTAGACATCTTGTATGATAGTGACAAAACACCCTTCCAACGTTGGGTTCGCCTCACCCTATTTTCTTCACCAAATATAACTACTAAATGATGACCACCGTTCTATTCCCTTGTTACCCCCGCTCGACCCAGCTACACTCTTATTACCTGAAAGGAATTGTGAAGCAAAAGGGTGAGCACAACTAGCTCAGTAAAGAATATCATGACTAAAGATAATTCAATTATCAATAGCCTTCATCAACAATAAATCAGAGATTTAGAACATATGGTAAATGATAAAAATTTCAACCATAGTTGCAGCGGAACGAGCAATCCATTAGAAGAGTCAAATAGACTATAAAGTCTATTATCTTCTCCATGTTAAAAATCCACCAACAATGTTTTATCCATGTAACATCACTCAACAGTTCCTTTCCACAATCATATGAATAACTCATAATCATAATTGTGACTATAAATTTTTCTTCGCACCCAGGACGAAGAATATTTTCATCACCTGTCTTTACCTGAAACATCAAAGATCATGGTTATACCAAATCACAATTCCTGTTTATAATCATACTAACAAATCCATCTTTGCACTACGGGCCAAAGATATTCATCAACAAACCATCTTTGCACTACGGGCCAAAGATATTCATCAACAAACCATCTTTGCACTACGGGCCAAAGATATTCAACAACAGTTCATCTTTGCACTACAGGCCAAAGATATTCATCAACAGGCCATCTTTGCACTACATGCCAAAGATATTCATCAACAATTCATATTTGCACTACAGGCCAAATATATTCATATCTCAAAGAAATATATAATCATTTCAGAATTTATATAAACAATAATTATAACCATGTTGATCAATTCACCTTTGCACTTAAGCTTAAGATATTCAATTATAAATTCAATGGTCATGATCATACCAGTCACAATTCAACTTTGCACTACAGGCCAAAGAGAACCCTAGTCATGATCATACCAATAATCTACCCATCTTTACACTCCAGTGAAAGAGAATTTCAACATCAGGGTTATAAAAATGTTATATATGATGATAAAAATAATATGATCAACATATAGTTTTAATCTCAAGAGTAATATTCGTAACTCATGAATAGTAACCCCGACACAAAAGATAGAAATTCTACAATAAAATTCATACCAATATTTCGGTATAATGATATTGAAAGAATAACATTACTTAAATTTATAAACAATTTATTTTAATTGTTTACACTTTACTAATTAATGCATTTAATCATCATAAAATGCCAACTCTTACAATTTCATCATCAATAACCAAAACCCTCATCAAAAATCTGCATATACCTCATATAGGATTCTCAAGCCATAAAATCCTATTTTCCAATTTTCTTTCTTCACAAAACATATTTAATTCATTTACTCATAACTAGACCATTTTCATGAAAAATACCAAATCAGTTCCAAAAATATTTCTTTTCTGGGATTTAGCATAATATAGTCCCATAGTGAACATATATTTTTCTCAGAATTTTTAAAAGTCATTTACTATTTTTCATATGGCCAAAATAGCCGAATATTTAGACATTTATCAAAAATTGTACTTTTGTCTAAAAATTCTGAAATTTACAGAGTATACTTCTATCATATACATGTACTCCCAATAAAAATTTCATCAATTTTGGAGTTAACCACAAGGAATTATAAGCTGTTACTTTTAAAATAGTCTTTTCTCATAAAATTCATAACTCTCAATCTATACATCCAAAAATCACCATTTTTGGACACAATCAAGAAAACTCATCAAAATATCATTTCAAATTTTTCCAGAATTTTTGAAGATCAGAAAAATTACGAAACTGAAAATCATAACAACCCTTAAAATCCCTTACTATCCCTTACTATCCCTTACCTCAAAAGAGCAGTACTTCTGACTGGAATGCAAAGCCGAAGGAAACTTGCACTGAATAGCAACTCTCAAAGTATCTAAATACTCACAAAATATGCTCAATAATCTAGAGAGAGAAAGAGAGAAAGCTTATGTTTCTGGTGTGATTTTCAATTCTAACTTAGCCCTCTATTTATAGGAAAATTTTGGTAGGTTTGACCTGCAACCTGATGGCTTTACCTGCTACTATTCCCACCCACCACATTTGAAATATAATTCAGCACATTTCTTCACCAACCACAAGTGGGGCCCACCAATTCTAGAATTTTCCACCAAAATGATAAACTCCGAAAATTCAACAATTTCTGAACCAGTCATCTCGTAAAATTCATAACAAATCATACGTTCATTTTTAACGGTTCAAAATTTGTGGACATATACTCAACTTATATATGTATAACATATCAAAAAATTACCACGATCCAACGGTCGGATTAAAAATTATAACCCCCGCAAAATATCTCAAAAACCCTGATTTTTAATACCTCCATTCCGACAAAAATACTGATAAAAACCTCAACATTAACTCCTTCATTTTTAACCACAAAAATATATCCCTCATTTATATCCACATAATATAAATATTTCCTTATCATATGAATCAATAATTAATTATTCACAAATAATATTACAGAATCACATTTATGACAACCAGGCCGTTCCCAGGAAAGAGGGGGCTTTCCAATAAGAATTTCTCCTTACTGGCGCGCAATTAGATGACCAAACCTCTCCTTAGACAGAACTTTCTAGACATTGCCAATAATGTTATCTAATAATATTATTCAAATAATATGAATTATTGATCTGATAATGGAAAATACTGTGCAGCAACAATTATTGAACAACAATAATATAAAATTTCAACGTAGCAATTATTGAATCAATAAAATAAAATATTGAACAGTAATTACTGTAACAATTATTGAGTAGTGCCTTCTTACGTAAGAATCAATAATTTCAAAAATACTATGCAATACCGTGTGCTACTGTGCAATAACGCGTATTACTGTATTTTAACCACCGGGTATTCCAACAGTGTTAACGGTAACAACTACGCCGTTATTTGTAAAAACTCAAATTTGTCGTTTTCTTCACCCGACAGTTATTCGTTATGGGGCCCACAAATAGCTGCGCCGTCGTACGAATATTCCCCGACAGAAAGAATATTCCACGACCAAACGAATATTCCCCGACAACAATGATTATTTTATAACCACTTGTGTATTTTGAAAAATTTTCACATTTCACCCATAACTTTAACTTTTATCAATTTAACCATTTACTGAATTGTAATTATAAGAAAAATTGAATACTTTTATTTCATAAAATTCGGGGTCTTACAATCTACCCTCCTTATGAAATTTCGTCCTCGAAATTTACGTACCTGGTATTTCAAAGAGTTGAGAATACCTTGATTTCATTTCAGATTCCATCTTCCCTGTCATCATGATTTCTCCATCGCTCATCTCCTGTATTTCAAATATCATTCTAGAATACAGCTTCAAAACAAGGGTTAATTTAACAAATTAACATATCACATAATATCCCGATATTATGACTGACCAATAAATAAGCTTAGGTAGGACACACTAGCGTAGGATTTACTCATCTCTCCCCTCCTAGTTGTATTTCCCCGATCTCCGCCAGAGACTATATCCCTAAGCTCTGATACCAACTGTGACGACTCAGAATATAACTACAACTTTATTATAACAATTGTCGTGCAAAATACAACAACACATATGCTGTGAGTTTGGATACAAATATATACCAAATGTGACTCATGTTCCAACCGTGAACATCACCTCACAATAACACCTTACATAAAGGTATAGTCAAAAACTGTTTTAAAAATTAGAATCTTTTGGAAGTGCTCAAGGAAACCTTCGTACATGGGAGGCAACGCGTCTAGGTTATGATAGATATCATATGGCCACAGAATTATCCTTGGTTGACCCAATAGACCCCAAAGAAAAACGAAAAGATTACTATCATATTCTTCCCAATGGTGAGTCTTCTCTTGACTTATCATTATCTCCATTGTCTCTAATTGAGAATTATACTTCAAACAAACACCAAGATTATATAAGTAGTGCTCATAGATATACTCAGCAAGTGGATGAGCACAACCCTGTTCTATGATGACGCGAGGTTGTATGTCATTAGACATCTTGTATGATAGTGACAAAACACCCTTCCAACGTTGGGTTCGCCTCACCCTATTTTCTTCACCAAATATAACTACTAAATGATGACCACCGTTCTATTCCCTTGTTACCCCCGCTCGACCCAGCTACACTCTTATTACCTGAAAGGAATTGTGAAGCAAAAGGGTGAGCACAACTAGCTCAGTAAAGAATATCATGACTAAAGATAATTCAATTATCAATAGCCTTCATCAACAATAAATCAGAGATTTAGAACATATGGTAAATGATAAAAATTTCAACCATAGTTGCAGCGGAACGAGCAATCCATTAGAAGAGTCAAATAGACTATAAAGTCTATTATCTTCTCCATGTTAAAAATCCACCAACAATGTTTTATCCATGTAACATCACTCAACAGTTCCTTTCCACAATCATATGAATAACTCATAATCATAATTGTGACTATAAATTTTTCTTCGCACCCAGGACGAAGAATATTTTCATCACCTGTCTTTACCTGAAACATCAAAGATCATGGTTATACCAAATCACAATTCCTGTTTATAATCATACTAACAAATCCATCTTTGCACTACGGGCCAAAGATATTCATCAACAAACCATCTTTGCACTACGGGCCAAAGATATTCATCAACAAACCATCTTTGCACTACGGGCCAAAGATATTCAACAACAGTTCATCTTTGCACTACAGGCCAAAGATATTCATCAACAGGCCATCTTTGCACTACATGCCAAAGATATTCATCAACAATTCATATTTGCACTACAGGCCAAATATATTCATATCTCAAAGAAATATATAATCATTTCAGAATTTATATAAACAATAATTATAACCATGTTGATCAATTCACCTTTGCACTTAAGCTTAAGATATTCAATTATAAATTCAATGGTCATGATCATACCAGTCACAATTCAACTTTGCACTACAGGCCAAAGAGAACCCTAGTCATGATCATACCAATAATCTACCCATCTTTACACTCCAGTGAAAGAGAATTTCAACATCAGGGTTATAAAAATGTTATATATGATGATAAAAATAATATGATCAACATATAGTTTTAATCTCAAGAGTAATATTCGTAACTCATGAATAGTAACCCCGACACAAAAGATAGAAATTCTACAATAAAATTCATACCAATATTTCGGTATAATGATATTGAAAGAATAACATTACTTAAATTTATAAACAATTTATTTTAATTGTTTACACTTTACTAATTAATGCATTTAATCATCATAAAATGCCAACTCTTACAATTTCATCATCAATAACCAAAACCCTCATCAAAAATCTGCATATACCTCATATAGGATTCTCAAGCCATAAAATCCTATTTTCCAATTTTCTTTCTTCACAAAACATATTTAATTCATTTACTCATAGCTAGACTATTTTCATGAAAAATACCAAATCAGTTCCAAAAATATTTCTTTTCTGGGATTTAGCATAATATAGTCCCATAGTGAACATATATTTTTCTCAGAATTTTTAAAAGTCATTTACTATTTTTCATATGGCCAAAATAGCCGAATATTTAGACATTTATCAAAAATTGTACTTTTGTCTAAAAATTCTGAAATTTACAGAGTATACTTCTATCATATACATGTACTCCCAATAAAAATTTCATCAATTTTGGAGTTAACCACAAGGAATTATAAGCTGTTACTTCTAAAATAGTTTTTTCTCATAAAATTCATAACTCTCAATCTATACATCCAAAAATCACCCTTTTTGGACACAATCAAGAAAACTCATCAAAATATCATTTCAAAATTTTCCAGAATTTTTGAAGATCAGAAAAATTACGAAACTGAAAATCATAACAACCCTTAAAATCCCTTACTATCCCTTACCTCAAAAGAGCAGTACTTCTGACTGGAATGCAAAGCCGAAGGAAACTTGCACTGAATAGTAACTCTCAAAGTATCTAAATACTCACAAAATATGCTCAATAATCTAGAGAGAGAAAGAGAGAAAGCTTATGTTTCTGGTGTGATTTTCAATTCTAACTTAGCCCTCTATTTATAGGAAAATTTTGGTAGGTTTGACCTACAACCTGATGGCTTTACCTGCTACTATTCCCACCCACTACATTTGAAATATAATTCAGCACATTTCTTCACCAACCACAAGTGGGGCCCACCAATTCTAGAATTTTCCACCAAAATGATAAACTCCGAAAATTCAACAATTTCTGAACCAGTCATCTCGTAAAATTCATAACAAATCATACGTTCATTTTTAACGGTTCAAAATTTATGGACATATACTCAACTTATATATGTATAACATATCCAAAAATTACCACGATCCAACGGTCAGATTAAAAATTATAACCCCTACAAAATATCTCAAAAACCCTGATTTTTTAATACCTCCATTCCGACAAAAATACTGATAAAAACCTCATCATTAACTCCTTCATTTTTAACCACAAAAATATATCCCTCATTTATATCCACATAAAATAAATATTTCCTTATCATATGAATCAATAATTAATTATTCACAAATAATATTACAGAATCACATTTATGACAACCAGGCCGTTCCCAGGAAAGAGGGGGCTTTCCAATAAGAATTTCTCCTTACTGGCGCGCAATTAGATGACCAAACCTCTCCTTAGACAGAACTTTCTAGACATTGCCAATAATGTTATCTAATAATATTATTCAAATAATATGAATTATTGATATGATAATGAGAAATACTGTGCAGCAACAATTATTGAACAATAATAATATAAAATTTCAACGTAGCAATTATTGAATCAATAAAATAAAATATTGAACAGTAATTACTGTAACAATTATTGAGTAGTGCCTTCTTACGTAAGAATCAATAATTTCAAAAATACTATGCAATACCGTGTGCTACTGTGCAATAACGCGTATTACTGTATTTTAACCACCGGGTATTCCAACAGTGTTAACGGTAACAACTACGCCGTTATTTGTAAAAACTCAAATTTGTCGTTTTCTTCACCCGACAGTTATTCGTTATGGGGCCCACAAATAGCTGCGCCGTCGTACGAATATTCCCCGACAGAAAGAATATTCCACGACCAAACGAATATTCCCCGACAACAATGATTATTTTATGACCACTTGTGTATTTTGAAAAATTTTCACATTTCACCCATAACTTTAACTTTTATCAATTTAACCATTTACTGAATTGTAATTATAAGAAAAATTGAATACTTTTATTTCATAAAATTCGGGGTCTTACAATTAGTTCCTGGATAAATAAATTCTTGAACTTGTTTTATTGAATTATTATGTCATTGTCATCATCCTTATGTTTATATTGTGTTGAAAGTCATCTTTGGCTTACGTGCATAGATGGACTTTGTATGATTATGACCAGGGATCATTCGGTATAATCATGAACTGTGATGTTATAAGTGATGTGGTAAACGTCCTCAGTGGCCTGTAATGCATTAATGGACAGTTTTTGGTATGATTATGACCAGAAATTATTTGGTATAGTCATGACCGTTGATGATTTAATGAATATCCTTGGCTCGTAGTACAGGGATGATTAGAAGATGTGGTTTATTTATTAAGCTGAGTCTCAACGATAAAAGTTGATTAAAATATTTTAAATCATAAAAGATGGTAGATTTTATTCTCTACTTGACTCTTTTAATGGATTACTTGTTCCGCTGCAGTTAAACTTGATGTCTATTATATTTTATCAGTTTAACATTGTTGAAGACTATTGATAATTTATTCTGCATTATCTTAGTCATAAAATTTCTTACTGGGCTAGTTGAGCTCACCCTTTCTTTCAATGTTCTCTTCAAAAAATGAGAATATAGCTGAGACGAGTCGGGAAAAGGAGTGATGGTCCAGAAGATAGCATTAGTAGTCCTCACTATTCTGTTAAATAGTGTAACAATAAATGTAATGAGGACTCCTTGAGTATGAATATTGTCTAGATGACAATATTCCTATTAGAACTCTCGGTTTATGTATTGTCGTATGTTACACGACATTTGTATAATTAAGTTTGTATTTGTATTTTGTACTATGTATTTGGCGACCCAAGATGGGTGATGTATACCTAATTTTGGGGGCGTCACATTAGCCTTCTTTGCCCTCACTTTATCTTCAACACAATTTGCACGTTGAGAAACCTTCATCCAAGCATCTTCAGCTCTCGCCCGCTTAGCAAACTCCTCTTTTAGTTCACCCATCATCTTCTCAATCTTAGCCAGTAGTAGATCTCTCTGACTCTCTGCCTGAAATAACTTCCACTTCACGTTTCCAAGACATTCATCAAGATCTTGGATCGTGTCATCCTTTTGTCTTATGGTGGTCTAACGTATATCTGCCAGCTCCTCCAACTCCCTGATCCTATCTTGTAACTCTATATTATAGTCATATAGCTCATTATACATCCTAGCTGTAATAGAGTTCGGTGGAAACTCTTAGGGATCCTCTTCCTCATTCTCTACCTCTATCTCCTCAAGGTCCGCCTCCGGATCAGACTCAGGCGCATGCTCCTGACCCACGACTGTGATCAACGGGGATGGTTCCCTCGGCAGTAGATGCTCCCAAACGGTATGGATGTCTCGGGGCTCCTCCTCCCTAGGCCAGGGCTCCTCCTCCCTAACCTGACTAGGTCCTCCCACATCAGTCATCTTGACAACAAAGTTTTAAGTTTTAATTATTACTCGATACCACTTGCGGGTTAACACATAAGCACATAACACATAAAGTCTTTTATTAATTATCTTCAATGAATTCCTTAATACATTCCTTAGGACTCGATAAGAGGTTTATCACCACTATTTTTTCAACCTCATATAAGTTTACTTCCTAAGGTTTTCCCACCTAAGATTCATAACCTATGGCTTTGATACCAACTTGTAACACCCCTAAATTCGGGTACTTCATTCCCACAAGATTTGGTGTTCACTGTCCAATTAAATCACATCTAACTACTCATAAATAAGGATATAAATGAAAATCATAACATAAATAGAAATCCTCCCATTAAAGGGTTACAACATCATAACTAAATCTCAGGTTGTCTAACCTTAGATACATCAAATGCTGAAACATAATATAATTAAATAAGTCTTATACAAAGACATTTGAAAATAACAATTAACAAGTTTGCAACACTTGTTCATCTTGCCTTTGTCCTTATAGTGGACGGCTCGTCAATTCTTTCAACCTTAGCTGCAATGTTATTATGCAAGAGTGAGCAAATGATTGCCCACAAGTATAACAACAACAACAACAACAACAACAACAATAATAATAATAATAATAATAATAATAATAATAATAATAATAATAATAGAAATATCAAAAGTACATGTGAGGGTCACAAGACCACGAACTATGTCCTAGGTTATCATGTATTTCTACTTTAAACCTTTAACAGTTATAAGACTATATGGACCTTACTTCTCGTACTTAGGGGGATCAACCCTTCGTACAATGTATTATGCACAAACATCTTAATGCTATCGCGTAATATAATCCTCTATAATAAGGTTGCTCATCTCAGTTTTGACATAAGAGTTCGCACCAAAGGAAGTTTGGTTTGGATAGGCTTCAATGATGGTTCTAGAATTTAGAACGCTCATCAACTCTGGACTAGTTGAATCAATAAGGGTTCACTAGTCATTCAAGGGTTTGATACAATAATATAATCGATATTTAAATCAAAGATTAAATTTCAACTATATACAATTGAATAAACATTTTATAGCTGAAGTATTACTTCAAAAGAATTAGAACATTTCATTTGGAAACTTGAATAATTTAGACTTTGAATAGCTAGAAACAAGAGTAAGAGACTTGCTCAATATAAGAATAGGGTTTAAGAACTTGCTCAATGAAAGTTTAGAGTTAGGAAACTTACATAATTGTAATCAAGATAGGGTAAGGAAACTTGTCTCGTGCGTAGATTAAAGAATTTACTACCAACGTTCTCCAATTAACCATACATACCATTTAAAGTCACAATACCAATTAATTATAACACAACTAACATCGTGAGTATACTTTCTTTTAACTTAACTTAGCTCTAAATCTGATCATACTAACCACATACACAAACATTAACTCTTAAACACATTATTAAACCTCACGAACAATGAGTTTAAGTACGCATTCAACTTATCAATTAATCGCTTAAAATCATCATTGACGTGTTACTAATCTGTTTTTACATCTCATTATATATTTAATACATTTTTCATGTTCATAAAATTATGTTAAAATTACATTTTATGGGCTTGAACAATCAAATAAATTTTTCTAGGCGAAACTGCCAAGTGACACTACAGCGCCCCAGATTGAACTGGGAACTGGCACTACTGCGCGACCAAAGCGTTACAGCTCAACTGTTATGCCTATAATCAGGTGCTGCAACACAGGCCTGGCACTGCAGCGCTCCATTTACTCTTGAGACAGGCACTACGGCTTCTCGATACAACAACAGTCAATAAAAGTTTGCGAAGAACACAGAACAAACCCAAAAACTTCACTCATACAACAAATTATTCATACCCATAAGATATAAACTTTACTGAAACATAAGTTAACAATAATAGTATGATTTTAACAATATAAACAACTTAAACAACTAAATTTAGACCCATAAATACCAAGTTCTTATATTTTTTTTCTTCATTTTTTGACCTATTTAGCGAATCCCATCACTTTGGATTCGTTAATCAACTAAATTAGTCTATTCAAATTGCATTCATTTCGTCTCTTAATGTATAAACATAATCAATCATCAATTTACCGAATGACATACAATTTAAGCATCAATTCTTATATATATAAGCTATATTCATATATTTTTCACTGTAAACTCAAAACTTCCTTTTTAAACATAATTTCATTGATTTGATTACTCTAAATGACATACAAATCATATAAAAACAGATTATGCATACTAATAAACATCTATAATCAATTTCTTAACAAATTAACCATCAAAACCCATTTACAGAGAACTCAAAATCAACTTTCATGGAGAAAACTCAAGAACATAAACTAAAGCTTGAGATTAAGAATTTACCCTTGATTTCTTGTTTAGATTAATTAGAAGATGATGGAACACTTCTTCTTTGATTCCAATTTTCTTCCTTCCAATTCACAGACTCTCAACGCTCTCTCTAGTTTTCTCTGACTTAGCAAAATAATATAATACGTGAAGGAAGACTGATATAATGTGTATTATATAATAACTGATATATGTGGTTATTAGTTAAGCGCATCATGGTCTTAACTGATCCTATGTTCTCTAGGTCATGCTTGGCTAGCCCTTAAAGTCTCCCTTTTAGTTTATTTTTTTCCCTCTTATTATATAGTTTATTTGTCACACCATAATTAATCAAATTCTAATATTTTAAATTCAATTAAATTAACGCCAATAAAACACATTAAATCAAATTACTATATAATTAAAATTCTTATTTATTAATTATAACAAATCATTAAATCTCTAATTAATTATTAAATTTAATTAGAACAACATAATAATTATTTAACAACTCATTTAATTTAATTATCTCAATTAAATTAAAACTTCCAACTATAAAATTATTCCACAGTAATTTAATTAATATATTATATTTAATTAAATTAATCTACAATAATTCCATCAAATATTTATTTAACTCAATAAATAAATCAACAAAAATATTTATATAATTTAATAAATATTTTAAATTAAATACAAAATCACATTCATTACATGATGTTCTTATGAGTGGACGAGAGGGGTAATTGGTTAAGATGGTATGGATTGATGAGAGAGAATGGTGTGGGCAGCAGATTAAGGCCTAATTTGGGAATAATTTAGATTGTGGGTTAGTGGTAGATGTTGACTTGAGAAGGGATTTGTAATTGACTTGTAGTTGGAACAGGTTTTGGGTAGGTTTTGGAAGTAGAAGGAGAGAGTTCGAAATGAAAAAGGGAAGGAATGAAATGGAATGGGAATCAGCCTATCGGGCCCTAGATCTAATTCTGCCAGACATGCGGTGCTGTCACTGAAAGCAGTATGCACGCAAGCTAATCATGTTTGATGAGAAAGCATATACTTTGTAACAATCTTATTCATTTATTAATAAAAAGTATTAATTTATTAAAGACTTTTAATTATCTACATGATGTTGCTTTATAATATGTGATAAACCCATAGTTTTAAGCAATACTTTTAGAATAATGATGATGATCATTCTAATGAGATCTAAATTCTTAGAAAGCTTAAATCTAAAATAGTTCCCAATCGTTGGTTTACTAAATTGGAGATTAGCGAATCCGGATAGATTGGTACATACGTTGCTTGCTCATTGGATGAGGATGATTGATCTCATGATCATTTGTGTGGAGACACTAAAGCAAGTATGTAGGTGCTTATTAGAGAATAAGTTTACTAAACGTGGGTCGCTAAAGAATACCTAATAGAGTTTTACTTGCCTGTCAATAGGAATTTCTATAGTTATAGTAGTACAAGTGATCCTTGGACTTAAGATCATCATAGTATCTTGTATATGATGAGTTATACTTTGACTTATTCCTTAAGACTCTTAGGGTATATCAAAGGGTATGCTTGGGTACAATAAGTTGTATATGGAGATAATGTATGATCAATAAAGAATCTACCACTTCTAGTAAAAGAAGAGAAATGTCATATGTGATTCGATAAATGACAACCCATTAGTCCTTGGCCAAGGCAAAATAAAATTAGAAAGAAGTTTCTAATTTGTATTATTTGGAGTTGTGCATTGAAGAGTCGAAATATATATAATTAAATAAAAGAAGATTTGACAGTAATTTCATGTCTTATATTTAATTGGGACATTGTATGGTGGAAAGATTGAATTGTACGGTAACTATTTACTCAAACGTTCTTTTATGATTAATGTTGAAATCTATATTATCTAGAAAGTCGTTAATCGCTAGGGAGGCTTATCCCTATTGTAGAATAAATATTATTTATTTAAATAAATTAATATTTTAATTTATTTATTTAAATAAGATTAGAATTGTTCTAATTGATTTATTCACGACCGGTTTAATATAGAGAACCTAAAGGGTCACACCATAAAATGAAGAATAATTATTTAAGAAGTTAATGGCATAATCGTAATAATATGTTAAGTATATTTAATTTAATCTACGGTGATAGAATAAAATAAATAGCTTAATATTTATTATTTAATATTTTAGAATTATTAAATATAAATTAATAAGAGAAGTCTTATTATTATTATTACTATTATTATTTTTTAATTTCTAAAGGAGTTTATGAATTAATTAATAAAAGTACTCTCAATATCCTATTAAGATTAGAAGGCTAATTAATTAAAAGAATTTAATTAATTATTCCTAATAAGATGAGGAGCATACTTAATTAAAGGAATTTAATTAATTAAAATAAAACTCAATTCCTTAATTATTAAGGAGGGTTACCTACATCTATAAATAAGAGGAGTTTTATTATGGGTGTAGAGTTGTTGTTGACTTTTTGACAACATAAGCAATTCTAATAGTTGGAAAGTACGCTCATTTTCTATGAGATAGAAAATATAAGATTTTGTCAAACATCCATCTTCTTGAATTTTTATTCTTTCTTGGTGGATCACCTCTAGAGGCCAAACACTTTGTTGGCTAAAGTTGATCAAAGGAAGGAACAAAACCCAGTGGATTCAAGTTGAACGCGAAAAGGATTGGAGGTGAACTTGTACCTGAGGAAGCTCGAATCTTCAAGGGTATGATTCTTGTTCTTCATATCTTTTCGTTTATTTAATAATTGTGCATAAAAGATAATCCGGGTATATGGTTTGTAAAATTTTAAAACTCTGATTTTCACGTTTCCGCTTATTTTGTGCAATTTGATTGCGTTCATGAATATTACAAACCTAAATAAAAGAAGGAGTTTATTTAGATATGAAATAAGATTTCATATTATTCAAAATGAAGGAGTTTATTTGTGAATAGGAAAGAAAATCCGTGTTTCCTTAAATAAAAGAGTTTATTTAGATATGAAATAAGATTTCATGTTATCCAAAATAAAGGAGTTTATTTTGACTTGGAATTAGATTCCATAATTAATTAAAATAAATGAGTTTATTTTATTCAAAATTGGATAAATTAAAATAAAAAGGTTTATTTTGATTTAAATTTGGATTAAAATAAAGGAGTTTATTTTTATTCAAAATTAGATTTTATACTAACTAAATTTGCCCATTAAATGATATCAATATATATATATATATATATATATATATATATATATATATATATATATGAATGTTTTTTATTCATAAGATGAATATTATTTATTGATGCATATGGTGATGTGTATGATAATAAATGGTATTGATTATGGACTAATGATCAATGTGACTGGATTTTATTTTAGTTGGATGCATGAATGTATGAGTTTTATTAAATGGAGTCTGCGTACCTCGTCTTCTCTATTTTTTCTTAATATAAATTCTATCTCCCTCCTATGTACTTCCCCTTGACAGCTGATTAAGGTTTCTATTTATATTAAATAGTTTTGTAATATGAATAGTTAGAATTAATTTTGAAAAAATTGGATATCAAGGGGCAAGGAGAGCTTGAAGACCCGTTTGTAATGGAATCCGGATTTAAATATAATAGTTATATTTAAATATTAATTCTTGCACCCCTAGGGTTTGTCCTTTTGGTTCACTTGGTGGCTCTAGTGAACCAAACTAGAATAAAAGTCCATAATCAATCCAGGTAGAATATAGTATTCTATATGTGCATGTTTATACTATATATATTATATATTATGCAAACATGCTTCCCATGTTAATTAATATGATGCCTATTTTATATATATGTGCGCATGCGCGCTAAACAAGATTAGACAAATTAATAACAAGCCCCTCAAATATTTTATATTAAGTTGTAACATTCAAAGATATTTGGAATATCGAACGTCGCCTTCTAGCATGATAGAAACAATAGAGTATTGAATATTTAATATAAGTTTGTTGTGCACACACAAGACAAGTATTAAATATTTAAGATGTTTTTATTACATATGATGCTTATAAGGAATTGAACATTACTGCTTTGTTGTGCACACACAAGGGCTGTAGTTTTCTCTTCACTTATATGGAAATGTTGGGTCTGACTTAACTTAGATCATTTTAGTTCGGATGTGCGCACACTTGACCTTTATGATCTAAGAGGCAAAATACAAGGAGTTACATAGTTGATGTAATTGATAAGAGTTGTCTACCTATTTATTTATATATAGTTTGTTGTGCGCACACAAGGCTATATACATTTGAAATGAGATCCTTATTCTCGCTAGCATATCTTTAATTAGATATCGCCGAACTATATAGATTGAGTGTAATATAGTTTGAAAAAAATAATAGAAGATACCACTTTAAAATAAGACCTAATTTATTTTGGTAATTAATAAAAGAATGTATGCTTAAATATTGTTAATTACAAATTCATTTATAAAATTTTACAATGTCTAAAGTACTATCACTGTGCAGCATATTAGATGTTAAATTAACCGGACCAAATTAAACGGATTGGTTAAGGAAATTGAGAAGAGTTTTCACGGCTGAAAAGTTATCTTATGTCCTTAATACGTCTTTCCTGCAATGGTTGCAGACAATGCCTCTGAGGAAGTGATTGCTAATTTTAGAAAGTGGCAAGATGATGCACAGTTGGCTCAATGCATCATGCTCGTATCTGTGAGTAACAAGCTTCAGCGTCAGCCTGAAACTATGGATACTCTTACTATATTCATGCACATCAAGTAGTTGATGGTGAGGAAAGTAAGACTTATAGATATCAGATATCTAAGGAGCTCTTTCGATCTAGAATGATCGATGACATTACAGTACAGATAAAAGTTCTTCACATAATCAATTTGATTGACCAATTAGGATAACGGGTTTTGTCATGGATGGAGAGTTGAGCCAAGATTTTATCTTGCACTCACTCAAAGACTCCTTTCATAATTTTTGTGAATTTTTCATATGAACAAGCTAGATATCAGCTTCGCTGATTTGCTTAACTTATTAAAAAATATTGAGAGTCACTTTCCAACCAAGAAAGACCAAGTCTTACTAGTAGGGGTCAAAGGATCTTCTGAAAAGAAGAACGATTCAAAGAAGGTAAATAGAAAGGCAAAAAAAAAATAAAAGGATAATAAGAACAAAACTGATATGGATAGCAAAGGAGTTTGCTTCCACTGCAATTAGCCTGAACACTGGAAAGAAACTACAAGAAATATCTTGCAGAGGCTAACTAGAAGAAGCTTAGTGAAGTTTCAGTTACAAATATAATTTTGCTCATGATTTAAAATATATTTTTCTTTATGTCAAGATTCTACTTGGATATTGGATACCGGCTTTAGTTATAATAAATATAGATTTATAAAGGGACCAATCAGAAGTAGAAAGCTAAACAAAGATAAGTAATCCTATGTGTGGGAAATGAAGCAAATGTTGCTATATTAGCCATAGAAACTTATAGTTTAGCAATGCCTACGGGTAAATCTATTAATTAAGTCAATAAGTTGTTATTGTATTCCAGTTCTTGTTAGAAACATTATTTCCATTTTCTTGTTGAACAATGAAATCTTTAGTATTATATTTAAGAACAATTGTTGTTCTATTTATAATAATAATATTTTGTATAGAACTGGAATATTACCTAATAGATTTTTTATACTTGACTTACGTTAAAAATTATTTTACAAATTTAACAAACTAGTATAGGGAAAGAAGATGATTATTCAAAGAGTTGAATATTTGTATTTGATGAAATACAAGTATGAATTATTTGAAAGGTTTAAAGAATTCAGAAGTGAAACAAAATGGCAAAGTATTAGGATTCTTTGATCGGATCAAGGAAGGAATACTTGTGCAATGAGTTTCTAAATCATCACAAATGGTTTTCTCACAATGGACGCCTCCTGATACGCAATAATTGATTGATGTATCTAAAAGGAAAAATTATACCTTGTTGGACATGGTGCGATCCATAATGATTTTACCGACATTCCAGTATCCCTCTAGGGCATATATGCCCTAGAAATAGTAACATATCTACGAAAAGATAACCTCAAAATTTGACCCTAAGACTCTATAAGAGTTATGGACAGGGGAGGATTCCTAATCTTAAGTATGTTAAGATAAAGGGTTGTCCAACTTATGTGAAAAAAGGTTTCAAAGGATAAGGTTGGGATAAAATTTGATAAGTATAGATTTGTGGGACATCCTAAAGTAAGTTTAGGTTATATGTTCTATAATCCTACTTAGAAAAAGGTGTTTGTTACGAAACACGCTACCTTCTAAGATAAAAGTGTTTATCATTGAAGGGGCTAGTGGGAGGATAATAGATCTTGAAGAGTTCAAGAACCACAAAATACTATAAGTCAAATAAGAGGAACCTGTAGATAGAACTATTATACCACAACCGAATCGTAAATCTAGAATAGTACCAAAGATACCTAAGAGGTATGGATTTATCATAGATGATGATGATGAGGTACACATTATAGAAGATGATGATCTAGTTACATACGATGAGGTAAGAGTTGTAGACACTCAGAGAAATTGATTAAAGCAAGCTTCTCAAATATGGAATTTTTGATGAGACAATCAAAAAAGTTTGATTTTATCAAAAACAAGAATGAACTTAATGTGTACAAAAGGGTCAGTGGGAACGTCGTGACATTCCTAGTATTATATGTTGATATACTACGGATACAGAATGATATGCCAATGCTAGAATCAGTAAAGATAAAGTTGTCTAAACATTCCTCCATGAATGATGTGGGAAGATTATCTTAATTGGGGATACAAATTTATATAGATAGATTTAAAAGGTTGCTCGACTTAACCCAAGGAACGTATATTCATTTGATGCTAAATTCGTTTAGCATGGCAACCTCTAAGAGATGTCTCATGTTGATGAGACATAGAGTGAATCTCTCTTAATAGTCCCCATAGACTCGTAAAAGAGAGATCGCATGAGTAACTTTCATGTGTGCAATGAAATATACGAGACTTGATGTTGATCGGTCATATTATAGAGAAGTTCACTATGAGTCAGTGAAAAACATCTTAAAGTACTTAACCGACACTAAGGATGTGATCATATTCATGGTGGGTCTGAATTAAAACTAGAGGGCTTAACAGACTCAAGTTTTTCAAACAGACCAAGACGACAGAAAATCCACTTTAAAGTAAAGCGTTACCTTGAATGATGGTGCAGTGAATTGGAAAGGTTTTAAATAGTAAAGAGTTGCTGATTTAGTGATAAAGACAAAGTATATAGTTATAAATGAAGCTACAAGTTGATTGTTTGGATGAAAAGTCCATTACAGAACTAGGAATAGTTCCTAAGTCTCATCTTGGATCTAAACATGTGTTGTGGCACTTTCATTTGATTATAAGAATAATTGAATGATGTGAAATCACTATAGAGATAGTGGACTCTCAAGAACAACATTACATATCCATTAACTAAAGCTTATCCAACAGCAGGATAGCCGTCACTTAGAGAAGAAGGGTATGAGATACTATGGCGATTGGCTTTAGTGCAAGTGGGAGATTGAAAGTAGTATGCACACAAGCCAATCATGTTTGATGATAAAGTATATACTTTGTAACAATCTTATTCATTTATTAATAAAAAGTATTAATTTATTAAAGATTTTTAATTATCTACATGATGATGTTTTATAATATGTGATAAACCCATAGTTTTAAGCAATGCTTTTAGAATAATGATGATGATCATTCTAATGACATCTAAATTCTTAGAAAGCTTAAAATTAAAATAGTTCCCAATCGTTGGATTACTAAATTGGGGATTAGTGAATCCGGATAGATTGGTACATACGTTGCTTGCTCATTGGATGAGGATGATTGATCTCATGATCATTTGTGTGGAGACACCAAATCAAGTATGTAGATGCTTATTAGAGAATAAGTTCACTGAACATCGCTCGCTAAGGAATACCTAATGGAGTTTTACTTGCCTGTCAATAGGAATTCCTGTAGTTATAGTAGTACAAGTGATCCTTGGACTTGAGATCATCATAGTATCTTGTGTATGATGAGTTATACTTTGACTTATTCCTTAAGACCCTTAGGGTATATCAAAAGATATGCTTGGGTATAATAAGTTGTACATGGAGATAATGTATGATCAATAAAGAATCTACTGCTTCTAGTAAAAGAAGAGAAATGTCCTATGTGATTCGATAAATGACAACTCAGTAGTCCTTGGCCAAGACAGAATGAAATTAGAAAGGAGTTTCTAATTTGTATTATTTGGAGTTAAGGATCGAAATACATATAATTAAATAAAATAAGACTTGACAGTAATTCCATGTTTTATATTTAATTGGGACATTGTATGGTGGAAGGATTGAATTGTACGGTAACTATTTACTCAAAGGTTCTTTTATGATTAATATTGAAATCTATATTATCTGAAAAATCGTTGATCGCTAGGGAGGCTTATCTCTATTGTAGAATACATATTATTTATTTAAATAAATTAATAATTTAATTTATTTATTTAAATAAGATTAGAATTGTTCTAATTGATTTATTCACAACCTGTTTAATATGGAGAACCTAAAGGATCACACCATAAAAGGAAGAATAATTATTTAAGAAGTAAATGAGATAATCGTAATAATAAGTTAAGTATATTTAATTTAATCTATGGTGATAGAATAAATTAAATAGCTTAATATTTATTATTTAATATTTTGGAAATATTAAATATAAATTAATAAGAGGAGTCTTATTATTATTATTACTATTATTATTATTATTATTAAATTCCTAAATGAGTTTGGGAATTAATTAATAAAAATACTCTCATTTATTCCTAATAAGATTAGGAGACTAATTAATTAAAAATTTAATTAATTAGTTCTAATAAGATTAGGAGCCTAATTAATTAAAATAAAGTCCAATTCCTTAATTGTTAAGGAGGGCCGCATACATCTATAAATAAGTGGAGTCTTATTATGGATGGTGAGTTGTTGCTGATTTTTTCACAACATACGTAATTCCAATAGTTGAGAGAGTACGCTCTTTTTCTATGAGAAATAGAAAAACTAGGATTTTGCCAAACACCCTTCTTCTTGAATATTTCCTCTTCCTTGGTGGATCACCTCTAGAGGCCAAACACTTGGGTGGCTAACGTTGATCAAAGGAAGGAACCCAACCAGGTGGATTCAAGTTGAACACGAAAAAGATTTGGAGGCGAACTTGTACCTGAGGAAGCTCGAATCTTCAAGGGTATGATTCTCATTCTTTATCTTTTCGTTTAATTAATAATTGTGCATAAAGGATGATCCGGGTATATGATTTGTAAAATTTTAAACTCTAATTTTTACACGTTTCCGCTTATTTTGTGCAATATGATGGCATTCATGAATATTCTAACCTAACATATATATATATATATATATATATATATATATATATATATATATGTGTGTGTGTGTGTGTGTGTGTGTGTGTGTGTCATGCGCGCTAAACAAGATGAGACAAATTAATAGCAAATCCCTCAAATATTTTATATTAAGTTGTAACGTTCAAAGATATTTAGAATATCGAACGTCGCCTTCTAACATGATAGAAATAATAGAGTATTGAATATTTAATATGGGTTTGTTGTGCACACATAAGGCAAGTATTAAATATTTAAGATGTTATTTTTATTACATATGATGTTTATAAGGAATTGAACATTACTGCTTTGTTGTGCACACACAAGGGCTGTAGTTTTCTCTTCACTTATATGAAAATGTTGGGTTTGACTTAACTTATATCATTTTAGTTCGGATGTGCACACACTTGACCATTATGATTTAAGAGGCAAAATACAAGGACTTACATAGTTGATGTAATTGACAAGAGTTGTCTACCTATTTATTTATATATAGTTTGTTGTGCACACACAATGCTATATACATTTGAAATGAGATCCTTATTCTCACTAGCATATCTTTAATTAGATATCGCCAAACTATATAAATGAGAGTAATATAGTTTGAAGAAAATAGTGGGAGATACCAATTTAAAATAAGACCTAATTTATTTTGGTAATTAATAAAAGAATGTATGCTAAAATATTGTTAAGAACAAATTCATTTATAGAATTTTACAATGTCTAAATTACTATCACTGCGAAACATATTAGATGTTAATTAACCGGACCGAATAACTTGGATTGGTTAAGGAATTTGAGAATAGTTCTCATGGCTGAAAAGCTATCTTATGTCCTTAATGCGCCTATCCCTGCAATGGTTGCAAACAATGCCTCTGAGGAAGAGATTGCTACTTTTAGAAAGTGACAAGATGATGCACAGTTGGCTAAATGCATCATTCTCGTATCTATGATTAACGTGCTTCAGCGTCAGCATAAAACTATGGATGCTCCTACTATATTTCTGCACATCAAGTAGTTGATGGTGAGGAAAGTAGGACTGATAGATATCAGATATCTAAGGAGCTCTTCTGATATAGAATGACCGATGACACTACAATAAAGATAAAAGTCCTTAACATTATCAATTTGATTGATCAATTAGGACAACATGTTTTGTCATAGATGGAGAGTTGAGCCAAGATTTGATCTTACACTCACTTCCGGACTCCTTTCATAATTGTTGTGAAATTTTCATATGAACAAGCTAGATATCAGCCTCGCTGATTTGCTTAACATGTTGAAAAATATTGAGAGTCACATTCCAACTAAGAAAGACCATGTCTTACTGGTAGGGGCCAAAGGATCTTCTGAAAAGAAGAATGATTCAAAGAAGGTAAGTAGAAATTCAAAAACAGAGGATAATAAGAACAAAACTAATACGGATAACAAAGGAGTTTGCTTCCACTACAATAAGCCTGGACACTGTAAAGATATTGCAAGAAGCATCTTGCAGAGGCTAATCAGAAGAAGCTTAGTGAAGTTTCGATTACAGATATACAAATTTGTTCATGATTTAAAATAAATTTTTCCTTAAGTCAAGGTTCTACTTGGGTATTGGATACCGACTTTGGTTATCATAAATATATATTTATGAAGGGACCAAGCAGAAGTAGATAGCTAAACAAATATAAGTAATCCTATGCGTGGGAAATGAATCAAATGTTTCCACATTAGCCATAGAAACTTATAGTTTAGCAAAGCCTACTGGTAAATCTATTAAGTCAATAAGTTGTTATTGTATTCCAGTTCTCGTTAGAAACATTATTTCCATTTTACTGTTGGATAATGAAATATTTGGTATTATATTTAAGAATAATTGATGTTCTATTTATAATAATAATATTTTGTATAGAACTGAAATATTACTTAATGGATTTTGTATACTTGACTTACGTGAAAAATTATTTTACAAATTGAACAAACTAGTATAAGAAAAAGAGATAATCATTCAAAGAGTTGAATGTGTGTATTTACTGAAATACAAGTGTGAATTATTTGAAAAGTTCAAAGAATTCAGAAGTGAAATAAATTGGCAAAGTATTAGGATTCTTTGATCTGATCAAGGAATAAATACTTGTGCAATAAGTTTCTAGATCATCTCAAATGGTTTTCTCTCAATGGACACCTCCTGATACGCAATAATTGATTGATGTATCTAAAAGGAAAAATCATACCTTGTTGGATATGGTACGGTCCATAATAATTTTATCGACATTCCAGTATCCCTCTAGGGTCATATACTAGAAATGGATGCATATCTACAAAAGGGTAACCTCAAAATCCAGCCCCAAGACTCCATAAAAGTTATGGACATGAAGGATTCCTAATTTTAAGTAAGTTAATATAAGGAGTTGTCTAGCTTATGTGAAAAGGTTTCAAAGGATAAACTTGGGACAAGATTTGACAAGTATAGATTTGTGGGACATCCTAAAGTAAGTTTAAGGTATATGTTCTATAATCCTACTTAGGAAAAGGTGTTTGTTACGAAATACGCTGCCTTCTAAGATAAAGATGTTTATCATTGAAGGGGCTAGTGAGAGGATAATACATCTTGAAGAGTTTAAGAACCACAAAACACTATAAGTCAAATAAGTTGAACCTGTAGATAGAACTATTGTACCACAACCAAATCGTAAATCTAGAATAGTACCAAAGATACCTGAGAGGTATCGATTCATCATATATGATGATGATGATGAGGTACGCATCATAGAAGATGATGATCCAGTAACATACGATGAGGTAAGAGTTGTAGAAACTCAGAGAAATGGATTGAAGTAAGCTTCTCAAAAATGGAATATTCATTTTGATGAAATAATCAAAAAAGTTTGATTTTTTCATAAACAAGAATGAACCTAGTGTGTACAAAAAGGTCAGTGGGAGTGTTGTAATATTCTTAGTATTATATGTTGATATACTACGGATAAGGAATAACATACCAATGCTACAATCAGTAAAGATAAAGTTGTCTAAACATTCCTCCATGAATGATTTGAGAAGAGTATCTTAATTGGGGAAAAAATCTATATAGATTGATTCAAGAGGATGCTCGACTTAACCCAAAGAACGTATATTCATTTGATGCTAAAGTAGTTTAGCATGGCAAACTCCATGGGATGTCTCATGTTAATGAGCCCTAGAGTGTATCTCTCTTAATAGTCCACATAAACTCATAAAAGGGAGATCACGTGAGTAACCATCATGTATATAATAAAATATACGAGACCTGATGTTGATCAGTCATATTCTAGAGAAGATCACTATAAGACAGTGAAAAATATCTTAAAGTACTTAACCGGTACTAAGGATGTGATTAAAATTAATGGTGGGTCTAAATTAAAACTAGAGGGTCTAACAGACTCAGGTTTTTCAGACAGATAAAGACGACCAAAAATCCACTTTAAGGTAAAGCATTACCTTGAACAGTGGTGCAGTGAATTAAAAAGGTTCCAAATAGCAAATAGTTGCTGGTTTAGTGATAAAGACAAAGTATATAGCTATAAATGAAGCTACAACTTGATTGTTTGGATAAAAAGTTCATTACAAAACTAGGAATAGTTCCTAAGTCTCATCTTGGATCTAAACATGTGTTGTGGCACTTTCATTTGATTATAAAAATCATTAGAAGATGGAAAATCACTATAGAGATAGTAGACTCTCAAGAATAATATTACATATCCATTAACTAAAGCTTATCCAATAACAGGATAATCGTCACTTAGAGAAGAAGTGTATGAGATACCATGGCGATTGGCTTTAGTGCAAGTGGGAGACTGAAAGTAGTATGTACACAAGCCAATCATGTTTGATGATAAAGCATATACTTTGTAACAATCTTATTCCTTTATTAATAAAAAGTATTAATTTATTAAAGGTTTTTAATTATCTACATGATGCTGCTTTATAATATGTGATAAACCCATAGTTTTAAGCAATGCTTTTAGAATAGTGATGATGATCATTCTAATGAGATCTAAATTCTTAGAAAGCTTAAAACTAAAATAGTTCCCAATCGTTGGATTACTAAATCGGAGATTAGTGAATCCAGATAGATTGGTACATACGTTGCTTTCTTATTGGATGAGGATGATTGATCTCATGATCATTTGTATGGAGACACTAAAGCAAGTATGTAGGTGCTTATTAGAGAATAAGTTCACTGAACGTGGCTCGCTAAGAAATACATAATGGAGTTTTACTTGCCTGTCAATAGGAATTCATGTAGTGATAGTAGTACAAGTGATCCTTGGACTTGAGATCATCATAGTATCTTGTGTATGATAAGTTATACTTTGACTTATTCCTTAAGACCCTTAGGGTATATTAAAGGGTATGCTTGGGTATAATAAGTTGTACATGGAGATGTATGATCAATAAAGAATCTACCACTTCTAGTAAAAAAAGAGAAATGTCCTATGTGATTCGATAAATGACAACCCAGTAGTCCTTGGCCAATGCAAAATAAAATTAGAAAGGAGTTTCTAATTTGCATTATTTGAAGTTGTGAATTTAAGAGTCAAAATACATATAATTAAATAAAATAAGACTTGACAGTAATTCCATGTCTTATATTTAATTGGGACATTGTATGGTGGAATGATTGAATTGTACGGTAGCTATTTACTCAAAGGTTCTTTTATGATTAATGTTGAAATCTATATTATCTGGAAAGTTGTTAATCGCTAGGGAGGCTTATCCCTATTGTAGAATAAATATTATTTATTTAAATAAATTAATATTTTAATTTATTTATTTAAATAAGATTAGAATTGTTCTAATTGATTTATTCACAACCGGTTTAATATGGAGAACCTAAAGGGTCACACCATAAAAGGAAGAATAATTATTTAAGAAGTTAATGGTATAATCATAATAATATGTTAAGTATATTTAATTTAATCTATGGTGATAGAATAAATTAAATAGCTTAATATTTATTATTTAATATTTTAGAAATATTAAATATAAATTAATAAGAGGAGTCTTATTATTATTATTACTATTATTATTTTTTAATTTCTAAAGGGTTTGAGAATTAATTAATAAAATTACTCTCAATATCCTAATAAGATTAGGAGGCTAATTAATTAAAAAAATTTAATTAATTATTCCTAATAAGATTAGGAGCCTAATTAATTAAAGGAATTTAACTAATTAAAATAAAATCTAATTCCTTAATTTTGAAGGAGGATTGCCTACATCTATAAATAAGAGGAGTCTTATTATGGGTGTAGAGTTGTTGTTGACTTTTTGACAGCATACGTCATTCCAATAGTTGGAGAGTATGCTCCTTTTCTATAAGATAGAAAAACTAGGATTTTGCCAAACATCCATCTTTTTGAATCTTTATTCTTTCTTGGTAGATCACCTCTAGAGGCCAAACACGTGGGTGGCTAATGTTGATCAAAGGAAGGAACTAAACCCGGTGGATTCAAGTTGAACGCGAAAAGGATTGGAGGTGAACTTATACCTGAGGAAGCTCGAATCTTCAAGGGTATGATTCTTGTTCTTCATATCTTTTCGTTTAATTAATAATTGTGCATAAAGGATGATCCGGTTGTATGGTTTGTAAAATTTTAAAACTCTGATTTTCCACGTTTTCGCTTATTTTGTGCAATTTGATTGCGTTCATGAATATTACAAACCTAACAGTCACGCCACACATTCAGTTCTTTCTGGTGTTGCGGCACCCATACTCCAGGGTTTTTAGTCGTCAATTAGTACTGATGGCGTTTCCACGCTAGGTTATTCTTCTAAAGGGTCATTGTTGCACTGACTAGACATGGTTTATTTCTTTTAGTCTAGCGTTGTAGCATTATAATATGGCGTTGTCGCCCCTGTTATTGCTTATCTACTTTGACAGCTCCATAGGAAGTAACAAAAATAACCACGAAAGGTTCAAACCAACTAGATTTCAATTTGATGGGAAAAAACCTCAATCTTGAATTAAACAATAGTACCAATTGACCCGATTCAAATTTTCGATCGATGATCCGTTTGTCATGCCATTTCTTGACCTTTTCTTTATATAGCTTGGCATTCTCATAAGCTTAGTGGCGAAATTTCTCTATCTCATTCAATTGAAGCAACCTTTTCTTGCTTGATGCTTGCAAATCAAAATTAAATTTTTGAATGGCCCAATACGCATTATGTTAAAGCTATATCGGTAAATGACACGTTTTTTTGTAAACCATTCTGTATGGTGACATTCCGATAGAATTCTTATAGGTCGTTCGATATGCCCATAAAGCATCATCTAATTTCATTGCCCAATCCTTACGAGATGGATTAAGAACTTTTTTCCAGGATTCGTTTTACCTCTCGATTCGAAACTTTCGCTTGGCCACTAGTTTAGGGATGATAGGCTATAGCAATCTTATGTTTTACCTCATACTTGCCAAATAACTTGGTGAAATGCTTGTTGCAAAAATGAGTGCCCTGTCACTGATTATAGCTCTTGGCATTCCAAATCGAGAAAAGATATTCTTCCTTAAGAATCATAACACTACTTTGGCATCATTTGTGGGTAATGTAGTTGCCTCAACACATTTTGAAACATAATCCATGACTAATAGTATGTATTGATTATTCAAGGAAGATGGAAATGGCCCCATAAAGTCAATTCCCCATACATCAAAGAGTCGAACCTCAAGAATTGTATTTGAGAGGCATTTTATGGAGTTTTGAGATATTACCAATTCTTTGGCATCGATCACATTTAAGAACAAATAAGTGAGCATCTTTGAATAAGGTAGGCCATAAAAACCTCGATTATAGCATTTTTGTCGCTGTTATATCTCCTCTGTAATGTCCCCCATAATCATAAGATTGGCAATGACTCAGAATGCTTTCCATCTCTTCTCATGGCACACACTGTCTTATCATCTGATCTGCACATGTCTTGAACAGGAATGGTTCATCCCAAAAATATTGCTTTACATCATGGATGAACTTTTTCCATTATTGAGAATTTAAGTTAGGCGAAAGTACATTACTTACTAGATAGTTCACGTAGTCCGCATACCAAGGTGCTTCCGTAATTATTCTTAAAAGTTGCTCATCCGAAAACATCTCATTGATCACTAACTTATCTTTTTTTCTAAATTTCTAAATTTTCCAATCTTGAGAGATGATCAGCTACCTTATTTTCTGTACATTTTCTATCTCGGATGTCCAAATCGAATTCTTGCAATAGAAGGACCCATTAAATTAATCTTGTTTTACATCATTCTTTGCAATCAAATACTTTATGGCGGAATGATCAATGTAGACAATTACCTTAGTCCCAATCAGATACACACGAAATTTGTTGAAGGCAAACACTACAGTAAGTAATTCCTTTTTAGTGGTGGTGTAATTCAATTGAGCATCAGCTAGAGTCTTACTTGCATAGTAGATGGTATGAAAAATTTTCTCTCTTTGTTGACCCAATAAAACACCAACTGCGTAATCACTCACGTCACACATCAGCTTGAATGGCAAGGTCCAATCGGGAGCAACAATGACTGAAGCTAAGACCAATTTCTTTTTCAGAATAGAGTCAACACACACTTGATCCATTCTTAACGGCGCATCTTTTTCAAGTAGCGAACACAAGGGTTTTGAGATTTTAGAAAAGTCCTTGATGAATCGGCAGTAAACACCTGCGTGTCCCATAAAATTCCTTATTCCCTTCACAGATATGGGTGGAGGTAGCTTTTCAATAATTTCAATTTTTGCCTTGTTTACTTCCAAGCTTGCTACAGAAACCTTGTGACCTAATATTATTCCTTCCTATACCATGAAGTGGCACATTTCCCAATTGAGTACCAAATTTGTCTCCACGCAGCATTTTAGAATTAATATCAAATTGTTGAGGCAGAGATCGAAACTATCCCCAAACACATAAAAATCATCCATGAAGACTTCCAAATTTTGCTATACCATATCTGAGAAGATGGCCATCATACATCGCTGAAAGGTAGCTGATGCATTACAAAATCCAAATAACATCCTTTGGAATGCAAAATTTCCATAAGAGCAGGTGAATGTCATCTTCTCTTGATCCTCTAGAGCTATTGCAATCTGGTTGTATCCCGAATATCTTTCAAGAAGGCAATAGAACTGATGACCAACTAATTTATCCAACATTTGATCAATGAATGGCAAAAGGAAGTGATCCTTGCGCGTAGCCTTATTCAACTTGTGGTAATCCATGCACACTTTCCAACGTGTTCCAGTAGGGATGAGCTCTTTTCAACCACAGTCATTCCCCCTTTTTTTGGCACACACTGTACAGGACTTTCCCAAGAATTTTTTAAAATTAGATAGATGATACCAGTGTTTAACCACTTTATGATCTCCTTCTTTACTACTTCCTTCATGATAGGATTGGTTCTTCGTTATTGTTTAATGCTTGGTTTTGATCCTTCCTCGAGTAGAATTTTGTGCATGCAAAATGATGGATTAATACCCTGAATATCTGTTATGGTTCACCCAATTACCGTTTTATACTTCCGTAACACCCTCAACAACTTTTCTTTTTGAGTCTTGTCTAGATCCACATAAACAATAACTGGTATAGTGTAAGAATTTCCCAAGTATGTTTAAGCTCTAGCACCGGTGGCTCCTCTAGTAAAATTTTGGACCTCTTTTCTTTTCGTTTGTGTCAGTCAAGGGTGTCAAATTGCTTACCAAATTTTTGAGATACTGGTAGTGCATTTAACAACTTGACGTAATCTGATTCTTCCCATTCATCAAAAGTATTTATTGTAAGACCCCAACTTTCATAAATAATGATGAATTTTTCTTTAAATATCATTTTTGAATATTATAGTGTGGATTTAATATAATGTTATAGTTGTGGGTATTATTTATAAATTTTGCAAAATATCCAAGTTGTTATAAAATATTCGATTGGTCGGGGAATATTCGTTTTAACATAAAATATTCGTACGACAGCACAATCATTGGTGGACCCCACAACGAAATTATTATCGGAGGTAGAAAATGATAGAAATATCTTTTTATAAAAATAATAACCAAAGTTTTACCGTTAACTGTTGAAATACCCGGTGATAAAGGTACATGAATATGCGTGGTTGTATAGTAGCACACGGTATTGATTATTGATGCTTACGTGAGAAGTCACTCAGTTTATTTTAATTATTACTACAGTAATTGTTACATAGTATCTCACATTATTGGATTCAATTATTGTGAATATTGTATATTATTAAATTAATAATTGAGATGACAAGTTATTCATATTATTATCTGCATAATTAACAATGTCTAGAAAGTTCTATCGAGAAAAAGGGTTTGGTCACCTAATTGCGTGCCAATAGGGACAAATTCTTATCGGAAAGCCCCCTCTTTTCTGGGAACGATCTGGTTGTTAATATTACAAGTTATAATAATGATGAATAAATGTTGTTAAAAATATTGAGGGGATTTTACTATGAAGTATTTACCCATTTTTCAAAATAATCGGTATAAAATTATTTAGTATATATATATATATATATATATATATATATATATGTGTGTGTGTGTGTGTGTGTGTGTGTGTGTGTGTATGAAAGTGACATGTGGGGTAAGGCCCACATGTGGGTTGAAAAATGAAATTTGGGTGGGGGGAGAAAACATGAATGAGAGGGTATATATATATAATAATAATAATGTGCGAGTGAAAGTGATGTGTGTGTGTGTGTATGAAAGTGATGGGTGTGTGTGTTGCATTGAAAAATCAGTCCGTGAGTCATCTTAATACACCGTGAATCACAAATTAATTCACCCGTGAAACCTACTGTTGCGTCCGTTATTTTTCTTAACAGTATCCCTTCCATTCTCCTATAAATAGGATGCTTAGTTTAGAATTGAAAATCACACTAGAATCAGAGAATTCTTCTTCTATAATATTGAGCGTATTTTTTTAGAGTTTAACGAAGCTTTGAGTGTAGGAAACAATAGAAGTTTTCTTTAAGAATATCCCCGCTATACCAGTTGGATTACTCTCCTTTTAAAGGTAAGGGATATTATTTTTGTTCAATATTTGTAAGAAATAATATTTTCTTCCATACTCTGTAGTATGTAAGTAATATTATTTCGTTTTAGATTTCGAATTCTACACTTATTTTGTTAAGTTTTGGCTTCTATACTCCATGAAATTAGTAGAATATCCTTGAAATTTGCGCTCCATCCATTATTTTTTTATGTAAATATTATTCTGAACATTCTTGAAAAGTTTTAACTTTTTCATGCCGAAGTACTATTCACGGGATTACTATTCTTGAATTACTATTCACGAGGTACTATTCACTAGAGTACAATTCACCCAGGGTACTATTCATGATAAAAATTGATTTCTTTTCAGTCCAAATCATTTTTCATACAATATTATTCTTGAATCTTACTCCACCAAGCAGTGTCATGTTGACAATTTGGGCATTTTTAAAATTCTTGATAAATTAAATTATAAATCTTTAAAATTTATCCGTTGTTTTCATTTAATTGAATTCTTACATCATTGTCATCATCCTCATGCTTATATTGTTATGAACGTTATCTTTGGCCCGTAGTGCATAGATGGACTGTTGATCGGTATGATTATGACCAGGGATCATTCGGTACAACATGACCTATAATGTTACAAATGATGTGGTAAAAGTCCTCATTGGCCCGTAGTGCATTGATGGATAGTTGTTGATATGATCATGACCATTGATGATTACATGAATATCCTTGGCCCGTAGTGCATGGATAATTCATGGACGTGATACTACTGAATATCCTTGGCCCGTAGTGTATGGATAATTCAGTGATGTGGATTATTTATTGAGCTGAGTCTCAGCGATAAAGTCAATGATAAACTTTTTATATCATAGAAGATAGTAGATATCATACTCTACTTGACTCTTCTAATGGATTGCTTGTTCCGCTGCAGTTAAACTTGATGTTTATTATATTTTATCAGTTTAACACTGTTGAAGGCTAACGATAATTTATTCTGCATTATCTTAGTCATAATATTTCTTACTAGGATAGTTGAGCTCACCCTTTTGCTTTCATTGTTCTCTTCAGGAAATGAGAACGTAGCCGGGACTAGTCGGGGAATGGAGTGACGGTCCGAGATGGTTGTTTTAGTAGTCCTCACTATTTAGTGTGATAATAAATGTAACGAAGATTGAATTTGAGTTTAGATATTGTCTATGAGATAATATTCGTGTAAAAACTCTCAGCTCATGTTGTATAATTAAGTTTGTATTTGTATTCAGTACCATGTATTTGACGACTCAGAATGGGTGATGTATACCTATTTTGTGGGCGTCACAGTTGGTATCAAAGCTTAGGGATATGATCCCTAGCTAAGATGTGAGACTAGAACTAGGGGGTAGGACGGGGAAATCCTTCGCTAGTATGACCTACCTAAGTTTATTTGTTATTTAATTGGTCGGTCAAAATATAGGAATAATATGTGATATGTCAATTAACCCTTATTTTGTAGCAGTGTTTGAAAATGGCATCTGAAAATGTCGAGTTAAGCAATGGAGCACATGAGATCGTTGAGTCACCGATGATCAATACCCAGGATAACGTGCATCAAGAAGGCAATAATCCTCAGGTAAACAACAACACCGACCTAACGATGTACGACGAAATGTTTAGGAACTTTCTGTAATTCATGCAACATCAGGCAAGAGAGACTCATGTTCAAAATGCAGGTGGAAACACTGGAAACTCTCGGACAGTCACCGCTAAGTAGTTCAAGGAGATAGGACCACCAGAGTTTTTGGAAAAGCTAGAACCACTTAAGGCGGAGACGTGCATAAAGCAAATCACCAATATATTTTATGTCTTGGGATGCTCCGAGGAGCAAAAGGTTCCATTTGCCACCTTCATGTTGCGAGGAGAGGCAGATTATTGGTGGGAATCTGTAAAACGTACTCAGCCTACCGCACTCAAGATGTCTTGGGAGAAGTTTCAAGAACTGTTCAATGACAAGTACTTTTCTGAAAGTATTCGTCACATGGAGGAGGTGGAGTTCATCAAGCTGGAGCAAAATAATATGACCGTGTCGCAGTACGAAGCTAAGTTTGTCGAGTTGTCCCAGTTGGCGTCCAACTTGGTTAATACTGAGGAGCGTATGACGCGGATGTTTCTAAAAGGTTTGAAACATAAAATAAGTCAATACCTCATTTCTCATAAACTGTATTTGTATTCAGATGTTGTAAATAGGGCTCAGTTATTGGAACGTGATAATGAGTCAACCCAACCAAGAAATAGCAGCCAGCAAAGTGATACTACCAGTGGAACCAGTCATCGAAGTGGTGACAACAAACGTGGAGGAAGTCAACATGCCAGAAGTGGTAACCACTTCTGTGGTAATCATGGCCAAGATAATAAGAGTGGAAATTTCAAGAAGAAGAGATTCAATAATGATGGAAAGACGTCAGCACTAGCACCCGTTGTTAAAGAAGTAGAACGATCACCGATCGTATGCTACAAATGCGGAGGGGAGGGACACATCAGTTCAAACTGTACGCAGCAATCCAAAACATGTTATAACTGTAGAAAGAAAGTTAGCTAGCCCAATTTTATCATGCAGTAAAGCCAAGTCTAGTTAGGATGGAGGCACCAAAGGTCGTCCCAAAAAAGTTAAAGCTGGTAATTTAAGGGAGAGCATTTGTCGTGACCTCCCAAAAAGTGAGGAACCCGAATGAAGTCATCACGGGTAAGCTAATCATAAACTCTAGCGAAGTCTATACCTTATTTGATACCGGTTCTACCCATTCTTTTATTTCTCCTACTTGCACTCAATGTTTAAATTTAACTCCGAAGAAATTAGACTTTGACTTATCTGTTCAAACTCCGTTGGGAGAAATCTTCATTACATCCAATGTTTATAAGTCTTGTTTGATTCAAATCGGCACCCGCACATACATGTCGATCTTATCTCTTTGAAAATACTTGGATTTGATGTGATTTTAGGGATTGATTAGTTAACTACTCATCATGCTAAAATTGATTATTTTCGTAAGGTTGTTAGCTTTCATATTCCTAACCAACCTATTATGTGAATTCAAGCAACCAAACCACAAAAGTCAATCAATGTCATATCAAGCTATAAAGCTATTCATTTATTGAAAAATAGATGTCAAGCTTTCTTAGCCCATGTCACGGATTTAAACAAAAATACGTCGGATTTGAATGATATTTCTATTGTTAATAAATTTCCTGACGTATTCCCTGAAAAACTTCCTGGCCTACCCCTAGAGCGTGAAATTGAATTTTGTATCGACCTTGAACCCAGTACAAAACCTATTTCCAAAGCCCCATATCGAATGGCTCCTATTGAACTTCAGGAGTTAAAGACCCAACTGTAAAAATTGTTAGACATCGGTTTCATTCATCCTAGTACGTCTCCTTGGGGTGCTCATGTTCTATTCGTAAAAAAAAGATGGAAGTATGCGAGTTTGTATTGACTATCGGGAGTTAAACCATGTCACCATCAAAAATAAGTACTTGTTGCCTCGCATTAAAGACCTGTTTGACCCGTTGCAAAGAGCGAAATTCTTTTCAAAGATCGATCTTTGTTCCGGATATCATCAATTAAAGATTAAAACTAATGACATTCTAAAGACTGCTTTCAGAACTCGGTACGAGTATTACGAATTCCTAGTCATGTCTTCTGGATTGACTTATGCTCCTGCTGCCTTCATGGATATAATGGACTGAGTATTCAAGGAATATTTGGATCATTTTGTGGTTGTCTTTATTGATGACATCCTTATTTACTCCAAAAGTCGTGAAGATTATGAGCAACACTTGAGGCTGATACTCCAAAAGCTTCGCGAGAACAAGTTATATGCCAAGTCAAATTAATGCGAGTTCTAGCTTGAGGAAGTAGCATTTCTTGGGCACGTGATATCAAATCACAGAATATCTATTGACCTTACAAAGATTAAAGCAATACAAAGCTGGGAGAAACCTAAGACAATAACCAAAGTACATAGATTTTTGGGCTTAGCTGGTTATTATCGGAGATTCGTGGAAGGTTTTTCTCGAATCGCTACTCCATTAACTCAACTGACTCAAAAAGATACAAAATTCAGTTGGACCGAGAAATGTAAGAAGAGTTTTCAAGAACTCAAGAGGAGACTCATTTCAGCACATGTTCTGATAATACCATCTGGTTCGAAGGGATTTGTCATCTACAGCGATGCTTCAGGTAGAGGGTTAGGATGTGTTTTCAAGCAATATGGGAAAGTCATAGCCTATGCCTCACGATAACTTAAAGAATATGAGAGGAATTATCCTACTCATGATCTAGAGTTGGCAGCAGTCGTTTTCACACTAATGATCTGGAGGCACTACCTGTATGGGGAGAAATTGGAGATCTACACGGATCATAAAAGCCTCAAATATTTTTTCACCCAAAAGGAACACAATATGCGGCAACGACGTTGGCTCGAGCTATTGAAAGATTATGATCATACCATTTAATACCATCCTGGAAATGCGAATGTGGTAGCTGACGCATTAAGTAGAAGATTATATGCGGGCACAAATGTGATATTGTCAACGCAAAGGCCCATTTGGTATGACTTACAAAGGATGGAGATAGAGATAAAGACTCCAGGGACCCACGTGATGATGTCAAATATACGAGTAGAGCCGAATTTAATCGATAAAGTTAAAGCTGCTCAAGCTACAAGCCTGGAGCTAATGCGTATGAACAAAAAAGTGCAAGAAGGTAATATTCCGGAAGTAAAAATCAATGAAGGAATACTTCGGTCAACCCCAGACTTTGTGTTCCTAATGACCCTAATTTAAAGTATAAAATCATGATGGAGGCACACAACACACCATTTGTAATCCATCCTGGAAGTACCAAAATGTATCGTGATCTTCGACATAAATTTTGGTGGAGAAATATGAAAAGAGATATTGCGGAGTTTATCTCAAAGCGTTTAACGTGTCAGCAAGTCAAGGCGGATCATCAAGTGCCAAAAGGTTCATTACAGCCAATTAAAATTCCAGAATGGAAGTGGGAGCACATTACCATAGATTTCGTTACTGGTCTTCCCAATGTTTCTCATGGCATAGATGCAATTTAGGTCATTGTTGATAGATTAACCAAGTCTACTCATTTCTTACCTATACGAGAAACTTATACACTTGAACGTCTTGCTCGTATATACATAAATGAGATTATAAGACTGCATGGTATGTCAGTATCCATAGTTTCTGATCGAGACCCAAGATTCACTTCACGATTTTGGGTTAGTTTGCAAAAAGCTATGGGCACGAATTTACGATTCAGCTCGGCGTATCATCCTCAAATGGACGGACAGTCGGAGAGAACTATTCAAACTCTTGAGGATCTATTAAGACTTTGTGTCCTTGACATCAAAGGAAGTTGGGATAAGTTCTTGCCATTGGTAGAATTCTCCTACAACAACAGTTATTAAGCAAGTATTGGCATGGCTCCATTCGAGGCGTTGTATGGACACAAGTGTTGTTTTCTAGTATACTGGGACAAGGTGGGTGAAGTAACGTTGTTTGGGACCAGAGTTGGTACGTATGACTACGGAGAAGATTCAAATGATCCGACAATATATACAAATCTCACAAGATTGACAAAAGAGTTATGCTGATCTTCATCGAAAGGACGTGGAATTAAATGTTGGTGATCATGTGTTGTTACGTGTTGCTCCATAGAAATGAGTTACAAGATTTGGAAATAGAGGAAAGCTCAATCCTCGATTCATTGGGTCATTCGAAATCCTCGATTGAGTAGGAACTGTGGCCTATAGACTCACCTTACCACCAAGTATGTCTCGTGTTCATAATATTTTTCACATATCTATGTTGTGTAAATATGTGGAAGACCCGAACCACATTATTGAGTTAGAACCGGACGAAATAACGAAAGATTTAACGTATGAAGAGGTACCTATTAAAATTTTGGATAGGAAGGAACATATTCTACGCTCCAAGGTTATACCTCAAGTCAAAGTTTTGTAGAAAAACCACGATGTTGAGAAAATGACCTGGAAGTTAGAATCTGAAATGAAATCAAGATATTCTCACCTCTTCGACATACTAGGTGCGTACCCTAATTTCGAGGACGAAATTTCATAAGAAGAGGAGGTTATAAGACCCCAACTTTCATGAATAAAGATGAATTTTTTATTAAATATCATTTTTGAATATTATGGTGTGGATTTAATATAATGTTATAGTTGTAGGTATTATTTATAAAGTTTATAAAGTATGCAAGTTGTTATAAAATATTTGATTTGTCGGGGAATATTCTTTTTAATAGAAAATATTCGTACGATGGCACAATAATTGGTGGACCCCATAACAGAATTATTGTCGGAGTTAGAAAACGACAAAAATATCTTTTTATAAAAATAACGACAAAAGTTTTATCGTTAACTTTTAAAATACCCGGTGATAAAGGTACAGGAATACGCGTGGTTGCATAGTAGCACACGGTATTGATTATTGATGCTTACGTGAGAAGTCACTCAGTTTATTTCAATTATTGTTATAGTAATTACTGCATAGTATCTCATGTTATTTGATTCAATTATTGTAAATATTTTATATTATTAAATCAATAATTGAGATGACAAGTTATTCATATTATTATCTGCATAATTAACAATGTCAAGAAAGTTCTATCGAGGAAAGGGGTTTGGTCACCTAATTGCGCGCCAATAGGAAGAAATCCTTATCGAAAAGTCCCCTCTTTCCTGGGAACGATCTGGTTGTTAATATTGCGAGTTATAATAATGATGAATAAATGTTGTTAAAAATATTGATGGGATTTTTTTATGAAGTATTTGTGTAAATGTTGCTTATTATTTGAACCCCCATTTACCCATTTTTCAAAATAATTGGTATAAAATTATTCAGTATATATATATATATATATATATATATATATATATATATATATATATATATATATATATATATATATATGTGTGTGTGTGTATGAAAGTGATGGGTGTGTATGTTGCTTTGAACAATTAGTCTGTGAGTCTTCTTAATACGTTCGTGAATCACAAATTAATTCGCCCGTGAAACCCATTGTTGCGTCCGTGATTTTTTTTAACAGTACCCATTCCATTCTCCTATAAATAGGATGCTTAGTTTAGAATTGAAAATCACACCAGAATCAGAGAATTTTTCTTCTATAATATTGAGCTTATTTCTTTAGAGTTTAAGAAAGCTTTAAGCATAGGAAAAAATATAAGTTTTCTTCAAGAATACCTCCGCTGTACCAGTTGGAATACTCTCATTTTTAAGGTAAGGGATATTATTTTTGTTCAATATTCGTAAGAAATAATATTTTCTTCCATACTCTGTAGTATGTAAGTAATATTATTTCGTTTCAGATTTTGAATTCTACACTCATTTTGTTAAGTTTTGGCGTCTATACTCCATGAAATTCGTAGAGTATCCTTGAAATTTACGCTTCATCAAGTATTTTTTTCATGAAAATATTATTCTGAACATTCTTGAAAAGTTTTAACTTTTTCATGCCGGAGTACTATTCACGGGGTTACTATTCTTGAATTACTATTCACGAGGTACTATTCACTGGAGTACAATTCACCCAGGGTACTATTCATGATAAAAATTGATTTCTTTTCAGTCTAAATCATTTTTCATACAATATTATTCTTGAATCTTACTCCACAAAGCAGTGTCATGTTGACAATTTGGGCATTTTTGAAATTCTTGATAAATTAAATTATAAATCTTTAAAATTTATCCGTTGCTTTCATTTAATTGAATTCTTACATCATTGTCATCATCCTCATGCTTATATTGTTATGAAAGTTATCTTTGGCCCGTAGTGCATAGATGGACTGTTGATCGGTATGATTATGACCAGGAATCATTCGGTACAATCATGACCTATAATGTTACAAATGATGTGGTAAAAGTCCTCATTGGCCCGTAGTGCATTGATGGACAATTGTTGGCATGATCATGACAATTGATGATTACACGAATATCCTTGGCCGGTAGTGCATGAATAATTCGTGGAAGTGATACTAATGAATATCTTTGGCCCATAGTGCATGCATAATTTAGTGATGTGGATTATTTATTGAGCTAAGTCTCAGCGATAAAGTCGATGAAAAACTTTTTAAATCATAGAAGATAGTAGATATCATGCACTACTTGACTCTTCTAATGGATTGCTTGTTCCGCTATAGTTAAACTTGATGTTTATTATATTTTATCAGTTTAACAGTGTTGAAGGCTAACGATAATTTATTCTGCATTATCTTAGTCATAATATTTCTTACTAGGCTAGTTGAGCTCACTCTTTTGTTTTCATTGTTCTCTTCAGGAAATAAGAACGAAGCCGGGACTAGTTGGGGAATGGAGTGACGGTCCGAGATGGTTGTTTTAGTAGTTCTCACTATTTAGTGTGATAATAAATGTAATGAGGATTGAATTTGAGATTGGATATTGTCTATGAGATAATATTCGTGTAAAAACTCTCAGCTCATGTTGTATAATTAAGTTTGTATTTGTATTCAGTACCATGTATTTGGCGACTCAGAATGGGTGATGTATACCTATTTTGGGGGTGTCACATTTATACCAACTAAGATAGCTTCTAATGGATCCTTTAAGTAGCTTTCGTTGATCCTCTCATTCACTACTTTATCAACTAAGTCTATCCATAAGCATTCTTCACATTCTTTTGGAAACTTCATGGATTTGAACACATTAAAGGTGACTTCCTAGTCTTGAACTCGCATCATTAATTCTCCTTTCTGCACGTATCAGAGTTCGACTTGTCGCTAAGAGTGGCTGACCAAGAATGATTGGGATTTCCTTATCCTCCTCGTAATCTAGAATGATGAAGTCAACCGAAAACATGAACTTATCGACCTTTACCAAAATATCTTCCACAATACCCCTCGGACATGTAACTAACCTATCTGCTGAGTGTAAACTGATAGTGGCATTAAACTGATCGGTTAATGCCACTATTTCAAATTCACCCAATCTTCTCTTTTTAGAAAAAACCTCCTTCATAAATTTGGCATAACTAAGCATTTGTTCCAATGCTTCCGCAAACAGTATGTTAATATAAAGCTTCTTAAAAACATCTAAAAACCTGGAGAATTGTTTGTTTAACTTGAATTTCTGGAATCTCTAAGGATACAACACATGTGGCAATACACTATTCTGCTTTTTCTCGTTTGACTTAACCATCAAATCTGTATCCTTTACCTTCATGTCATCCTCAACCTCATATGTTCCCGTGATTTTCTCTTCTTCCACAACTACCGTATCTAACTTTCGATTCGCTCTAACTGTATCAGGAAGCTTTT